>JAVLUZ010000145.1:1971293-2091047 GCA_036768485.1 Mermis nigrescens
GGTGCGCTCAATAAACTAATTTTCGCTTAATTAAATTGATTTTTAAAAGGTGTAAAGTCTGATGGTCAGCTTAAGTCATAATGCATAGTCTGACTATCTGTCGCACCTTGATAGCAAAGCAGGACGTGTAATACATTAAAATTCAGCTCAAAATGGGTAAGTCAGATTTCTCTAATCAAATCTGTGGCGATTTCACTATAGAAGATGTTAAAATTTAAAAAAAGAAATTGCAATAGTTTAATTTTATATACACTGTTATTGTTTTATGATTTTGAAATCTGCAAAATCTGACTACTCATTTTTTGTGTTTCTTCTTTTTTATAGTACCACACATATGGCCAGTTAGGACTTATCTGACGTTGCAATGTGACTCTTATGGGTGCGCTCAATAAACTAATTTTCGCTTTATTAAATTGATTTTTAAAAGGTGTAAAGTCTGATGGTCAGCTTAACTCATAATGCATAGTCTGACTATCTGTCGCACCTTGATAGCAAAGCAGGACCTGTAATACATTAAAATTCAGCTCAAAATGGGTAAGTC
This sequence comes from Mermis nigrescens, assembly GCA_036768485.1. NCBI lineage: Eukaryota > Metazoa > Nematoda > Enoplea > Mermithida > Mermithidae > Mermis > Mermis nigrescens. Next base: position 1,971,835 of record JAVLUZ010000145.1, read on the forward strand.
AGATTTCTAATCAAATCTGTGGCGATTTCACTATAGAAGATGTTAAAATTTAAAAAAAGAAATTGCAATAGTTTAATTTTATATACACTGTTATTGTTTTATGATTTTGAAATCTGCAAAATCTGACTACTCATTTTTTGTGTTTCTTCTTTTTTATAGTACCACACATATGGCCAATTAGGACTTATCTGACGTTGCAATGTGACTTTTATGGGTGCGCTCAATAAACTAATTTTCGCTTAATTAAATTGATTTTTAAAAGGTGTAAAGTCTGATGGTCAGCTTAACTCATAATGCATAGTCTGACTATCTGTCGCACCTTGATAGCAAAGCAGGACGTGTAATACATTAAAATTCAGCTCAAAATGGGTAAGTCAGATTTCTCTATTCAAATCTGTGGCGATTTCACTATAGAAGATGTTAAAATTTAAAAAAGAAATTGCAATAGTTTAATTTTATATACACTGTTATTGTTTTATGATTTTGAAATCTGCAAAATCTGACTACTCATTTTTTGTGTTTCTTCTTTTTTATAGTACCACACATATGGCCAATTAGGACTTATCTGACGTTGCAATGTGACTTTTATGGGTGCGCTCAATAAACTAATTTTCGCTTTATTAAATTGATTTTTAAAAGGTGTAAAGTCTGATGGTCAGCTTAACTCATAATGCATAGTCTGACTATCTGTCGCACCTTGATAGCAAAGCAGGACGTGTAATACATTAAAATTCAGCTCAAAATGGGTAAGTCAGATTTCTCTAATCAAATCTGTGGCGATTTCACTATAGAAGATGTTAAAATTTAAAAAAGAAATTGCAATAGTTTAATTTTATATACACTGTTATTGTTTTATGATTTTGAAATCTGCAAAATCTGACTACTCATTTTTTGTGTTTCTTCTTTTTTATAGTACCACACATATGGCCAATTAGGACTTATCTGACGTTGCAATGTGACTTTTATGGGTGCGCTCAATAAACTAATTTTCGCTTTATTAAATTGATTTTTAAAAGGTGTAAAGTCTGATGGTCAGCTTAACTCATAATGCATAGTCTGACTATCTGTCGCACCTTGATAGCAAAGCAGGACGTGTAATACATTAAAATTCAGCTCAAAATGGGTAAGTCAGATTTCTCTATTCAAATCTGTGGCGATTTCACTATAGAAGATGTTAAAATTTAAAAAAAGAAATTGCAATAGTTTAATTTTATATACACTGTTATTGTTTTATGATTTTGAAATCTGCAAAATCTGACTACTCATTTTTTGTGTTTCTTCTTTTTTATAGTACCACACATATGGCCAATTAGGACTTATCGGACGTTGCAATGTGACTCTTATGGGTGCGCTCAATAAACTAATTTTCGCTTTATTAAATTGATTTTTAAAAGGTGTAAAGTCTGATGGTCAGCTTAACTCATAATGCATAGTCTGACTATCTGTCGCACCTTGATAGCAAAGCAGGACGTGTAATACATTAAAATTCAGCTCAAAATGGGTAAGTCAGATTTCTCTATTCAAATCTGTGGCGATTTCACTATAGAAGATGTTAAAATTTAAAAAAGAAATTGCAATAGTTTAATTTTATATACACTGTTATTGTTTTATGATTTTGAAATCTGCAAAATCTGACTACTCATTTTTTGTGTTTCTTCTTTTTTATAGTACCACACATATGGCCAATTAGGACTTATCTGACGTTGCAATGTGACTCTTATGGGTGCGCTCAATAAACTAATTTTCGCTTAATTAAATTGATTTTTAAAAGGTGTAAAGTCTGATGGTCAGCTTAACTCATAATGCATAGTCTGACTATCTGTCGCACCTTGATAGCAAAGCAGGACGTGTAATACATTAAAATTCAGCTCAAAATGGGTAAGTCAGATTTCTCTAATCAAATCTGTGGCGATTTCACTATAGAAGATGTTAAAATTTAAAAAAGAAATTGCAATAGTTTAATTTTATATACACTGTTATTGTTTTATGATTTTGAAATCTGCAAAATCTGACTACTCATTTTTTGTGTTTCTTCTTTTTTATAGTACCACACATATGGCCAATTAGGACTTATCTGACGTTGCAATGTGACTCTTATGGGTGCGCTCAATAAACTAATTTTCGCTTAATTAAATTGATTTTTAAAAGGTGTAAAGTCTGATGGTCAGCTTAACTCATAATGCATAGTCTGACTATCTGTCGCACCTTGATAGCAAAGCAGGACGTGTAATACATTAAAATTCAGCTCAAAATGGGTAAGTCAGATTTCTCTAATCAAATCTGTGGCGATTTCACTATAGAAGATGTTAAAATTTAAAAAAGAAATTGCAATAGTTTAATTTTATATACACTGTTATTGTTTTATGATTTTGAAATCTGCAAAATCTGACTACTCATTTTTTGTGTTTCTTCTTTTTTATAGTACCACACATATGGCCAATTAGGACTTATCTGACGTTGCAATGTGACTCTTATGGGTGCGCTCAATAAACTAATTTTCGCTTAATTAAATTGATTTTTAAAAGGTGTAAAGTCTGATGGTCAGCTTAACTCATAATGCATAGTCTGACTATCTGTCGCACCTTGATAGCAAAGCAGGACGTGTAATACATTAAAATTCAGCTCAAAATGGGTAAGTCAGATTTCTCTAATCAAATCTGTGGCGATTTCACTATAGAAGATGTTAAAATTTAAAAAAGAAATTGCAATAGTTTAATTTTATATACACTGTTATTGTTTTATGATTTTGAAATCTGCAAAATCTGACTACTCATTTTTTGTGTTTCTTCTTTTTTATAGTACCACACATATGGCCAATTAGGACTTATCGGACGTTGCAATGTGACTCTTATGGGTGCGCTCAATAAACTAATTTTCGCTTAATTAAATTGATTTTTAAAAGGTGTAAAGTCTGATGGTCAGCTTAACTCATAATGCATAGTCTGACTATCTGTCGCACCTTGATAGCAAAGCAGGACGTGTAATACATTAAAATTCAGCTCAAAATGGGTAAGTCAGATTTCTCTAATCAAATCTGTGGCGATTTCACTATAGAAGATGTTAAAATTTAAAAAAGAAATTGCAATAGTTTAATTTTATATACACTGTTATTGTTTTATGATTTTGAAATCTGCAAAATCTGACTACTCATTTTTTGTGTTTCTTCTTTTTTATAGTACCACACATATGGCCAATTAGGACTTATCGGACGTTGCAATGTGACTCTTATGGGTGCGCTCAATAAACTAATTTTCGCTTTATTAAATTGATTTTTAAAAGGTGTAAAGTCTGATGGTCAGCTTAACTCATAATGCATAGTCTGACTATCTGTCGCACCTTGATAGCAAAGCAGGACGTGTAATACATTAAAATTCAGCTCAAAATGGGTAAGTCAGATTTCTCTAATCAAATCTGTGGCGATTTCACTATAGAAGATGTTAAAATTTAAAAAAGAAATTGCAATAGTTTAATTTTATATACACTGTTATTGTTTTATGATTTTGAAATCTGCAAAATCTGACTACTCATTTTTTGTGTTTCTTCTTTTTTATAGTACCACACATATGGCCAATTAGGACTTATCTGACGTTGCAATGTGACTCTTATGGGTGCGCTCAATAAACTAATTTTCGCTTAATTAAATTGATTTTTAAAAGGTGTAAAGTCTGATGGTCAGCTTAACTCATAATGCATAGTCTGACTATCTGTCGCACCTTGATAGCAAAGCAGGACGTGTAATACATTAAAATTCAGCTCAAAATGGGTAAGTCAGATTTCTCTAATCAAATCTGTGGCGATTTCACTATAGAAGATGTTAAAATTTAAAAAAGAAATTGCAATAGTTTAATTTTATATACACTGTTATTGTTTTATGATTTTGAAATCTGCAAAATCTGACTACTCATTTTTTGTGTTTCTTCTTTTTTATAGTACCACACATATGGCCAATTAGGACTTATCTGACGTTGCAATGTGACTCTTATGGGTGCGCTCAATAAACTAATTTTCGCTTAATTAAATTGATTTTTAAAAGGTGTAAAGTCTGATGGTCAGCTTAACTCATAATGCATAGTCTGACTATCTGTCGCACCTTGATAGCAAAGCAGGACGTGTAATACATTAAAATTCAGCTCAAAATGGGTAAGTCAGATTTCTCTAATCAAATCTGTGGCGATTTCACTATAGAAGATGTTAAAATTTAAAAAAAGAAATTGCAATAGTTTAATTTTATATACACTGTTATTGTTTTATGATTTTGAAATCTGCAAAATCTGACTACTCATTTTTTGTGTTTCTTCTTTTTTATAGTACCACACATATGGCCAATTAGGACTTATCTGACGTTGCAATGTGACTCTTATGGGTGCGCTCAATAAACTAATTTTCGCTTAATTAAATTGATTTTTAAAAGGTGTAAAGTCTGATGGTCAGCTTAAGTCATAATGCATAGTCTGACTATCTGTCGCACCTTGATAGCAAAGCAGGACCTGTAATACATTAAAATTCAGCTCAAAATGGGTAAGTCAGATTTCTCTAATCAAATCTGTGGCGATTTCACTATAGAAGATGTTAAAATTTAAAAAAAGAAATTGCAATACTTTAATTTTATATACACTGTTATTGTTTTATGATTTTGAAATCTGCAAAATCTGACTACTCATTTTTTGTGTTTCTTCTTTTTTATAGTACCACACATATGGCCAATTAGGACTTATCTGACGTTGCAATGTGACTCTTATGGGTGCGCTCAATAAACTAATTTTCGCTTAATTAAATTGATTTTTAAAAGGTGTAAAGTCTGATGGTCAGCTTAAGTCATAATGCATAGTCTGACTATCTGTCGCACCTTGATAGCAAAGCAGGACCTGTAATACATTAAAATTCAGCTCAAAATGGGTAAGTCAGATTTCTCTAATCAAATCTGTGGCGATTTCACTATAGAAGATGTTAAAATTTAAAAAAGAAATTGCAATAGTTTAATTTTATATACACTGTTATTGTTTTATGATTTTGAAATCTGCAAAATCTGACTACTCATTTTTTGTGTTTCTTCTTTTTTATAGTACCACACATATGGCCAATTAGGACTTATCTGACGTTGCAATGTGACTCTTATGGGTGCGCTCAATAAACTAATTTTCGCTTAATTAAATTGATTTTTAAAAGGTGTAAAGTCTGATGGTCAGCTTAAGTCATAATGCATAGTCTGACTATCTGTCGCACCTTGATAGCAAAGCAGGACATGTAATACATTAAAATTCAGCTCAAAATGGGTAAGTCAGATTTCTCTAATCAAATCTGTGGCGATTTCACTATAGAAGATGTTAAAATTTAAAAAAAGAAATTGCAATAGTTTAATTTTATATACACTGTTATTGTTTTATGATTTTGAAATCTGCAAAATCTGACTACTCATTTTTTGTGTTTTTTCTTTTTTATAGTACCACACATATGGCCAATTAGGACTTTTCTGACGTTGCAATGTGACTCTTATGGGTGCGCTCAATAAACTAATTTTCGCTTTATTAAATTGATTTTTAAAAGGTGTAAAGTCTGATGGTCAGCTTAAGTCATAATGCATAGTCTGACTATCTGTCCTACCTTGATAGCAAAGCAGGACGTGTAATACATTAAAATTCAGCTCAAAATGGGTAAGTCAGATTTCTCAAATCAAATCTGTGGCGATTTCACTATAGAAGTTGTTAAAATTTCAAAAAGAAATTGCGATAGTTTAATTTTTTTATACACTGTTATTGTTTTTTGATTTTGAAATCTGCAAAATCTGACTACTCATTTTTCGTATTTCTGCTTTTTGCAGTACACATATGGCCAATTAGGACTTTTCTGATGTGCAATGTGACTGTTATAGCTGCGCTCAAGAAACTAATTTTCGCTCCACCAAATTGATTTTTGAAAGGTGTAAAGTCTGATGGTCAGCTTAACTCATAATACATAGTCTGACTATCTGTCGTACCTTGATAGCAAAGCAGGACGTGTAATACATTAAAATTCAGCTCAAAATAGGAAAGTCAGATTTCTCTAATTAAATCTGTAGGCGATTTCACTATAGAAGTTGTTAAAATTTCTAAAAAGAAATTGCAATACTTTAATTTTGTTATACACTGTTATTGTTTTTTGATTTTGAAGTCTGCAAAATCTGACTACTCATTTTTCGTATTTCTTCTTTTTTACAGTACACATATGGCCAATTAGGACTGTTCTGATGTACAATGTGATTGTTATGGCTGCGCTCAAGAAACTAATTTTCAGCTCCACCAAATTGATTTTTGAAAAGGTGTAAAGTCTTTTGATGGTCAGCTTAACTCATAATGCATAGTCTGATCTATCTGTCGCACCTTGATAGCAAAGCAGGACGTGAGTAGTATATGCCGGGAGCCTGGATCTGGATCTTAAGGATAGGCAATGCTTAAGCATAGGCAAAGTGGGCGGAGTTTGCTCCCTGGCTTTTCTCAGGGAGCGGATTGGTGTACCAATGCTTTAGTAGACTAATAACTGGATCTCATTTTATAGATCTTATATTAAAGATGTTATGCTTAACTATAGGCGAAGGGGGCGGAACTTGCAACCTGGCTTTTTGCAGGGTGTATATAAAATTGGTATACCAAAAAGTTGGACGCGGCCAGCTCTAATGTTGAGCATAGGTACACGCTAGGCGAAATTGGTATACCAAAAGTTGGACGCGATGAGCTCGAATGTTGAGCATAGGCACACGCTTAAGCATAGGCAAAATTTTTTTAATAAATTAGGTGTGCGTGTAATGAGATCGTAATGGTTATGTTTAGCATATAAAGTAATAACTTTTTCAGCCTGAGGCCCTTGATAGACTTTTCTACTATTACAAAATAAAATGAGGTGATAGATGGGGTTGAAATATTTTGAATTTCTATAACAGTGTCAGTTCCATATGATTCCCGATTAGCATTTAAATGGGTTTTACTCAACAGCTTCTCAGTATCGTTATCCTATCAAAATTTGATATAGGACATGATCGTTGATGCACTAGTAAATATGAGTAAATATGAGCAATAGTAAATATGAGCATATGTTAGCTGTCTTAGCACTATGCCTTCAAGGGATATAGGGGGTCATTGACTCCCTAAATTTTCTACCTTCGACCTTATCGTCTCTACCAAAAACCTTTAGGATTTCGGAACTAAAAAAGGGTATTTCCCTTATTTTTCAATACACTCGAAAATTGGAACTATTCTGAGAAAAAACATAAATTAAATATGTTACTCCCTGAGCTATTGTTTAAAATAAAGTATTTAGATGGAATAACGAGACTGAAATAGCAAAGAGTATGTCAAAAATGGTTTGGAATTATCGAAAATTTCAATTTTTGGCCCGTTTCTCACAAAATTATTCTAACAATTTCTGATGGTAACCTTATCCTAACCACCCCACTTTCCGTAAGAACAAACCCAACATTTGAGCAAAGTATGAGCATTTTGAAAATCGTCAATCTGATTGAACTGAAAATAAGTGACAAATTAGATTCGCATTTTGTCCGAGCATTCATTGTCAAAAATTCGACCTTAAAGCAGCTGCTTCTGAATGCATGTCAGCCAGACGAATGGCCCGAGGCTGAAATATACGAAATAGAATTGATAATAGTTAAATTGGTGTACTTAAATTTAAAATATGCAAATTCCTTAAAAGTTATGGATGCCGAAAAAATAATGTTGAAACGGATTATGCTGGAACAGACTTTTCAGTTTTGTCCTGGAAAAAGATTAAATTATTTCTTAGTGAATTTTCTTATGTGCAACAATAAAATGATGTGCCGCAATTTCGTCTTTAATTTATGTAAAACACTAGCAGACAAATCCTAAAAATGCGTTCTATTGATAAGTATAGGACAATTAGGGTTTTCAACGCACTACACTTTTGAAGATTATGTAATTGAGAAAAACGTCTCAGTCAAATACTGCACATTATACAAATATTGACATAAATATGCAATTTGGAAAAAAACATATATTCGACAAAAATTATATAATATCTATATATGATGTGGATAGAAAGGAAGAATTTTATCCTCAGTTTATGTTTTAGTAAAAAATAATTAGACTCAGTTGGTCACCTTTGTATTAACAAACAGCCTAACCTGCGCCATGTGGAGAACGAGTTATTACAGGTCGCAATATAAATTTATAAGTATAAAAAATAAAATAAATAACAAACATGGATCTTAATTTTACGAGTAGAAATTGAGATTTTCGGCTAAGAGAAATTAAGAAATGTCTCCAAAAAGTCGATTTAAACGGTAATATGTTGAATCAAATTAGCGGGTGCTTAATCTTTTTGATTCTTTTAAAAATCATAAAAGGAAATTCTTATCGTCTAATTCAGATGTCTAATGCGACCACTGACAGGTCACAAACTGCTGCGATAATTTTATAACATAATTTTTCAATTCCACTCTGGTTTTCAAGATAAATGAAAAACATGATAAGACAAAAATGGAAATGAAAATTCAAAGGGGTAAAAAACGACAATATTTTTGCTAGAATACGCAAAAAGACTACCAGTTTATGAACAACAATGATGCCTTCTACTACTTATATACGGGTAGACGCTAAGGCTCCGGTTTTTACAATTTCTGTAATAAAATAAAAATAATAACGTCTTGTCCGGTCACACCGTTTTTCGGACGGGTGGGTACTGGCCAGAGGAACAAAAAAAATGATCAAAGGATTCTCTGTATTTCTTATAAATTAGGCATATGGGCAATAAGATCATAATGATTATCAGTAGAATATACATTGATAACTTTTTCAGCCTCTGGTCCTTCAAAAACTTTGCTGCCATTGCAGAATACATTGAGCTGATAAATGGGTATCAAAACATTTTGAATCATTTTAACAGCTTCTATATCATATGTCTCTGCTGCAAGATTTAAACAGGCTTTGGTCAATAATTCTCGAGCTAGCTGTCTTTGCACTGTACAACGACTTTTATCCCCTTTTCTAATAGATTCCCAGTTTGAACTGTTCTCCAATTTAGCAATCCCGGTAACAATTGCACGAGGTAGAGATAAATTATCATTTGATGTAATTTTAATAAAAGAACCGCCAGACTTGCAGAATTCCTTAACATCCTTTTAGCAATCCAGTGCCCCATTGTGCATTTTTATCAACAATTATCACGTTCCATATCATATCTTCACTGAGGCAAAAGTCTTTCTTTGACTGAGAAATGCGTTCAATGAGACTGAGAACATGTTCAGTATTCATATTTTGAGCTTGAGTGAATGGTACTAATACAGAGGAATATAAGCTTGGATGGGTTATTTCAATGCCAACCATACAGTCAGGAGGGTAATCATGCAATATTACCATGATAACATCTTCGAAAATTGAATTCAAAATATGTTAATTATCAGTCCACTGATCGTGATTCTTGAACTTTAAAGTGTAAACTTTTCCAAGAGAATTGAATCTTTTCACTTGAATAGGCATGTAAAGTTCACCTAAAGTGTAAAATTTGCTAATATCCATTTTATTTCTTTCCAAAATGTAGGTATAACTTATGATTCTTCCTTATTATTTATGCCCTACATGAAACATCAAGTTGACGGGTTTAAGCGTAACATGCCCAGACATGCCCAAGGATTCAAGACCTTAATTTGACTAAAACAGGTTGTACTATGTGATTTAACATATATATATTTTAGATATATGAGGAGCTTAGTCCGAACTCATCTGCATAATATTTAGATATAAATGAGATTTTGATCAGCTCATTTGAGATCAATCAAGTAAAATTGTGTTGAAAATTTCTTTAAAATGCATTCTAGAGTCTACAAAGCATATGCTATACAAAAAATTATCCCCAGGAGTTCTATTTCACTATTTTTACTGTATTATCACTTTTCACTATATATTTTTCTATCTTTTGCTATATGCGCACATATGATAATAACTCAAACATAAACTCCGGGACAATGAGGCATAAAATGTCAGTTTAAGCAGAAAACCAGAATCCTGAAATGATATAATAAAGCAAAAAATAATAATTTGATGGCACAATGCTAAATATGGAAAACATAATTTGCATCATATTTTACATATTTCTCCCTTCTAACAATAAATTCTTGAATTTTTGGCTGAAATTCCGCTCGAGACTTTAGAGATGAATCAGAGAGAAATGCAACAGGGATAATTTCGAAAATAATTGGAGCGATGAGACTTAAGTCGATATTCTCTTAGAAACAAACACCATTCATAGCAAAATGTTAAAGGAAAATACAGTAAATAGAAGGGGTATTGTAGCATTTTAGAGGTTAAATTGTTCACTACGAGGGAACATTTTGGGAGATAAGAGTTCAAAGCAGGCAATAATATGTTGAAAAACGTGAAAAGGTTCTTAGTTATTATTTATTAGTTATTATTTATTAATTATTATTTATTAGTTATTATAGTTATATAGTTATTACTTATTAGTTATTACTTATTAATTAGTAATTATAGTTATATAGTTATTAGTTATGAGTTATTAGTTATTAGTTATTATTTATATAGTTATTAGTTATTAGTTATTATATTAGTTACTAGTTATAGTTATTAGTTATTAGTTAATATTTATTAGTAGTTATTAGCTATACCTTGTATGATTTTTGATTGAATTTGGTAGAACTTCTCAAAAAAACAATGAACAATATGTAACTTACTACAGTTTAGATGCATTTAATAGGGGCTAGACGGATGTATTTTTAGGATAAAATGCGTACATCCTTAGCATGTGCATAATGTTAAGAATGAGCACCTATAAAAAAGCCGCTTAGGAATCATATCTAATAGTCTCAAAGGCTTCGTGTTTCTATTCGTGTACATATTTCAATGATTTTGAGTCTCTAAAAAACTTTTTTGTGCTATGTGAAATAATTTTAATAGAAAAACACAGCAATGTGTTCTTTTGCCAAGTGTAAGTTTAAAAAATGTCAGTCTACTAATAAAGTAGGTGAGTGTGTGCATAAAAGAGGAGTTTTTATCTACTGAAGCGTTCTTTATGCTGATTTGGACAGTTATCATGCACTAAATACATGAGAGATCGGTTGTTAGGAGATGAAATCATAATTTTATGATTATGCAGGGCAAAATTTTGAATTTCCAATACCTTAAATTAAGTTTTTATGTATTACCATGTCAAAATTGACTGAAAATGCGTTGTTTTGGATCAAACTGCTTAACATATTTTTAATGTGAATCTATGACATATGCATAGATTTGTTAAATTACTAAACAAATAAATTAAAAATTAATAATTATTCTGTAATTTTATGATATTTTGGCTAATTCAGAGCAAAAGTGCAGCCAAAAACGTTGAATATTGTATACTCATGAAAAAATGTAGGGAAAAAATGATGTACAGATACGTATGCGTGTGACGTAAGTGGTGAAATATGAGCAACTTCATTGTATACTGAGCTAATTGCTTCAGTATTTACAAGAAGAAGGTCCAACATGTGTGCCAAATTCCAAGAATTCCGAGAAAATGCTTACAAAAATCATATTTTATGTCAAAACTAGAACAAACATACCAAAAAGCCTAAAAAATTACTATCTCATTTTAGTGAACTCATATCTTTTTCAGGATATCGCTTTTGTAGGGCCAGAGGAAGAAATATGCGATATAGTATAGCAAGCAATGAAAACTCTACACATGGGCTGTCTGAGAAACTATTCCAGAAATCAGTAAAATACTTTTTCTTACTTCAATTGAGTAAACTTTAGAAGTCAAAAAAGACAGAAATGGACTACACTAGCATACAGAGAATGCAGAATAATGAAAAAACTCAACAATAGTCAAAATTCCGAAATGATCTACTTAAATCTACTATTTATTTGTGAAAGAGTGTTTGTGTGGCCCAATAACACTTGGTGGGCTGACGTTGCTCAGCCTACCGGCTGGAGATGTAGTAGCGACATTTAAGTTTCACCAACCCCACCTATGCACCCTGTATTGGGGTAAAGCGGGAGGCGTCCCTATGCTTAAGCATAACTGATTTCGGGACATCATAACTGAGTTTTTCGTCAAATTCCGAAAATCGGAATAAATTCGATTTACACTATCTTTGGGTTATGGTAGTTTTGCTGCTGCGTGCGTTATAACGTAGGATCGGACTTAACATAGCCTACATAATGCTACAAGACGGGAAATGCTATATGGTACAATGATGGGATATGAGATACCCTGTTTGTGTCATAACATGCGGGGATATAAGATAGGAGGTACTCTCTGCTATAATATATCAGTGATATAAGATATCACTTGATATATGACACCCTTTACTACAACAAACAAACAAGTTTTAAAACATCAAAAATATGGTTTGACCAGAAAAATTTTACAAAACATCCCGAAACATCAAAAATATGATTTTGGCTAAAGAATTTTCGAAATCATTTTGTAACGTCAAAAAGATTGGTTTGATCAATAAAATGGTTGACGGAAAAACTTCTTAGAAAAATCCAAAAAAATGAAATATGGTTTTTATCAACAATTTGTTTTGAGAAATATCCCAAAAACATCAAAGTCCCGAAAAATAAAAAATACAAGAGACACCTCAATTCCATTTAGCTATCAGGCCTATGTTCAGCCCAGGAAACGCAGGGTTGCTCAGCTAGTATAGTCATATTCTTCGCAGTACAAAATAGTTGATTGGGTTGAAATTCGAGAAAATTGCATGTATTTTCTGCATATATGCATACAAATGGCTTAGTGTTGGTCTCTTAACCATGAAATTGTATTAATATTTTTGTATGGTTTGCTTCAGCCTGTCTCTACGAAGTAATTGAATGAGATGAATTCACGCAAAATTTAGCCATTATTTATCAGATATTGTAGAGTGTATGAATAGACTATGCAAAATTCTCATGTTAATTTGTGTTTTACGTTATTTTTGACAAATATAACCCAAATTTCGACTAAAAGTTATAGCACATTGCATGAAATTTGGAAATTTAGGCAAGTTAATTCACAGGAAAATTGCACCTTTTGGATAGAAAAACTCCAGAACTTCAGTATTTTCCAACTATTTTCTACATAATTTTACCTCACTACAGAAGATTTCTATCAAAAAGTTAGGGTACTATGATATTAATAGAGAGGGTACATGGTATAACTTTGAAAAATGCAGTTTCTGCTGGATTTTCTAACAGCTTCTGAGGTATAAGCCAATACATATATACACTCATTCTACATTTTCAACTGATCACTTATTGTAAATACACTAAGGCACACAGCGGTCACTTGTATCTTAACGATATAGGCTGGCGACATTTATTCCAATCGGGAAAAATGTGGCAAAGATAGAGCAAAATAGTCAAATATACAAGTGCATTATGGTGATTAAGCTTCATTTCAAGTGCATAATATGCTACGAAACAATAATATGTTGGACAGAAGGATAAGATTATTTCTGAAATAAGATGCATATGATAGGTAGCGCTTTAGTGCAAACCTGTATTGCCTAATACATTGCGCACATTATCTAATTTATTGATGAATTTACTTGATATGTACACACTAAGTTTGAGAACTTATCATTAAAATTTGAGAAAATTTCTTCAAAAATGTCTAAAACGACCAGAAACTATAAAATATCATAAATTTTATGCTATTTCAGCTTGCATTTTAGTATTTATGGTCATTAGACCCAAGAAAAGCTCAATTTCGACCCTTTTCAGATTAGCCATACTATATATCTAGGATCAAGACATACCAAATTAAACTAGAATTTAGTGTAAAAAATAGGATAAATTAGCATTTTGCATAAGTAGCTTTACATTTAGCTAAAAAATAAGATATAACAGTAAACATAATTTGTTTGGTATAACAAATGATAAAATTGTCTTAAAGATGAAACACTTTAGGCAGTTATTTGGTTAAAAACACATAGGGGGAAGCATGCATCTACAAAATGTTTGGAAAACTACAAAAATTAATCATTCCCTATAGGTTTATGTATAGCTTGAGGCAATTGGAAGAATTGAGAAATTTCTAAAAGTTAACATAATATTTTCAAAACAAAGGAACAGTGTTTGACAATTTTTCTCTAATATGTAATAGCACATAAAGTATGAGCGCACACAAGAGAAATATAATTATCTGTATTTTTTACTTTAATTTCTGTTTTATCTAACCTTTGGTAAATTTATTTCATGCATGAGCTGATTTACTTGATGTTCGGCTGTGTTTGCAGCAGGATTCACCCAAATGATGCACTCCTCAGGGTATAAATTGTACCATATTTCAGAATAAAGAGACGTTTTGTCTTGTTGCATGGCGTTTTCTAAGTTTTTAGCAAAGTACCAAAAAGCCGACAATTCCAGTTTACCCACAAGCTGATGCATATGAGAGTAGTTTGCAGCAGCCAGTTTCCACACCTTGCTTTGTAGTCGGCACAAAAGCGTTTCCAAAAATAGGACGCCACACAAGCTAAGTCACAGTTACTATAGCCACCATGTATGAAATAGTAGGCCAACTGAGAGCAGAAAAATAGAAAATCTTCAGCCATTGGTGCATAACTTTAAAATACGTTTTTTGTACTTATAACGTTAATTATAGAATAGAATAGTTTTTTTCAGCCATTGCTCCAGTCTCAGCTAGATTACAGTGTCAAAAATGCTGTCCATCTCCAGTGTTGCTCGTTTATAATCTGTGTATTAGTGCTCATTCACATCGAAACATGCATTGAAACAACCATTCATCTACAAAATTTCCAAAAAAATATATAAAAATCAATCATTTTTTCCATAAGATTATGGTAGCACAAGTCAAAAAGTACCATACATATGTGAATACTAGTGTAATAAACAGATTAAAAGAGCAAAAATAAGCATACATGTACAATGTATATTAAGGCACCATGCATAAAAACTGCCAAAAAACTAGCATCTGTATGTTAACGCGCGTGTATAACAGGTAAAAATAGTCAAAAATTAGCATATGTATATGAATAATAATGCATTAAACTGATAAAAAGAGCAATGGTATATCAGTCAAGAGATCTCTTGGCATCTGGCAAATGCTAAATTTCTAATTGTTGCTCGGAAACAGTGTAAATACCTTGCTTACACAACATTTTTGCTCACATTGACTGGCATTTTCATCAAAATTTTAAAAACAGCAGTACTTAAATATAGACAATGCATGGTTTAAGAAGTTGTTAAAATTTCAAAAGAAATTGCGATAGTTTAATTTTTTTATACACTGTTATTGTTTTTGATTTTGAAATCTGCAAAATCTGACTAATCATTTTTTGTGTTTCTGCTTCATTACAGTACCATATGGTCAATTAGGACTTTTCTGATGTGCAATGTGATTGTTATGGCTGCGCTCAAGAAACTAATTTTTGCTCCACCAAATTGATTTTTCAAAGGTGTAAAGTCTGAAGGTCAGCTTAACTCATAATACATAGTCTGACTATCTGTCGCACCTTGATAGCAAAGTAGGACGTGTAATACATTAAAATTCAGCTCAAAATGGGTAAGTCAGATTTCTCTAATCAAATCTATGGCGATTTCACTATAGAAGTTGTTAAAATTTTAAAAAGAAATTGCAATACTTTAATTTTGTTATACACTGCTATTGTTTTTTGATTTTGAAGTCTCGCAAAATTTGACTACTCATTTTTCGTTATTTCTGCTTTTTTTACAGTACACATAAGGCCAATTAGGACTTTTCTGATGTGCAATGTGATTGTAATGGCTGCGCTCGAGAAACTAATTTTCGCTCCACCAAATAGATTTTCCAAAGGTGTAAAGTCTGAAGGTCAGCTTAACTCATAATACATAGTCTGACTATCTGTCGCACCTTGATAGCAAAGCAGGACGTGTAATACATTAAAATTCAAGCTCAAAATGGGTAAGTCAGATTTCTCTAATCAAATCTATGGCGATTTCACTATAGAAGTTGTTAAAATTTTAAAAAGAAATTGCAATACTTTAATTTTGTTATACACTGCTATTGTTTTTTGATTTTGAAGTCTGCAAAAATTTGACTACTCATTTTTCGTATTTCTGCTTTTTTATAGTACACATATGGCCAATTAGGACTTTTCTGATGTGCAACGTGATAGTTATGGCTGCGCTCAAGAAACTAATTTTCGCTCCACCAAATTGATTTTTTGAAAGGTGTAAAGTCTGATGGTCAGCTTAACTCATAATGCATAGTCTCGACTATCTCGTCGCACCTTGATAGCAAAGCAGGACGTGTAATACAAGAACGTTGCAACAAGTAAAAATGTCTTTAAAATGTCCCTTCATAATATGAAGATTACTAATCTGACTGTAACTTTTCCGAACACCAAATACTTGTGTTAAGTTTACATGAAAAATTAACTTCAGTTCCTGAGCATAACTGAAGTTTAGTTTTTGAAAATGTTCTCCATAACATCAGAATTACGAATCTGACTGTAAGTTTACTTTACATCTATTAGTTGTGTAAACTTCACACTGAAAAATAACTTTGGTTTTAGAGCTTTAAAGAGGCTTAATTTATTTTAAATTTTCTCAGTCAGGATTACACATTCGACTTTAAGCTTCCTTTATACTCCTTGCTTATGCAAAGTTTAAACCAAAAATTAGCTTCAGTGATATAATGAACGAGGTAGTAAATTTTTATTACAAATGTTCTGCGGAACACCAAAATCATAAATTTGGCTCGAAAATTTTTGTTTACATTAAGTCAACACACCAAAATAAACTTCGGAAGCAGTAGGAGAATGTATTTTTCAAACTATTTTTTACATCATCAGAAGTGCAAAGCAGACTTCAAATGTTTTAAATTTTCTATCATAGAAGTCAAAATATAGGCAAAAAAAGCATGCGACTAAAATGACTTTAAATTTGTAAAGATTTTTCGTGACTTCTCGCCCGTTTCTTTAACTTCTGCATTCTTAGATTTCTGTTTGATTGGCATAAAAACATGTTTCGTTGAGTTTGATAGGCAGTCTAGCCGCCTAGACTGGTGCCGCTATGTTGCGGTGACAGTCAGAGAATTAAAGGCACGAAACTGTAGCAATCTAGTTCCTCTCTGATGACCTCGCCTGTTTATATGATTTTTCATGTTTTTTTTCTTTCTGTGTATTTAATTCTGTATTTACTCCTGCTAACTTCTCTCGTTTCACTTGAACTCTCGCGCCTCGTAAAACCCGTAATTTCTCATAATATAATTTTGTGTGCTTTTTATGTACACGTGTATATACTTTTTCTCGCGTCTTTTTGTTTCTTTTATACTAATAGCATGTCTAATTTATTTACCATTTATTTATTTAGTTATTTATTTATTTATTTTCATGTATTTATTTATTTATTTATTTATTCATATTTTTTCCATATCGATGACTTTCTGTTATTATATGAGGTATGCATATGCCTAAGCTGGTATATAAAAGCGTGGAAACCATAACAGCAATGTGAATTTGTTTAATTGGAGTTTATTTTATTTTATGTAAATATTTCAATTTATTTTTTAATTTACAATTTGCCGGGGTTTTGCACACCAGCTCAGGCTTGAGGATACGTACAAAACTAATCCTAAGCCTGAATGCTTAAATAAGAGTGGACTTCAAATTTTGTCGATGAAAAATTTAAAAAAAGGTGTCGCCTGCAAATTCCTTTTTTATTCATAATTTAATTATAAATATAAACTTTTACTAGTTAAACATCCTCGTGCTATTCTACAATTTAAACCTCAAAGTTTTGCATTAATGTGTTGTAAATATAGTATATGTTGTATCGTAGCTTAATTGAGTTTAATTTCCAAATTCATGATTTTTTGACGCTTCTACTCGCTTAAATAGTTTTAACTGTACTGAATCTATGACAACGTATTTTGACTCAAGGGTCGCCTATCTTTGTTGCCAATACTGTGTATATTGGACAGGAAAAGATAAAAACTGTTACAAAATAGGATTTTCTTAAAATTTAAAGGGTCTACAGGCTGCTGGCGTGAATTTTGCCAAAAATGCCCTTATTATTGATTTTACAGCTTAGCAATGAAAATGAACATTTTTTCAGCGCATAAATTGTAGTATTCACACGTCTCACTTCATTATTTTGTATGCAATATATTTCGGTGCCATAGACTCGAACCGAATGGTTTGGGAGAAAAGCTCTGGATTTAGGGTATATCATTTAATTAATAGAAATTCACTTGACAAGCAACCAAATATTGGACTAAATTTATGTGTAATTTCAATTGCTACTCCAAGTTTACCCGATGTTAGGTACCTGCGACAAAATACTCGGTTAGGCCAAAAAAGCCCAGATCAGCTTGATCAGGAAACAGAGCGAGCCGATCACTTACCAGTAAGTTAAATGTTCCGTGTCTTTTGGAAAAATGTCACTAAATTAGGCCTAATACCGAATGTTCTTAGCCACAACGAACTTTCTTTTATTGCGGTCCTATGCAGCTTTTTTACTTCCACGTAGATAAAAATTGGAGTTTTAAAATTTGGCGATTTCAAAGCACTCACTTGGAATTCCTAAAAACTTTACTAATTTTTTTGTTCTGTTTTACGCTATGAAAATTCACAGAAAAATATAATTTCTTGGAAAATGAAAAAGGGACATTGCAAATTAAAAAATATCAAAATCACTTTTTTCAATGCTCAGAGTTTAAAGGTACATTGCGTGCCGGGTTAAATCAAGGATTCTTACACGTAAAGACTAAGTTATAACTCTAAAAGATCTGCGTAAGGTTAATGCGCACATAACTTCGCACGATTTCGCGGACGAAGCCCTGCTTAAATAAAAACATGGAAATTTGACAGTAATAGATATGTATATTACAAAAAAATATTTTTAGAAAGAATTATCAATCGATGAATTACTGTTTGCAAAATGCTTAGCGAATTGCTCACCTTTTCATAAGGTCATCAACAAAGTTTTAAAGTTTTACTTCGAGTACTACCAGAACTATCCTATATTCACCGATTTAGGTTACCTTTTTACAATGCAAAAATGCTCGATTTTATCATACTTTTATTTTGCACGTGCACGACTAAGCGTTCGTTTTGCAACTAGTAATAATCCAAATATGCATTCTACGATCAAGAAAATCTTCATGAAATTCCATTTTATGTCTAGAGCGCAGGAAAGCACTTCAAAAACATCTTGCATAAGAAATTGTTTTATATATCCTGATATTTCTGTGCTATTCGCTTCATTTTGCACCACGACATACTGCGACTGGAAATTTTGTGCCCACTTTCTTACGTATGCAGAACTAAAATCTATTATTTGTTATTCAATTAGAAGGATTAAATCTAAGATAGGACAGAAATATAGGAAAATAGGTCATGATTAAAGTAAAAGATTATTGCATTTTATAGTGCAATGAGATTTTTGTAAACTGTGTAATAAAATAATGACAGCTCGATTAATTCTTATTAGCTTTTTTAATTTTTAATTTAATTTATGGCTAATTTTTTAGTCATTTATTTTTATAGCCTTGCGTTTTCCTCGATCATCAAAATTCTTTGACTGTGTCATATTATGTGACGTTGCTAATCACGTCTCGTATTATGCTACTAGTTTCGTCATTAAATAATTGCTTTTACCGATTGTCAATCAGAGAAGACTATACTAAAGCCATTTTGATTTTTTCAATTTTTTTTAGAGATCAATTTAGATTTTGCACTTAATTCAATTTTTTGAGGATTCAGCTCGTTATCGTCATTGTGCAACAATTATCCGATAATTTCAAAGCGTTTTTGCAATGGAATAAATGAATCCCCATGATAAGAATATTCAAATTTTTATAATGCTCTGTGTTCAATATCATCTGGAATTATTATTGAATTTTCAAAGCGAAATCTGTAGGTTTTTTCGAAATTTTTTCAATGTTCCTTCTGTAGATGGCCGCTGTTCACATTGTGTTCGTTTTCCAATTTCTCTGCGCTCTCAAAATTTGCGGCTAAATCAATTCGAGATCAGCGAATGAAATGATTTAATTATTATTCGAAATTGCAATGATAATAATTATCTGATATATAAAAATGTAGTGAAAAGCTGGTCAACGATCAATCTCTATAAAAATGTTGTGAAAAGATGGTCAACCACCAGCCTGTCATGTAAAGGTAGATTACTGCAGCATTCTTGTAGACTTTAAATGTAATGTGTTCTGCTAACGTTAGCCAGACATAATCTTTCATAAAACAGATCATAAATACTAGTGCTGAACACATGTGAGCTAGTCCTGGGCATACCTGGGCGTGGGGGTTAGGAGATATGCAACCCCTGGGAAGCCAAAATACCCTTTAGAAATCAAAATATCCCCCAGAATTCAATTTTTAAATTTCTTTTTGCAATTTGTTGATGCCAATGAATAGTGCACGATGAGAAGCGTTGAAAAATGGTGTTTTTTCGCCATATCACCATTTTAAGGCCATTTTTTGACATTTGAAAAATCTTGCACCCTCAGAATCTTGTTGCTGCCCACCTATGGTCCTGGGGGTCTGGTGGGGCCAAATTACTAACAAGGGCACCAAAATTCAATTCTAGGGGTCTATCAATTTTGGGGATAGAGGGGTCCGCCGGATTTTCAAGGAAGTGGGAAGTTTAGATCCCCAGACCCCCACGCCCATGTTTGGTGTTGGAAATAAGGTAAGTTCCATATACGAGTATCAATCTAGTCTTACAAATGATATGAAACAAGGTAACATGATGTCTCTATACGTAACACTATGTGGCTGGCATTAAAGCCTCAAGGGTCAGACAGAGTGTTTTGAAAAGAGAACTAAAATGTTGATAGAAATCAACTCATCAATTGAGAGTTTCTATAGGATTTATTCTTGCAAATCTTGGTTTGATTTTTGTCCGTTTCTGACCTCAATTTCACCGTATGTATCCCACGACATTTTCTCATTTTTCTTCCTGGGCGCATTAGATGCCAAGCAACCTAGTTCGTAATATGGTATCCGTTTTTTTGATCTCCATGCGCGTTTAACTATGTATGCATGTACCAACATCTGCGGGAATTAATATTTTTTCTACTACCTCTATTACATGTTTTTATGTTTCTGTCAACTGAAATTATTCTTATTTTGTGTATTATATGGTTCAGAAGCGAAGTAAAAACAGGTTATTATCATAAAATCAAAAAACCCACAAAAGTTTGGAATTCAATGTTATTAGTTGAAAATAAATTAAAAAAGCCTAATTTCCTAAAACAGGTAATTTTTATGAAAAATTCATATTTTTTTCCTGTGAACCGACGCTTATTATTTTTGGCTGAGATAATAGGAAGGCAAGGTTGTTATCGAAGAAAAGCACAGTAAATCAAAAGGATACAAGCTTAGATGCATACGAATTAAAAAAGCCTAGTTTTGACTAACTTGTATTTCACGCGGACGATGCTACCTAATGCTAAAGACTTGAAATTGTAAAAAATTTCACTAATTGACCAATTTCTGCGGACAATAGGCCATTGTGTAGCAAATTAGACAGCGAACGTATGTACCACAGTCGGTGTAGAATATTATCTGGAACAAGAAAAAAGTCTAACCCAGAAAATAAAAATCGCTGCGCGCCGCGAATCTGTGCTTCCTACAGAATAAACTTTTGCTAGCAAGTTTTAAAATTGCTGCGGCGCGACCTTGCGCATCTGAAAAAATTGTTAGTGTTGCGATTAGTAATGAAGGAATACCCATTCATCTGAAACGCAGTTTTTGTCACACTTTGCGATTAATAGCAAGCAGGAGGGTTTTAAAATAGATGATTCACCTAACTACCTAATCTTCGTACTGTAAGCAACAAAGTTTCTTTATTTACACTACCTAATCAATTTTGTGTTTACACTTGCTCTATTACCCTGCTTTACATCTCTTACGTATTTGCATTTTCATTTCACATTTTTAAAATTTACTCGCTTCGTACTTATATTTTAACACTGTGTCATTTATTTTTCAGTGACGTCTCCAAGATTGATTAGAAAAAATGAATTTTTTCATGAATGAAACAGAAAACTCGGTAGACTCCACCAATCTTTCTTCAAAGAAGAATATCGTACTCCTGCCCCGCCATCCTGCCCTATGCAGCCGGCTGGTACGTATTCCATTATCTTTCCCTGATATCGCTGTGTTCCATCGTGTTAAAGGCAAAATTGAAATTATACAAATCCGAACCAGCCGTGTTCACGGCTCTCTATATCAATTTGTTGGTGACTAATTTGACGCTTGCGACAGTAGTGATCGCTCTGTCACTACCGCGAATTTTTTACAATTGCTACGAGCCTATATTGTCCGCCCCGGGCCTGGAAATTTTGTTAGCTTATCTCAGCACCTCGTCTTACTTGACCGTAATAAGTAACGTGGCTCTGATTACGCTGAATAGATTTGTAACGATTTGTTTCAAGGAAAAAGCGTCGATTTTATTCGCCAAGCGGCGAGCAGTGTGGTTTAGCGTTGGTGAATGATTTATCCTTAGTAGGGGCATACACACGTACATACATGGCAGCCGCTGAATTCCGGGGGTTGGAAAATTACGAAAGATCGTGAGAATACTCCAGGAAATTTTTTGCAGTTTGGATTATTTGGATTCGGGGTCAAAGACCCCACACCCCCTGTCCGTGTGTGAGCTTTGAAGCTTTCTACGGTTCTCCAAGAAAAGCTTTAGAGAAGTAAATAGCTTGCGGCAAAGAGTGATTAGTGTACATGGACATCAATTAGTGATTAGCGTACATGGACATCAATTGAATCCTGGGGGCGAGTCTGGATGGAGCTAAATTGGAAAAATCACAAACTTGCCAAAATTTCTACGCCGTACTCTGCGTTTTATATTTAATTCTGTGACACTACGCCCACGTGCGATGTTTAGGCGAGTTTATTCACTTTTAGGAGGAAACAAACGCGAGCATGTTCAACATGTAGCCCTAAAAACAGTATATTTATATTAAGAAAAGTTTTAATCCGCTCGTAAACGGACAAGTTGACAGACTCGAAGATGAACACAGAATTTCACACACCATACCCTGTCCTTCCTGAAATAAAGCACTTTCAGAAAATCTTTGAAATGTTCAAATGTTTTTCAACTCTACAATTTAGAAAATGCTAGACTGACAAGAAAGCAAAACTGTCTTAGATAATCATAGTAACCGGTCAGGATTTATAAAACCTATATGTCTGTTACGAACTTATTCCAAAACTTTATATCCTTATCACTATCTAGCTGTTGAGTGTAAACAAAAAGTCTGCACAATATTTTTTTATTCTTCTAAAATATCCGTACATCCCAGATTCTTCCTTTATAGCTGTGAGTACTCATCTTTAATGTATCCAAGTATATCATAGGTACGTACGGGCTAACGCGTTACCCGTCGTATAATTTTATAAATTTTTTATCATTTTCTCGATAGTTTTTTATTCTTATATGTCTTCTTATATTTCTGCGAGAATCCGTATTGTTTTTGGTTGCTAGGCGCCTGGCTGGTCGGCGCGTCCGTTGTAGCCGGGAACGTGGCCTTCGGATGCGTCGTGCGCTATTCAGGAATTCGATTAAATGTCGCCATCGTTTGCCAAATTTCACCTGCACTGGCGCCCCACTCGATTTTTTGCTACGTCTGCGTGTACGGCATAGCCATCTTTTATTTATTTAGCTTCATGCATTTGCGCAAGCAAGCTAATCAAGTGACCGACCCTCGCGTTGTGCAAAATTTTGGGAGACACAAAATTCGGCTTTTCTACCAAGCTGTTTGCGTATGGCTATGCTTGGCTGTGGCTACTACGAGTAATGAACCCTTAGTAGATCAATAGGGAAAAAGACAATGCTTGAACACTATATTAGTTTTACAATCTATCTGAGCAGGACGAAGGTGTATGGCCTCTTCACTCTCCAAACCCCTCAATTGCTTGCCTCTCTGATTGTAATTATCCTTCATGTCATATTTAATTCGTTACGTAAAAAATATAACTATGTCAAATTAGAGGCAAAAGCATGAAATATGTCTTCAAAATTGTAAACTAATACAGAGATTTTCATGGAAAATCTGACGTTTTTGACATTCGAATGAAATTTAGGTAGGTATCACAAAAGTTTATAGAATAATTCAACTTCGAAAGTCAAGATGTGGCACGGCTTTCATGCATATTTTTGTTTATTTTTTCATTTTAAGTCATCGTTTTTTAAATTTCGCATTACAACTTTTTTCATTTTATATTACTGAATACAGTTTTGTTAAATTATATTTCATTCATTACGTATTATATTTTTATATCTGATTTATATTTTATTTTTATTTTCTGTTTTCTATTTTTTTTGTTTGCTCTCTTCAAATTAAGTTTTTGAATGTAATCCTTTTTCGTAGCTGTATTAACTTAGCGGGTTTTATAAAATACTTATAATTTTCCTTTATCATTCAAGTTATGTCTAATTTTTGTTTCGTCCCAAAGTAACAAATAAAAAATCAACTCAAGATTTTTACGTGTTTTTGTAATCAAGATTTTTAAGGTGTCTTTTCTTTGTATTCTTACGTTTTTTTCTGTGTGTTTTTCTGTGTATAATCTTGCTTACTTCTTTACCTCTTCACGTTTCACTTAGACTGTTGCGCCTCATAAAACATGTAATTTCTCATAATATAAATTTTTTAGGTATACTTTGTTCTATTTCTCCCATCTTTTTCTTTCTTTTAATTTAAATGCTCCTGCTTACTTCTCTCGTTTTACTTGAACTCTTTCGCCTCGTAAAACCCGTAATTTCTCATAATATAATTTTGTGTGCTTTTTATCTACATGTGTATATACTATTTCTCGCGTCTTTTTATGTCTTTTATACTAACAGCATGCTTAATTTATTTACCTCTTATTTATTTATTTATTTATTTATTTTTTTTAATATTGATGACTTACTGTTATTATTCTATCTCTTTCTTCTTCTTTCTATTTATGTACTTTTTTGTTTATTTATTTATTTATTTATCTATTTTCCCGTATTTTCATAGAAAATCTCTTTTTTTCGCCTTTTTGTCGTATTGATGACTTCCTATTATTTCATCATGGACTGATCTTGATAAAGTTAGCATTTTTGACCCCTTCCCCGATTTTCGGCGAAAATGTGCATTTTTTGGCCATTTTTAGGTATTTTTTGCCATTTTCGACCAAAAATTGAAAGTCGTTTTCCCCCTCCTCTCAACCCCTTAAAAATGGCCGGGAAACCCGACTCAGAATTTTGAAGTGTTACATGTCTGAACGCTGATTAATTCCATAAATATAATATAAAATCAAAAATACCTTCCAGCAAGTCGAATATTGCCATACATTCAGTCAATACTTGCGGTATCGGCTTTCAACATGATTTTGGGAGCAGCTTGCCTATGGAGCGCGCCGATCGTGGCACTGCTTTTTTGCAAGCAAATTCGAGCAAACGTTAAACAAATATTCAGCTGTTCATAATATAAACGGACCTTGTTTCTTCTTGTGGTAAATGCATACTGACCAAAAAAATCTTCGTATTACTACAAACTTTTCTAGTTATAAGGGACTGACGTCATCGAGGAAAAGAAAACTTTCAAAAAGGGTTTTCAGGGTATCTTTCTCTCTCTCTCTCACTTTGCTTAGGAGAGGATCAGCTGGGTTGTGAAATTTTTGCGCTCGCTTGCTTGTCTTGTTTAATTTTTTTATAAGTTTTCATACCTAAATACGTTTTTTGCCTCTTTGCTAAAAGAATCATCGCAGCCAGCGTAAACAGACACAATCTGGTAAGAATTTAAGGATATTGACTATAAGTGGTTAGCAGCCAAGTTTTGGGGGTCTATATGCCCTCAAACTGGCAAAAATCCAAAAAAGTGCCAAAAATTAAATTTTGGGTCTTGCTGGCTTTTCTGGAGTTATAAACACCGCCATGACCACACGTGGTCCTGCCTGACCCCAACGGAAGGTCAAATCGAAATATTTCTCATAAGAGCCAGAAAATGAAAACCTAAAACCATTTGCATTCTGAATCGAGCAGAAATTATGAATGGAAGTAACATCTAGAACATCTTCATGATCCGCGGGCTCTATCTTTCAATGTGGCAAATGGCGGAACCTCGGAACTAGCCGGCCGCCCTAAACCCATTTATAAGAGATTTTTTCTCGTTTTTATTTTATAAAATTATTTAAATAGATAGGTATCAGATATGCAAATGATGGGAATTCTGTGTAGAAGGTAAAATTTTGAAGTGCCTTTCTTGGGCTTAAAAATGGTGTTTACACATCAGAAACATAATTTTTTGGCGTTTCTGACGATGTCGTTTCTTTCTAGAGAATGGAAACAACAAAATTTCGGGAAAAATTAAAAAATTAAAATAAACCTAATTAGCATATTATCTTAAAGTGAGTATTCAGCGCGAAGCGTGCCGAAAATTCGATAATTCATAGCAATTAGATAACTTAAAACGCTTAAAACAACATCTTTTCTACGAATTCTTTGGAAAGTCCTTGAAGATAGCGAATTCTGTGGGGGGGAGTGAAAAATTTCTAGGCCTTGGGGTAAAAACTTTACTTTTCTGCCTCCCCCAAGATCGTGTTTGGTAGGAATTTGTAATTATATATATTCGTAAATTTATAATTATTAGTTTTTTTCCGTTCGATAAATAAGGATCTAGCTCATGAAAACTTCTTAATGTTGCATTTGCTTATTCTCGATAAAGAATGGTAAAAAGCCTATAATATTTTTGGCGTACTTATAAAATTTGTAAATTTTTTTGGTAGTAAGCACAACATGTAAAACTTGCTTCAAGGTTGTAATAATATGGCACCTAATCAAAAATATTTTATAGCTCGTTTTATAGAGAATGACCGTTGCTTCCACTTAAATCAATTTGCTAATATATTTACGACAAGCACATTTTTAATTCTATTAATATTATTTATTAATTAAATTGTTTAAGAGTTGATTTAATTCACCATCAAGTCTTTGTATTTTTAATTGCCTACGTATGCTTGTTAGCGCACACATTTTTGAATATTACGCGATTAATTTGTACTGGTTTTAAGATCAAATAATAAAAGTTAATGCTGACAGTACTAAATTTGCTGAAGTGCTCAATAGTGAACGAAAATTAACCCAAATACACGTAAGAGCCTGGGGCGGTTTTCCTATGATATATTTTGCCGACCACGACCGAACAGATTAGTGAAATTAAGGATAATTTTATTGCAATTCTAAAATTTTTTTTGTCTTTTCTAGCCAATTCGCGTAATCTGATTAGGTTTGATTCGTCTATACCCGATGCTCAAAATTCTCAAAAAATCCTCAAAAACTGGTATAAATAGAAATTTTTCTTAGAAAAT
Organism: Mermis nigrescens; assembly: GCA_036768485.1. Classification (NCBI taxonomy): domain Eukaryota; kingdom Metazoa; phylum Nematoda; class Enoplea; order Mermithida; family Mermithidae; genus Mermis; species Mermis nigrescens. The sequence continues at coordinate 1,999,133 of JAVLUZ010000145.1, forward strand.
CCGGTCATGTTGTGCAATTACAGTTGCATCTTGTTGATATCTATTTTAGGTTTTAGTTGACAAGTTGTCGAATTTTATCCTTCTAATTAATATGAATTATAATTGGATTTAAATTTTGATTAAATTTTAAAAAAATATAAATTATAAACAAATTATCGCAAATTTTTTTCCTGATTCTAAATTCTAAATTTCAAACTTTCCTAGTCATACTGATCTTTAGAAAAGAAGGTTTTTTAAAATAATTTTGTTTTTTTTGTTTTCTTGCCGAAAAATTAGAATGACATTCTAGCTAATACAGATATTGATTAGGTCTTAGAGCTTTTTTCGCTAGTTTAAAGCATAGGAGAGCAGCATCAAAACTCTAGGGGGGGGCAAGACTTTTTAAAGGTCAAAAAAAGGTCCTAAAAGTGGTGGTATGACCAAAAACGCCATTTTTCATAGTTTCTCACGAGCACTATCCATTGGCATAAAAACATTGGGGGAAAAACAAAAAATTACAAAAATTGAATTTTGGGTGAGTATTATGGTTTCTGGGTGAAAGAAGGGGGAGTTTCGGCTTTCTAAAGGGGCAGGCTTTATACCACTACCCCCCACCCCCACGCCCACGTGATGCTTAAAGTCGTGTAAATCTTTAGCTTATCGCATTGTCAGCTACGTTACGTTAATTGTGGCGTCGGTTTTGGTGAACACCGTAATAGGCGTAATTATTTCGCTCCGCCGTCCAATCGTAGCCTTGCTTTTTTCGGAACAAATCAGAACGACAGTTTATAAGCTAATTTTGCACCAAGCTTAGCGTTTAACTAAATCTCGCTAATTAACCCTTCGATTACCATGAGTTGGACGGCGTCCTAATGAATCACTTCATTGACATTTTTTCTGATCTTCCTTATCCCAGTGTCTAGAACTTTGTCTAACCTCGTTTCAGCACTAACTACATCGTTTTTAATGATTTAGCTCTATGAGAAGTTATGGAGCAGTAAGAAATAAGAACATTTTGGGCATATTTACAGTGATATCACAAAAACCTAAAAATGAGAAATTAGGTCCTAATTGAAAATTTAGTGGTTTATTCTTTTTCCTGGTTGTGCTTCACACAACAGGAATCTACTTTTTCTTGTTTTTGCATGGCTGGTGCCTATTCTTATGCATTTTAATAGTTTTTTTAATCGTCACTCTTTCAAACGTGATTTTCATAAAAAGGAAGATACGTATTTAGAAAGAGCATAAAAAATTGCATAAAATGAAAGTGATAATTGGCAGAGTAGGTTTAGATTAAGATAGACGAGGACGGCGTCCTGTGATAATACCCTTCGGCTGCAAACACATGATAGTAAACGGAGGGTTGAGCGTAAAATTTAGTAATCTTTGAACTCATAATTAATTATTTCCAGAATTTGACCTGCAAATTATCATCTTATTTAATCGAATGGGTATTTTTAACTGATAAAGTAATTGCTTTTGTATTTATGTACTTTGTATGCATGAGTGTGTTTGTTTTTTCTCACTGGAAAAATTTGCGCGTTTTAAAACGAAAGATGCTACTCGTAGTGACGTAACAACTAGGGGATACAAAGACACATATAGTTGCAATATGTAGAAATTGATACTAAAAACGGAAAACATCGTAAGTATGCTTAGAATTTACCAAAATTGTCAATTAAGGCATTTTCGCGCTATTTTAGCTACACAGCATTCTCTCGACTATTCTAGGCCAAGAGGCCGGGTCAACCTAAAAGGCCCTCAGGTTGATTCCTAGATCGATTTGATCGCAATACAGGCTTAACTTTATCTTTGTAGATCATTGGATTACAAATATTTACATGTTTTGAATTATGTAAATACCTACCTTAACGCGCAATTGAATATGGATAAGATCAAAGAACCGTAACGTTTTTCAACCATAACGTCCTTAATACTAATCTAAATGTAATAAAAATTTGGTGAAAGTTAGATTAACCGATGATAAAAAAAGTTCTGAAGTTTTATATATGATAAATACTACACTACTGCTGCGAGATAATTATTCAAGTCGATCAAGTGCCAAGTCATTCCATAAATCCAGCATGGTTTTAATTATCATCTCGGTAGTGACTCTAATGAAAGCTAATCGATACCAGAGCTTTTTTGTACATTTTAAACTTATAAAAGCCCCCCACTAGTAAAAATGCTCCAGCGGAACAAAAAGGGACGACTGTACTTAGAGTCGCGTGCTATTACAGATATAAAAGAAGGGGGACTAGGAAAAAGTCACCTATGCGTGAAAATAATCATAAAAATCTGCTAAAAATCAGACTTTTTCTGTAGCAGACTCAAAATTCGAAATATATTCTGCGGTCTCTGCAAGAGGTGGTACCACACGTGGGCAGCAAGAAAATTCTGGGGGGTGCAAGATTTTTTTGAAGGTCGAAAAATGGCCTTAAAAATGGTGGTATGGCGATAAAAACACCATTTTTCGACGTTTCTCATCAAGCACTATCCATTGGCATCAAAAAATTGCGAAAAAAACGAAAAAAATTTTCAAAAATTGAATTCTGGGGGGGTATTTTGATTTCTGGGGGGGGTATTTTGGTTTCTGGGGGTGCATACCCCCAACCCCCACGCCCAGGTGTGGGTGGTACCCTTCGATGACATTTCTTACTGGTTTGCGGATGAGCTTATAATGTAACTGTAGCCTGTGCTGAATAGTCAATTAACTTCTATATTAGTGTCGCACTTTTCTGACAATAAATGATCGATATTCAGACGGTACAACCCATACGTGGGCAGCAAGAAAATTCTGGGGGGTGCAAGATTTTTTGAAGGTCAAAAAATGGCCCTAAAAATGGTGGTATGGCGATAAAAACACCATTTTTTGACGTTTCTCATCAAGCACTATCCATTGGCATCAAAAAATTACGAAAAAGACGGAAAAATTTTTCAAAAATTGAATTCTAGGGGGGGGGTATTTTGATTTCTGGGGGGGTATTTGTTTTTGGGGGTGCATACTCCTCATCCCCCCACGCCCAGGTGTGGTACAACCACACGTGGGCGTGGGAGGGGGGCATGCACCCCCCAGAAGTTGGAATACCTCTTGAAATCAAAATACCACCCCAGAATTCAATTTTTGAATGTTTTTTGCTTTTTTAGCGATTCTTTGATGCCATTGGATAGTGCTCGATGACAAACGTCGAAAAATGGTGTTTGTTTTGCCATACGACCACTTTTAAGACCATTTTTTGACCTTTTAAAATTTTTTCACCCCTTCCACCCTCAGAAATTTTTTCACCATCCACCCAGAATTTCTGTGCTGCCCACCAATGGGTACAACACTTATGGCTCGTCGAATGAATGGCATTTACAACATCATGCTTTTTCTTATGGCCCTACATTTACAGGTGCCATATTAGTATGATGGCGTACAATTCCTCCCAGCTTTGGCGTCCTGTGTGAGCTGAAAAAATTTCCGTTCTATATATGTATATTTCACTGCGGCGTTTCTTTCCACTGGGTTATCCCGCTCATTATTCTTGCGCCGTCCGTAATTTATAGCAGGCTTGTTAGCGCATATCTATTGCATCACCACTCTTCTATGCCGCTACTGCATTTGCTGTTCGGATTTGCATTCACTCATTTTTTTAATTCAGATTGATCAGTTCTTTTTTGAGGAATAAACTGTTTCATATTTATTTCTCAAACTGAAACGCACTTTTCTTCTGTTGGCCGCAGAATATACTTCGATTTTTGTGTTGCGTAGAGAAAGTCCAATTTTTAGCAGATTATGATTTTCGCACACATGCATAGGTGATTTTTTCCGAGTCCCTTCTTTTATATCTTCAATAGCACGCCATTCAAAGAATATTCGTCCTTTTTTCCATGTCAGCATTTCTCCTTCTCGGTTTTATAATAAATGTGCTTACCTATGTTCGGGGGTGCATTTCAGGATGATCGATTGAATGAGCAAATAATAATATCATCTATTAAATGATAAGTTTAAAGGTCCGAATAAATAAACTAATTTACGGAATTAATCTTGTGCAACGTCTAGAACTAAAGTTATAGTCTGTTTCACATAACTTCGGGCTCAAATTTTAAGGATTTTTTCAGAATTAAGCCAACGGATTACAATAATTTTGTATTAGATGAATGCTGTAATCGCAATGTTTGATGTAGTTTCAAACTTTTTGACCAGTTGTGTGAAACAGACTATAATTTCAGTAGGCTTCAATACCGAGTTTTTTAAATGCTCAAAAAATGCAAAAATTCCTAAATTGTCTTACTATATATCAACAACATTGAGTGTAAAAAAGACCTTAAATTAGATTCGTGAGATTTATGTTACAGAAAAACATTACGAAATTATTCTCCCGCAGTGTAAACTCTTGACCTAATTGCAACATGTCTTGCTGTGAGTCAAAAGCCACTCAATGTAAATAAAATTTAAAGTGAAATTCGTAATCCTAACGTTTCGAAAAACATGAAAAATTGACCTTTGGCAGCGACTAGAATGAAAATAAATTTTCAGTGTAAACTTTACACCTGATCACTATAGGTCTCACTACAAGTGGAGAACATTCATAAGCAGCATTGAAATATCTGGAGGAGGAGTGCAAGATTTTTCAGAGGTCGAAAAATTGGCCTTAAAAATGGTGGTATGGCAGAAAAAACACCATTTTTCAACGTTCCATATCGAGCACTATCCGTTGGCATCAAAAAATTGCGAAAAAAAAACAAATTTTAAAAATTGAATTCTGTGGGGAGTATTTTGGTTTTTGGGGGAAGGTATTTGATTTCTCGGGGGTGCACGCTCCCCAACCCCCACCCTTTACGCCCAGGTTTGGTGAAGAACCATGCAAAAAACGCAGTTTGTTGGTCTGAACAACGACATTGTAGAACAAGAACATGAACATAAACATAAATAAATCACAGAAATCGGAAACAGTTAAGACCCGACGCAAGTTTCAATAAATTTCTCATCGAAGGTTCCGATGACTGCTTCAAATCTAACAGTTTGTGCAACAAATTTATGCGATAAATTCCTCGTTTATTGGACGAAACGAACAAATTGCCTGTTTCGTGATCAAAGGCGAATAACGTGTTATGGTAAACTGCTTTTTCGTTCAATTCGTAACTAATGCTACTATTTTGCCCCGCATGTTTTCGCCTTTCTCGCATCAACATTAAGCGTCGCAAGGCTTTGCAATGGTGCCATCTCGTATCTATGGAAAACCTCATACTGCTAGTGTCGCTAGCTTGACGTAAAGCGAGAAATCGGCCAATTGGTACTGTGCTTACTGCACCATCTGTAGAATAAGATTATAAACAACCTGTAAATACTTAAGTAGCCATCAAATTTGCATGGTGAATGCAGGAACCGCAGTGGACACATGTAAGCGAGTTGGCGGTTCGAGGGGTTTCAAGGTTTCCGTGGATTAGAACGGCTTAGAAAATTGAGAAAATATTTTTTCGATTTTCTCAACAAACTGGCAACATAATTTAAGATAAAACCGTAAAAAATCATCGGAAATAGTATCCAAGTGACCTATGGCCATAGGTGGGCAGTACCAAAATTCTGGGGGAGGTGAAAAATTTCTGGAGGGGGTGAAAAAATTTTTAAAGGTAAAACAATGGTCTTAAAAGTGGTCGTATGGCAAAAAAACACCATTTTTCGACGTTTCTCATCGAGCACTATCCAATGGCATCAAAAAATTGCTAAAAAAGCAAAAAAATTTTTCTGGGGGTATTTTGATTTCTAGGGGGTATTTCAACTTCTGGGGTGCATACCTCCCAAACCCCCACGCCCATGTGTGCCTACGGCTAATTAGGCAGCGCCCTATCAGGTGCAAGGGGTCAACATCTGGCACTTAGCTGGCCTTCCTATTCTTGGGGGGACCAACACCAATTTGGGGGAGGGGGTTCAAGCCAAAAATAGCACAAAATAACGTGTAAAAAGCCCTATTTTTTGTTTTTTTCTGAATTTTGGGGGTCCGGATACCCCATTTTCCCAGAGCTACGTGCCTAGTCAATATGAAAGGTCCGTGTGATTTTGGTACATTTATTTGCTTAGATTTGGCAATGAAAACTCATAATATCAACGTATTCACGTGGACCTAAAGCACAAACAATAATTAGTTTAAATGAAACTCTAGCCACTTTTTCAACTGAAATTAGAAAGACTAGTGAAGAAAATCGCTTAAAAAATGAGATAAATTTCAAAATTCAACTCTGGGTTCCTGACCATAAACATGAGCTATAATTAAATTTTGGGGGTCTGGCTGCAGAAATTCTCTGCATGTTAAAAAATAAAAGTCGTGTCCAGCGCATTATCCAATAACTTGTACCTTGCTCAGTTCTAGAAAGCTCGGTATAGGTTTTAATTATTTCTGGTCCAGTCACTTCTTCGGGTAGTGTAAAATTAGGCAAAATGCTATATTGGCGGCTTCTGGTATCATACGTCCATACTTCGCTGCGATTGTCTCTCTTTCCAAACAAGACCAAGAATCGTTCGACTTGAAGCGTATAAACGGAGCCTTTTATAATAGAAATTTAGCGATTTATGATGACTTATTCGAACAAGGATGTAAAGAAATAATGTTAAAGTATAATTTATCGAATAAATATAATAATAATGCGGAACTCGAGGATACATTCATAAGCTGCTATTAAAGACGTAGAGGCACTGCAATAAGACCCAAAAATTTTTAATATTGACAAATAGCTTAATTATTTTCAATTTTTAATTCAGCAACTATTATATTAATTAGTAAAGTTAATTCATATTTTTTATTAACCACGCTGCACTGCTTAGTCAATCCATCAATCCTGAGGGTATTCATGCAACATGGCCGGTCCTGGGAGTAAACATGGTCTCGAGATCATCAGGCTCGTAGCTGGCCCTCCTATTTTGGGGGACCAACACCAATGTTGGGGGACTAAGCCCAAACAGGCCAAAAATTGCACAAAAAACGTTTAAAAGTCCCATTTTGCCAGTTTTTTTTGAATTTTTTGAGAAAGGACCCTTTCCTACATTCCCCAGAGCTATGTGCCTGAGGATCATCTGAATGGATTCATCGAGCCAGAACGGCGTTGTAAAAACTTGGCACGAATTCTAAATAAGCGTCAAAACGGCATATTTTAATTTACAGTTTTAAGGGTCTCTGAAGAATGTGCGGAAATATATTTTAATTTTCAACGACCTATGTTTGTATTCACTTTAAATATCGTCTTTCTAGCCGAAGAACAAATAAAAGAATTTCCATCGCGAAGATAAGGGCAAAAATATAATCAATTCCGTAAACGTAAACAAATCTTTTGTATTCCGAAAATACAAAATAAGGTAGTTTTTACCCTGGTTTGTGTATATTAACTTATAAGACCATACTAACTCAAACACTGCGGACTGAACCCCGACCAGGCTGACCTCGCTCTGCGCCCGGGTCTTAATTCCCCCAAAGTGGACGTGATCACGAACCATTGCAGCCAATTAGAGAAACTGTTGAAACGGTAAATAAATAAAAAGTTAAAAATCATCTTATTTTACATGCGTGTTAAAAAATGAAAAAAACTAAAAAATTAATGAAATTGATCTAGAATCCTGAACCACGATCGAATAGGGGCGCCGGTAATCTTAAATATCGTTCTTTAAACACAAATCGACTGCCGTTATATTTCGCTTCGTGGACGATCAACGGATTCCAACCGTTTGAGTTTTCGTACCACAAAACTAAACGCTTGTGATTCGGCTTGTACGCTAGGAAGGCCAATGATTTCCATTTGTATCTTATTCTGGGAGCTAGTTTGTCAAATTGGGCCACGTAGTGACATCGGATGCCGGTTGCATAACCATGTTTGTTCAAATCGAATAGTAATCGTGCTATGCCTATTCTATCCGACGACTCTCTTGTCACGTAGAATCCATTATTTGTATCGAAAAACCGATGTTGAAACGAGCTCGAATTAGGGTAGTTCGTCTAGAATGTTCGACGATTAATTTTAATTTTTTAAAATTCAATTTTAAACACCAAAGTTGATCTGGAGTTGGAACATAATTTATTATTTAATAATTTGAATGCGAGGCACGTCTGAGGAGTTTGAAAAATTATATTTATACAACTAGTGAGAATAAAGTAAATAATGAGATTTATTAATATAAGTGCATTAATCGGAGTTTTAATTTACCTATTTCGATTAAAGGTCCTGTCGCTAGACATTTGCAACACGAAAATTATGTGCGATCAACTCCAAAAATTTATCCGAATAGCACTTTTGGGCCTTAAAATGCTGGGTGCTCGACAAAATTACTGTTTCTTTGACTTTTCTAGACAACGTTCCTTTTTCTACACCAAAAGACACAAATAGAATTTTGAATTTAATGGCAAAAACGATTTTATTGGCGTAGAACAGAGGAAAATTATTGATTATAGCCAAAACTGCAGAATACGCGTAAAATTGCATATTCTTGAATATTTTTGATAAACTATGAGAGATTATTGGAAGAGTAAGCCTTTTATGAGAGGCGGTTCTGACGTAGAAGTCCAATCTCAGGCACGTAGCTGGCCACCTGAAGTAGGGGGATCAAAATAATGAAGTCAGATATGTGCACAAATACTTTTGTATACAGGCAAAAATAATGGTGTTTCGAGCGTTTCTCAGCGAGTTCAACACATTGGAGAAGGGAAAATTTTCGAAAAATTCAAAGAATTTAACTCATATGTTAATTGTATTAAAAAAACATGTTGTATAAAACAACCACACAAATGATTTCTAAACATATGATTCTGCTGAAGGATTGTTTTCCTTGTTTTAAGTGAATTCTGGTAAATTGCAAAGAAAAGCAATAGGTATGAAAAAATAATCCTGCGAAGTACGTCAGAAAATTATCTTATATTCTTCACATGTTTTAGCCAGGCTTGAGCTTTTTGGAAGACAAAAACAATAAATCCAACGCTAAGCGCTCAAAACTTTCGAACTTATTAAGTTCAAGAAGTGTGCTAGAATCTACGCTGACAGTCTTTTAAATGCACTTCAAGAATTTTTAAGCCCTTTCTTTGAGGAACCCTTGCAAACAAATATTCGTATTTCCAAAATTTTGGGGGACCAGTCCCACATCTAATCCCCAACAGGTAAGTGCTGCCAGTCCTACCGACCCTAGATACGTAAACTAAGCATTTATTTTCGTTTTCTGAACAGCTTAATCAATTTGAGTTTAAATATCTGATTAAAATCATAATGCAGAACGAAAGGATCCCTCGATTTCATTTGCATATTTTAGACGAGAATAATATGAATTGTTTTTAATTATTGAATATTTGATCACTCATAATTACATAAATATTCTCGCAATTACGTCGCAACATTTAGGAGTAAATCAAATTTATGCGGGTAATTTAAACGACTACGCACGATGCAATTTAATTTATTTTCAGCTAAAAGCTATAACTGTAGAAACGCTGATTTGCGCTTTTTCAGGTAGAAAATACTCACTTGTTGATATCTTTAGCTGATTTTCATTGCTACCGATAGAAAAATAATCGACAGGGGCAATTAGCAACTATTGAACAATTTTGTTTAGCTTGTTTTGAATGCATTGTTGACTAAATGACAGGAAGACTTAGTAAGGGAAAAAAGAAAAAACAATTTATGTTCTTCACAAAAGTGCGTTAAATCGTGTGCAAGCTGTGAACGCGCCAGTTTGATATCGGACTTTTGCTCCTCATCCAGATCGATCTATATCAGATTAGGTTCCGCGCACTCGCGATTCTTTATTTCGTGAAAAATAAATAACCAATAGTGTGAAAATTGATAAAATAATTATGTAATAATCAATAATTAATTGTTCTAATTATCACTAATAATTAATTAATTAATTTCATTAAAAATTATCAATTAATAATACTTCGTTGGAAAAGCACGATATGGGCTTTTTTCTCGTAAAACTTTCGCTCCAATACGTGTCGATAAAGACCAGCAATTCGTAGTGATCTCCGCGCGATGAATAAACAAACGCGCCCACGTGTCGGCCCATGCGAAATAAATATTCTTGGCTGTTAGGTATCTTGCCCCGGGTGGAAAATCGGCTGGTTTGGCCACTCCACCGCCCAATATCAACATGGTATATTTTGACGAATGACTCAGGTAGCACGCTTTCTGTGCCGTTGACCCGAATCAAGCCGAAAAAGTGCAATTCGTGCCCCAGTGATACCATGGCTAGATCGTCGTATGCAGTATCGTTCCAATCCATTCGGTCACTGAACCGCAACGTTTGCCACTCGGAGCCGAAACACATTGTGGGGCAGAGCTGTATAAAGCGTTCATATTATACTGGGATTTTATAAAAAACTGCTAATTGAATAAAAAAAGAGTCAAAGAACGAGCGTTCCTCTTACAAGCACAGGTGAGCGTGTGGGCCGGACTAGAACCCTTGAGAATTCGGTAGAGTCCTATAAACCGGTCCAAACTAATTCGTCCAGTAGAATGTGTGCCCCTTAAACGCAAAGCGTTCTCATTGTTGAGATCACGTCCCTAAACGGAAGATTATTATGAACGAAACGGAAGCAGAAATGTGTTTTCAACCCCAGACTTGGAACTTTACACCTCCAATCCTAACTCAATATTAGGTGTAAAGAAGTGCATCTTACTCCGATGTGTAACCCTTGAGACAATCTTTATTTTTTACATCAGCGCGAATATACCAATTCAAACTTGGGGAACATAGCAGACAGAATAATTGCAATAACGTTTTTTCACCACAGAGCTGGTACTTTACACCTCGAGAAATAACTTATAGTCCGTTTCACACAAGTTTGGGCATAAATTTTGGAAACTGTCTCTCAAAAAGCTGACGATTGCGATTATAGCATTAATTTGATATATATCGTAATCCGTCGGCTTACTTTCGAAAAATTCTAAAATTTATGCCCAAACGTATATGAAACAGACTATAGTATTGAGTGTAGAGAATTCCGACCAGGTGTACTTTGTAATTGCAAATATGTACGTACTTCATTTTTAGAGTAGTCCGCACAACCCGATTCATAAGCGGAGAACTTGGCTGACGAAAAATCAGTTTTTTACATCAGTAAACTTTGAACAATCATACACCTAACTCAATATTTGCTTTAGAAAAACGCATCCAATTGTGATGTGTAACCTTTGAGGTGTATTTTGTTTTAAGTATACTTTGCGTGTCCTGATTCATAATCGTTGGAAATGACAAATTAAAAAAAACGTGAAAAAACGTCTTTTTCGCGCACCTACACATTGTAAACTTTTAAAATCTAAAGCTAAATCCTCATTGAGTGTAAAGAAATCCGGTTCGGGCCAGTTTGTAGCATTTGAGTTGTAGTACGTTTGTGTGTAATCCTCTACAATTCTAAACCATCAAATAGCATCAAGCATTCAAGCTGAGTTGTGTACACGTTGACTTAAAAAAACCGATGAAAGTTAATTAATGCTATAACTTTACGCCTAAACTTTACACGTTCATTACAAACTCGGTATCGAGTGTAAACAAAATAAAAAGCTCCATCGAGTTTTTTACTATATATCTTTTAAAAAAACCGCACCTTCTAGACACGTCCCTGTATGGCTGTAGGGGTGGGGCTCATATCTTTCATATGTTGGGGTACTCAAGTATATTATAGGTACGAGCTAAAGCGCTACCTATGATTAGGAGATAAGTTAATTATTTCAAAATGCAGCTTACCAATATACTCAAAGCAACAAGTAGCGCATTCAGTATTTCCTGTCGCATAATCGAATAAATTCGGTAAAAGATCATTGCCTTGTCCTGTCTAGACAACTAGATAGGTATTATAGGTTATTTCAAATTTCGGTTTCTTTATGTAGGTACGTGCATGCTTCGGGATTATTCTGCAAAGCGAAGAAAACGGTCTAAAAGTGATACGATAAGTTGTTAAAATGAAATCGAGCTACGATTAAATTATCGCTTTGCGAAAAAATAAACTCTAAAACCAGCCAAAGGTTTGCATGGAAAGCAAGCGAATTCAAGAGTTGGTCTGGATGCCGGAGGCAAAAAGTAGGCTAAAATTGCTTAAAAAGACATGTCAAAAATCCAATTTCGGTTATCTACCGTAATCTGTGCAGGAGGGTGTATTTTGGATTCTCGGAGTCCACGTGTGTTCAAAGCGCTTTAGTGACCCCGCGGCCGTCTTTATGGTCAGCCTACTCTCCACAGGTCAGCCACATACTTGAGCAGTAGCCGAATTCCGGGAAATCCAAAAAGTCAAAAATTCAATTCTGGGGTCTTATCGACTTTGGGATGGAACATTTCAGCAATATCAAGATAAAGAGTATTCTGTATATTAAAATTAAAGGTAAGGTAAAAAATGCGTAAATTAGTGATTTCATTTATTTTTAAGTAAAGCAGATTGTTTGCAGTCCTAACTTGATGGCTCATGGCGCTGGTCCTGGCCATTGCCAACTGGGTATAAGGTGGCGCTGGCGCTGGCCCTGGCCCCGCCAATGCCAACACCTGATTATCGACAAAGTTACTGTACAAGTTACTTGATTATAGTTGCACAACGTCCCTTACGTTAGAGATAGAACAAACTAGGGGCAACTGTCGTATACTGACAACCCCACGGAATACGTTGCTCACAGGATCGAATCAAAAATGAGCCGGCTATCGATTCAACAGTAGCAATGGCTTCACTGCAAGGCTTCGTACATTTTCATGCTATTCTTAGTTTTAATATTGAAACACCTGCTTAGACGATGTCCCTCGTTTCAATTATCAATATGCTTATATCCTTCATTGATAAAACTATGTGCATAGTCTCGGATCATTTTGTAAGATTCGCAAAAAAAAACAAAAATTACGCGCAGAAAAGGAAAATAATAAATTAATATGATAATATAATAATTTATTACATAAAGTACACTTTTTATATATTGAGCGATTGATAATAAATAATATTTTCTAATTTTTCGTCAAAAATTTAGATTGTGCGGTTTATTTTGAAGTACCTATGAGGTTTTTTCTGTAACAATAAAGGGGTAATATTATGAGTTATCAGGCACGTAGCTATCGGCAAGGGGGATATGGGAGGACTAGTAGCCTAGCCTTCCCAAAATTTTGGGAGTACGAGTAGTTTTTACAAGGACCCCTTACGAAAAAAATTGATTTCGAGGCAGATGTAAGACCGCCAGAATAGATTTAGGCACGCTTTTGAGCTAATCAGCCTAGAAGCTTCAAGCGCTTCGCGCCAGATTTATCGTTTTTAAATAACCTTTGTCTTCCAAACGATTGTGTCCCAACATGGCCACCAGTCCCAACACGGCCACCGTCCCAACACGGCCACAATCCCAACAAGGCCACCGAAACTCCCAACACGGCCACCGTCCCAACATGGCCACCGTCCCAACGCGGCCACCGTCCCAACATGGCAACCGTCCCAACACGGCCACCGTCCCAACACGGCCACCGTCCCAACATGGCCATCGTCCCAACATGGCCACCGTCCCAACATGGCCACCGTCCCAACAAAGCCACTGTCTCAACAAGGCCACTATCACTGTATTTTAATCAGTTAAGTAGGTATTAATAGTTAATTACAGGAAGGTAATTAGACATGGATATACATACCAAAATTCTGGGGGGAGGGGGGCGTAAAATTTTTCAAAGATCAAAAAATGGTCGTAAAATGGTGGTATGGCGAAGAAAACATCATTTTTCAACGGTTCTCATCGAGCACTATCCAGTGGCATGAAAAAATCGCGAAAAAAAACAAAAAAATTTCCAAAAATTAAATTCTGGGGGAGGGGGTATTTTGGTTTCTGGGGGTATTCGAACTCCTGGGGTGCATACCCCCAAAACCCCCACGCCCACGTGTGGTGGTGGCCTTGCTGAGACAGTGGCTTTGTTAAGACGGTGGCTATATTGGGACGGTGGCCATGTTGGGACGGTGACCGTGTTGGGACATTGGCTCTGTTGGGACGGTGGCCGTGTTGGGACGGTGGCCGTGTTGGGACGGTGGCCATGTTGGGACGGTGGCTATGTTGGGACGGTGGCCGTGTTGGGACGGTGCCGTGTTGGGAATTTTGGTGGCCGTGTTGGGACGGTGGCCGTGTTGGGACAGTGGCCATGTTGGGACTGGTGGCCATGTTGGGACGTTACCTTCCAAACAGCCTAAGTTCAAGTTATAATCAATATGCCAAAATTTTCTGACGTTCAAAACTATTTATTTTTGTTTTGCTTTTCTTTGCAAAAGTGAATACAAAACTAGTCATACAGGTTTTCATCAGGGCCGAGCTTGGATACGCTGAGATACCATTTGTGTTAATATGATTAGAATCAGCTTTATTTTTTTTGATTTTCTCCGAAAAACTTTTGAAATTTTTCTCTTCCAATACATATGTAGAGCTCGCTGAGAAACGCTCGAAAACACCATAATTCCTACGTATCTACAAGTTTTTATTGTCATATCCGACTTTAAACTTTTGCCCCCCCTAGATTCAGAAGGCCAGCTATGTGCCTGAAAGTTATCGACTGACGGACAAGCTTGCATTTTAGGCGTTTGCCAATGCCAGGCTAGTGCAATTCAAGCGTCAATGCTATACGTCGTTACTGTAAGTTTAAGTGTAAGGACGACGAAGTGCTTTACGGTTGCAAGTGCCTAAAACGCTTCAAAATGGACAAAATTTGTTCCCCCACCGAGGAATATCTTTGTCCTGAATTTGCGAGATGCAACTCCAAAAATCCGTGCCTTTGCCAATGCGGAGTCATTGCATTGACTGATAATGCGTGCACCCGCTTCCAATTTGCCGTTCACCAATCATCCATACGTTCGTGCTTGAAATCAGGAAGTGAGCCAATTTACTATATTTTACGATTGAATAAATGCCCGAGTAGTTTGATGGTTTTTTGTTTATTATTTAATTTTAGTACTATCTTTTGTTACAATTAATTAATGATTCAAAACGCATATTTAATAAAAATTGATTTGTTTCTGCTTTTCTATTTTTTCATTCCCTTTTTTCACCTGGTTTGACCAAATTCTTTTGCTAGCCGGTGTCGCACCTTAAAGTGTCCGTGCCTGGTCGGCCGACACTTTAAGGCACCTTAAAGTGTCCGGCTCTGCCTTAAAGTGTCCGGGTTATGCTGAGTATACGTACCCATATACGCCCACGCATATCACTCGCTGTACAATTAGGTAAGTAGGCATATGTATGTATGTACGTACCTTGTACAGTGTATTGAGGTACATGAATACAAGCAAGCCGATACATTACGAAGAATTCGTTGTATCGCTCGTCAGTGGCGCCGTTTAGCGAACTTGGAGATAAAATCGATTATAAAAATAACTTTTGTGAGGAAGAATCGACGATATATGACAAGGTTTTTTGATAGGGGTAAAGATTCCCATAACCAAAGTCGTAAATGTAAAAATACAATAAATAAACATGCATGTATTCTCCTACTCCCCGATTTTGCACAGACAACTTGCGATTTCTAGCCACTTTAGGTGCATTCTTCCAATTTTTGAATAAATATTGAAGTTCGCGCACTCCCACCTGGTCGGCAAACCCCCACCCAACACTTTGGACTATTAAATGCCTGCTACTTTACATGGGCAGTGGGCCAAATTCTGGCAGTCAGATGGAGCATAAGTGCAAAAAACGCTAATTTATTCAAATCTACGGATCTACCAATTTGGAGAGAGACTTTGAATTTTGGGGTTCAAATCCTATCAATTCACATCTACGTATGATGCCCACTCTATCACAATGTTTAAATATATTTTTTCTCGCTTTTAAGCACGTTATTGTGGCCCGTACACTTTAAGGTGTGACACCGGCTCTAGCCGAATTTTTTCAATTTGTTTCGATTAAACTATCAAAATTTTTGATGTTCATTACAACTTACTAATTTTTACCCTAATGCGCTTAGTCTCATAAAACCTTGATGGCTTCTTCATTTATGTTCTACAAATCAAAGAGGATCGTGGACATACGTGTTCTTGGAGGTGGGGTTTGGAGTGGGGCATTGACACCATAAGAATGTCTACTGACCTCCACAAGATGGCTAACCCCCAGCATTGTCAATTTTTTCGTAAAAATTGTAAAAAGTGTACCTTTCTAGGCGTTTTTAGCTGGCCTTTGGCCTGAAAGTCTCAAAGTATGGGCATATAAACATTTTTTGACAATTTTTTAAAAGTTTCAACGATTTATTACGTTTTAAAAAGAACGAGCATTGAATGAAGCGTCAAAAAATCAGTGTTTTTGACATGTATTTTTCGTTTTTCAATCCAAAAAGGCGCTTTTGAAAATGTTTTGGGTCTGACCCCCTTACCCGTCATCTGAATTCCATTGCTGTACGTCTATGATGATAAAGAACGTCAGACTTATTTAGTAGTATTTAAAAATACGTAATATAAGTTTCGTTATAGTAGTAGCTGAGATATCTTCTCGTGTATATGTTTGTAATTCTCGTATAATTAGTTTTTATGCACCTAATGTATTTTAACTTCCCTTCGTTGACAATATCGGTTATATCGGGCGACGAAAGAGAACTCTGTTACAAAATACGGTTTTGTGAAAGGCAAGAAGCCACCAGCTGCCGAAAATGTTACCGGAAAATGCCTTTTTAATCAATTTTGCAGCTTCTACATGAGCACGTCAGATATTTGCTGCCCTAGGTATCGTTAACTTATTGCATTTTCTAGCTAGTTATATGTAGTGGTCTAAATTGTGCCATTTTTCCTCAAACTGGCTCCAAAAACAGTCAACAAAAGCCTAATAGTCTGTTTCATATAAGTTTGGGCATAAATTTCAAGCATTTTTTCGAAAATAAGCCGACGGATTACGATGATTACGTAATCAAATCAATGCTGATAATCGAAATCTGTCCGCTTATTGTTGGACATGGTTTTTGAAATTTATGTCCAAACTTGTGTGAACCAGACTATAAGTAGCTTGTAGCAAAACAAAGTTGACCTTTCGCGAAATGCGGAATATAAATATTCTGAAAAGGTCAATCTTAGAGTTCGTTTTTCTTTCGATGCATAATTAAAATATGGACACAGATCTGCACATTATTTTGTACGCAATACGTAAAGGTTCTGCAAAGTGAGTTTAATCCAACGTACAGTAGTGAAATGGCAAATTATTAATTCATTTAGTAAATTGTCTAATTAGTTGATGAACGAATAAATTGATAAGTAAATGAAGAAAACAAAGAGTTATCCTTGCCTTAATGCTCGATTTCTTAAAATTGAATTTAACTATTCTCGGATGAGTTCCAATAATTCGTTGGTATTTACCTAAATAATGTACTTTACCATAATCTAGCAATTTTCCAAAATCTTTACTTTTATATTATACTTTATATTTACATTTTACGATATGATTGCTTTATTGCATACATATCTGTTTATCACTATACATCGTAGTTCATTATGTCATAAATTGCGATATTTTTTATCTACATACTCGCAGTGAGTTTTATTACGCGAACTCTACTTTAACTTACTTATTTATCATAATATATTAAATTTCAAGCGAATCCTGAATATCACGTAGTTTTTTCAGCCTCTTTCTAACCCGATTTTCATTTTTGTCTTACTGTGTTAGATTTTAAATTCAATCAATAAATTTAATCTTGTACGAG
This sequence comes from Mermis nigrescens, assembly GCA_036768485.1. Lineage (NCBI taxonomy): Eukaryota > Metazoa > Nematoda > Enoplea > Mermithida > Mermithidae > Mermis > Mermis nigrescens. The sequence goes on from JAVLUZ010000145.1 coordinate 2,016,738, forward strand.
CTTCTTTATTTCCTTTTAGTTAGAATCAATCATTCAATTTAATTCTTAATGTCAAGTTGCAATTATTTAATTGAAATGACTTTTGATCGTTTTTTAGGAACCATGTTGTCTTTTCGGCCACACGCCGCAGAACGATTCGATAATCTGACTATCATTGGCAGACATGTGGCATATACACCTGGGCTTGGAGGGTTTGGGGGTATGCACTCCCCCAGAAACCTAAATACCCCCTGCTCCCCAGAATTCAATTTTTGAAATTTTTTGTTTTTTTTTCGCCATTTTTTGATGCCAATGGTCAGTGCTCGATGAGAAACGCTGAAAAATGGTGTTTTTAGCCATACCACCATTTTTGAGACCATTTATTGACCTTCGAATAATCTTGCATCCCGCAGAATTTCGGTGCCGCTTATCTATGGTGGCGTGGACCGCTGTGTCAAATACTTGAAGCTTAGTCGACGAAGACACAAATAAGAAGAATTACACAGGCGTGCTGCAAAACGTCATCTTAGAGTCGGGATCGATGAGTCCGACATAATTATTGTTCTTACTTTCATGTCAGTTCAATTATAATGTTATATTTGATTTGAATTCGATGGTTGAATAATTTCTCGTTTTTAACTGATTTTCAGTTGTTGAATTCTGATGAAAAAATGATACAATAATGAAGGATAAGTTTTTATAATTAAGTTTTCTTCTTGTTATTGCTTGTAACAAAATCATTCTATCACTTATTATGTAAGTGAAGTGCAATCGTTGCTGTTGTACTTCTAAACGAGCTACATATGCTTACCTATGACGAAATGTACTGTGCACAATATTGATTGATTATTCGTGTAATTCGGCATAAACCATGAAAATTATACGCGAATCATCTGCACAATTAGCTAGAATAAAATACAGCAAAACTTGAATATTTTTGTCTCCGTCTTCTTAATATGAAAGGAATATATAAATTTGAGTCAGCAATACAATCGTAAACCTTAAAAAGTATGTCTTTAAAGCTTATGATAAGAATCATTTTTCAATTTTTTAGCTTGATTGCATGTATGTCCCTTCAGGGAACATTGGCGCTAAGAAGTGCATTTTTAAATTTCCGCAGAGAGCATTTGTTAACGCTTACAGTTCTTGACTTTTCATTGCAAAAGCAGTAGATACCTAACAATATGAAATCACAGTAGGCTTACTGCCGTAAGCATAATATTTTAACCTATAAATCTTTGCTAATAAAATAAGTTACACAAGTGCACGTTGCAACACTTTTTATCGTGAAATGTCTCATTCCAAATTCATAATGTAAATCGCAAGATTAGAACTCAGTGTTCTCTAGAGAATAAATGCCATTGTGACTAAAGGAATTACGCTTAAACGTGCAATTATGGACCATCAGTACTGGCTTCTCAGAGACCGGTAATGCAAGCTACATATAGAAAATCATAAAGCATTTAGAAAACACAAAACGAAGGCTTTTTGTTAGCATAGGTATCACGTTTTGTTTGTCTTGACCCTATGATCTTATTTGCGCTCCGCATCCCGGCCACTTTTTCTGTAGTCTTATGGTGTCCTATAGTGTCAACACCTAAAAAAATTTCAATAATTTTGTATTTTACTCATGAAATCAAACACTACTTCAAACATCAGTTGTTTATATTGTATGAAATCCTGGCTAACGTTGAATCATAAAAATGTTTTTTGTCTGAACAGCAACCCGTTCAGTCAGCCGTTGCGCCATTTCTTTGTTTCTTACTTTTTATGATAATTCAAGTCGCATAAATTAGCTCAGTTGACCTGTTTTTGTCATTTAAACCCTTATTTAATCCTTTGACAAACCGTGAAGGATCGTAATTATTGCGCTTGTTGGCTATCGATTTTCTCATATTTGCCACGAATATTGGGCCATTACCTTATTGTTATGAATATAATTTGTTATGCTATCTTAAATAATCAAAATGATTTAATAATTCTTTGGCGGCCAGTGCTATATACGTATTGGTAACCCCGCTGGCTTGCACGAACTTTTACGAATACCGATAAAAACGTTATTGTAATATATAATTTTTGTGATGAATACGGTACTATTTCAGTAATAAGACGACGTTTAACTTTCTACCAATTAGTCTTATATTGTCAAAAAGAAAACCATTACATAACGTGCAAACAAAAATTTAGGCCGATCGCTAGCCAAATATAAATACTCGAAAAATTACTGACAGATTCGTATATTGTGCATTTGAAGCCATTTACTCATTTATACGTGAACCAATCTATTGTAGAACTACATTTTGTCATCACGGTAAACACCAGAATTTTTTTGCATACAAATAAAGAAAATGGAAAATTTTCTGGAAAACACGAGGCAAAATGAAGACCGAAAATACATGAAAAGTTAACATTTTTTCAAAATGCTTAGAAATGACTTAAAAAGGGTGGGCGGTATCCCAACTTTTCCAGAAACAGTCAAAAATAGGTCCAAAAATTTGCCTATAACGCGCGAAATGACGTTTTTCCGGTGTTTCACACTGTATACTTTCACATAAAATCACTTTTGACGCAGTATTTTTTCTGACAATTTTAAAATTTTCGACAATTATGTGCGAGAAAATAATTAACTTTCTTTGACATCTGGCGCGAAGCGCCGGAAAAATTTGTGAAATTAAGGCGGATAGACGTCTAGAAGCAGTATTTTTTGTGCAAGGTCCGTTTTTACATGTACAAAGATCGTCCCCAAAAGTCTTTGTACATTTTGCACACACTAAATTTTTAGGCACTATAATATGTACAGTAGCGACTTTAGTGTGGTGAAAACAGAGTTGTTCGACTTTTAGTAGTGTATTGTAGCTAATTTCTGGGTCTCTAAGGGCAAAAATCACTCAGAATCGTCGTAAAACGGCGCGAAGCGCTGAAAAATTAGACATTTATCTTTTTGAAATGCAATTTCTGCCATTATAAAGATATATAGAACACACAATCACTCATTTTGGCGCGAAGCGCTGAAAATTTTTCGAATTTTAGACCTTTTTTGCAATTCTTGTCTTCCCAAAAATCTTTGAACATGTGCAAAGACGATCCCGAAAAGTCTTTGTACATCGGGAAAAATCTTTGCCGAATACGAAAAAAATCGTCTCTAGAAGCATGATTTACTGCTTGATTTCTTGTATTTATAGCATTTGATGCGAAACATCGAAATTTTTAATTGAAAATAGAGGAAAACTATGCAAAAATAGCTGTTTCTGCTGTTAAAATTGTTTTGAAACCTACATGAACAGATAATGGCTTCCAGGTCGCCAAGAAAGTAAACAAATGTTATTTATAGGTATCATCCGGCGCGTAGCGCCGGAAAAATTTGAGAAATTATGGTCACTGACGCCAAAAATCATTGCAAATTGCATATCCATTCTTTATCTCGCCAAATATTTTTGGCCAATGGGGGGGGGCAGCTGCCCCGCGCTCCCCTTAAATCCGCCCCTGGTATAACGTGCAAAGATTTTAACACATGCATTTATATCAGGAGGTCATTTTGACTCAAAAGCTCAATATCTGACCCCTAAAAGGGCATTGTGTTCATCTTTTGAATGGACTATAAGTCGGACGTATTAATTATTACGAATGGCTCAAGAACCATAACTTATAATTGTGATAAAGCGTTTTTGTTTTAGTTATTCGCAGAAATTATGTACTTTCTCCGCTATACCTCGGTCCTTGCTATCGTACTCAAAGCGAACAGCGTGATTCCACCGCCACCACCGGAATGTAATGATCAGAATATTCAGAACGAAAGTGAGTATACCCACCACACGTGGGTGTGGGGGTAGGAGATTTGTATCCTCCCAGAATACCGCGGCCCTCCCCTAAAATAGATAAGCCCGTAGAATTGAATTTTCGTCATGTTTTTCCAGGAAGTTTTGCTAGTTTCACACCACTGAGACCCTTTAGAATTTGGTCGCTGCCCGTCCCGTGTATGGTACCCTCACTTCACGTTTAACTGTCGTTTTCAAAGCGAATTCCGTACGTTTCACTTTTTTATAACATATTTTTGAATATCGACCTCTCTACGATTAGGATTACATTTTTTGGAAGAACAACTAATAAAATATACGAGCGTGTTGTATTTTCCGTTAAACTCGTAACAAATTTTGATGTGTCATGATTAAAAATCAGTTCACTTATTCTTCGAGCTTGAATTCACACATTTAAGTTAGTATTTGAACTTGCTTGCCAAGTTTTCGCAAGAACAGTAATTAATTTCAATGGAAAACGCTTTTAAGCTTGAACCGGTCCCTTTTTTCGAACGCTGGTTAAGACCTGACCGCTTCCTTAATTCAACAAATGCCGAAAAAATGGCCAATTTTCTACCCTTCATCTGAGAAATGGATAAGCTGGTTTTTCTATAGTGAACGATTCACAATATAAAATTAATAAATTTTGATATAAACCTTATTTTTAAGAACCAAAATTTTACCACGAGCCGTGTAGCAATGACACGGAATGTTTTGGAAGTCCTGTATCGATGGTCTGCACGGATGGTAAATGTCAGTGTGCCGAATATTACGTGCCGGAAGAACGATTCACGGGCGAAAATTCCATCCAGACGGTTTGCGTGCCAGGCAAGAAACTTTAAAAGTTTTAAAAAATTATACGTGGCTTTCCAGTTCTTAATAAGAACGTAATGCTCAATGAATGTATTTTTTATATACCAATACATTTTTTATCTTGTTCTATATGTTCTTTAATAAGCTTGGAAAAAATTCTGATCCCGCCCTCAACATTTCGCATCCGATATTTCACCCCCGATATTTTGCGTCCAGGTATATTTCGCCCCCAGAAATTTCGCCATCCCGCCTCTCGAATGTTTCGTCCCTAAACATTCCGCCTCTTGGATGTTTCGCATCCAGCACTTACTGCTATGCAATAAATGGGAGCATATGTTAGGCATGGACAGCACCTAAATTCGGGAGGGACAAATGGTCTTTTTTTCTTTTTTTCGTTTGTTCCTTTTTGGCACCTTTCCCATGTTTTTTATTTCTCATTTTTCAATTTTTATTCCGCAGAACAAAAGCCGGACTGTCAAGCAAAATAATATATTAAAGACAATGTTGTGATGCACAACGTCAGGGTCTTAAGGGGAGGTTAATCTTAGAAATCCAAACCAACAACTTGAATCTTGATTATTTTTTGGTATTCAAACGACGAAAATGGTTAAAATAGCAAATAAACGCTTTTTCATTGTAACACAGCAGTTTTTAAGTATTTTTAGTCCATTTTGACTACATTTTATTGCTTTTGGCGCAAAAAATTAAAGAAATGATCAATTTCGGGCGCTTTTCGGAATAAAAAGCACATAAATATATTATTCGTAGCGAAGCGCCGGAAAATTTTGACATTTTACTAGTTTTGTCCTCAAGAATGATGGAGAAAATATTCCGTCAGCTCTAGTCGCCGGACATTATCTGTCTGACTAACCCTTCAATGGGGTGTAATACCCCTTCCTCCCCTTAACTGCATGTATGGAAGACGTTGACAATTGAAGTTTGATCGACTGCTGAGAGGCATAGCGTACAATTTTGAATTTTAGTTTACGTATTCGTTTACTTGGCAGTCTTGCTTTATCGTTGAATTTTGATTTTACCCATTATTTGACATTATTATTCTTGACGTACTGATTTATTTTTACAGTTCGGCTTCTGTGGCACATTGAAAAAAGAAGAAAACCGCATTTGGGAATAAAGCAAAAGGAAAAATATAGAAAAAAGAAGAACGGTCATTTATCCCTCTCGAATTCCAGCACTGTTCATGGTTTATGCAAACTCCTGCTTACCGCGTAGCAATCAATGCTGGGGGCAAGACGTCTGAGGGGCGAAACGTTCGGGGACGAAAATCCGAGTGGCAAAATGTATGAGGGGGGACGAAAGTTCCGGGGGCGAAAAGTATCCGAGCGCGAAATGTCGGGGGCAAAATGTTGTGGGCAAATTTTCGGGGGCAAATCTCCCTCAAACCGCTATCATAAGTAAAAATCTGTTCGAAGTTCGCAATAAATTAGTCCGCCTTCTAGAAAGGTCTATTCCCAAGCATAATCTTTCTCGCTACATTTGAAAGTAAAATTGGGATCAAGCTCGAAATGAGAAAATTATTTTTCATAAAACGCTCTATTACCTGTGAAAGTTAAATGAACGAATTCATTTGCAGTCAACGTTAGACATTAATTATTCGGGGATAGTGCAACTATTAAGCTTTCTGATTGTCCCCACAAACTGGACGTAATCCAAATCGACCATGCTGTGATTGGTACCTATTAAGATTTACTCATAATGGCATTAAATTGGACATAGATCGTAAAATTGAATCTGATAGCATTTTTTGCGAGTTTCTCCATCAGATTCCAATTCGGTTGCTGTTCAAGTATATGCGAATATCTACTACGAATATGAGATTTAAGATGAAGTGTTGACTATTTGAGTCACAGTGAACCTAAATTTTCTGCTTGTTTTGACGATAATTTAGAACTAAATTGTTCGCCTTTGAATTATATGACATATACATACCCTACAAATACATGTGAGATTCACACATTGGATTAAACGCCAATTAGATCTGTTCAATTAAATCTGACCATTCTAATGAAGCGTACACACCACGGATGCTTATATGTAAATTTTCTAACCTTGTGACTACGCACAGCATGGTCAATCTAGGGGCATCAACCAGTCTGGTAGTCAGTTTTCGAGCTTTTTATGGCCAAAATAAGCTCATAAACCGCATAAACCGGCATAAATGCTAAATCAGTGTTAAAACTAAGTTATTTCAAAATTTTTGGACAGTTTCAAGCACTTTTAAATAGTGTTCAACTTTTGTTCATTGATGGCATTTGCATTGCCTCATTTTTCGCACTAAATTTTCTATTTTTCCGTTCTGGGGTTCTGGACCCCTAAACCGTCTTCTACCCCGTATGCATAGCTGCTTGTGACCCGAACACGTAGTATTTGACTTTTCAGCCCCGTCATTGTTAAACAAATGCAACACGACGTGCCAGAAACCAGCCATTTGTTTGCCGTATACGGGCGAAGGAGGCGACAACCAAACAAAAGTGTGTCAATGTGGGCAGCCATACCATTATGAAGATGGTGTTTGTTATCTCGGTACGCCGGCCACTCTTATTTATTTTGCGAATAAACATTAAGCAAAAAAGATTTCGATTAAATTATTAGGCGCAAATAAGTAAAACCGTACTCACGTGGCATGAAGTAATAAAAAATTTTTTGTCACTCATTTATTAACCAGCTCTATTTATCCAGCCATTAGCAAACAATACTTTGAGTAAACCGATAGGCATGCAAACATTAAAAATATTAAAATTAAGAAAAACAACTGGAATCTTATTTACTTTTAGATACGAGTATTGTGTACTTAGCTTTAAATTCGCAGACGTATCTGTCTAAAACTTATTTTTCAATACTTGCTAACGTGGCAACTTTTTTCATTCCTGAAACTATGAATTACGAGCAATTTTTGCCTTATGTGTGCTAAATGGAGGAATAATATTCTGCTGTAATAAAAAATTAATTTCATTTTTTGTAAAAGACAGCACTTTTACTTGATTTTGTTATTCTGCATTTTTGTACGAATTCTTCCTATCAATTTGATTTAAGCGAAAATGCATCTGAAACAGAAAATTTAATTGACTTATTCAACTTTCCAAAGCAACAGTCATTTTACTCAAGCTTTTTCCAATCCTTATTTATCTATTTTCATTTTTAGGTTTTATTATTTTAGATGTTTAAATTTTTTCTTTGTTTTTGTTTTTGTCTTTACCAGCAATCATTTGAATGATATTTTTGTAAATTTTTAAATTTTAATTTTTTTCTAGATATTGGATACTTTGGACTATAAATTTCGTTGCGAAAATCAATGTAATATCCAAAAGATTCCTTAAATCCCATCTGCATTATCGTTGTTGCAGACACTTTGCTTCTAATGTTTATTTCAGATTGTCAAAAAGACGAATATTATGATACTTCGAAGTTCAGATGTATTAAAAGTGAGTAAATACAATATCAGTAATACACCGTATCTGGCTGTTCTACAGTCCGGCTTCTTTAATACCCTTTTTCATAACTAATCTTCCAAAAATCGATTATTTTATTAAATTATACTTCTTAAATTATAGGTATCTGTATGACGCATAAATTCTAAGCAATATTTTATTTTAAAAAAGTACTACTACTACCAGAATTCTTAAAAGCATTTTAATCTAAAATATTTTGCAATATTATAACTTTTGAGTTTATCTTACTTCAAATTGTATGGTCGTTACACTGCGTAATTTTCAATCAATAAGCTGAAAATTTTTGGTCGGATTAAATTACTGCTCTTTTTTACTAATAAATTCCATTTTGCCCTGTGATTGAATCTTTGATTTTTCAAATTTTTATTTGACTTTTGCGCGCTAATAAATAAATATGTGCCATGTTATGCTCTGAAAATTCGAACATGAAAATGAAGAAATTTTAAGTAGAATAAATATATAAATGCATAAACGTTTTTTAAGCCGATGCGTTTTTTCAGGATGCAAGAAAAATGAAGTTCGCGTTAACGAAACATGCTTTCCTCGTAAGAAATATGCAACAAACCTATTTATTCGATGAGCGTCCGTGATGCTGATTTTTTCTTTGAATTATAGTCGCTGATATCGGCGAAAAATGTCAAATTGATCCGCAATGCGAGACGCCTAATTCAGAGTGCAGGTCAAACGCTTGCAAGTGTGAACGAGGCTTTCATCCTAAAAATTCAATATGTTATCCTTCAAGTAAGAAGCCAGCGGTTTTATGGCCCGAACTTCGGCATGCCGGAGTTTTTCTTTAGAGAGTACTGACTACACTAAGCGGGGAAAATGCAGAACGGGTTTGGACAATAGTTGGGCACTCATAAAATTCTAATGGTCTGATGGAGCGAAATTGCCTAAAATAGCTCCATCAAGGTGGAGTCTGCGAGATTCTGAAATAGCTCAGATTACACATGGGCAACACCCCCTCCTCACCTTCATGCCTGATTAAGACCCCAAGACCTTCCAAACCAGGAGAACTTGCTAAATTGAATTTTTAAATTTTTTTCCTTTTTGGCGTTTCTTGTGTCAACAGACTGCTCGAAAAAATAGTCGAAAAGAAGTGTTTTTTGCTCCGGCCATAAATTTTAAGTCAGCTTTTGACTTTTGAAGTTCTGTCTAATCCCATACATCCAGATGCACTCTTTATTTAGGACTGACCGTATCATTCCTATTTCGAATTTGTTTCGCAGCACGTTACATTCAGCAAATATCAATTTATTGGATTTAAATGGCCTTTTCTATAATATACGTGTATATATTGTTATCGATTTAAAAGAAGATGATTTGTATTGTACTTTGTCAAAATAGTAACAATCATACGTGGGCAGCAAGAAAATTCTGGGAGGTGCAAGAATTTTTGAAGGTAAAAAAATTACCTTAAAAATGGTGGTATGGCGAAAAAACACCATTTCGACGTTTCTTATCAAGAACTATCCATTGGCATCAACAAATTGCAAAAAAAGACGAAAAAAGTTTCCAAAAATTGAATTCTGGGGTGGGGGGTATTTTGATATCTGGGGGGGGTATTTGGGTTTCTCGGGGTAGGGGTGCATACTACCCCCAACCCCCCCCCCTTTTGAGGTGTTGTAACAATAATCGTTCAAGAGTGAAACATCTAAATAGACATTTACGTAAAAAGTTCTAATAAAAAGAAAAGCAGTGTAGCAATCAAAAGAAAATGATTATGAATGCAATTTGATAAAGCCTACACTTGATGTCACAGGTCACAGGTTCAGCTAAAATGAACAAAGTTTTTGAGACCAGTTGCATTGAATGGCTACAATGCTCCATTTAAAACTGCGTACAAAATTCTGTTCAGGTGACAGGACTTCGGGCGATTTGGCGATTCGTTTACATCCTAATTTGATATTGTTCAAACTACTGGGGTATTACATTATTAAAAGCACTCTTTCTTGACAATATTTACAGTCAGAAAAATTATTAGCACATTTAGTGAACCCCTCGAATAGGTAGGTGCTCTTTATAAAAGGTGCAAAGGCTGCAAAAATATCGTCAAAACCCCGAGCGAAAAAATCTTCTAACTACAAGCTTTTAGCGTATAAATTATATAAATTATATTACAACAAGGTCGTCAACAAATCGCCATAACGCCCGGACCGCTCATAGCTGGCCAAAATTTTTTACACAGCTTGGAAGAAAACATGTTCATACATCTAATGCAACTGGTTTCGCAATTTTACGATCGTTTGAAGCGAGGTTCTATGACCTTTAACATCCTGGTATTTTACTATGTTTGAAAGTGAAAGTTCAATCATTTTCTTCGGTCATAATTTGCGAATCAGCTCCGACGTTATCATTAAGCTTTTATCCCAACAAATCATAGTGATTTAGAAAAGTCAGTTTTTAGCTGTGTCATGTCCGAATGGCGAAGCGTTACGCGAAAATCGCGAATTCGTGCCCTGCCATCTACAAGATCAGGATTCGCCTAGCCAAAAATCGAAGGAGAAAATTCGACCGCCACCACCACCACCACCACGCGGGAGTAACAGCAATTGTCCCAAAGGTAATGATATGTGATAATAGGCATATACGCAGCATCTAAGCAATAGGAGCACTTGTCTGATTTTAGTCTGTCGATTGATAACTCTCGTACTAACGTCCTTGGCGATGTATCAAATCTTATTAGCGGAGAAACCTTTTTGGTCATTTTCCAGAAACGCAACATGATTTTAAATTAAAATGTGTGTTTATGAAGTATAGTCTTTAGATTATTGCAATTTTTTATCATGCAAAACTTGGAAAAAATCCAGATTTCATCACGGAACGTTGTGAAAGAAGGCGAAAATACAGTTTTCCGTGAAATTGATGAACTGTAAATAACCAAATGTCATAGAATATGACGAAGTCTCTGCTATCCCTTTTAGTAAATAAGGTCGTTTGGGGCTATAGAAAAATCACCGTTTGTCTTTCTCACGTTTTCTCCCATACTTTTCACTTAAAGCTATGCGTGATTCAAAATATTTCACGTGCATTAGAGGCGATAGAGGTCACTTTAGGACATCTGCAAAGGTGTGGGGCTGAAAATTTTCGCATAAAACCTGAACCTGCATAACTTTTATAACATGAAAGCTGCTAATAAGTAACTGTCAGTGTCTGTGAAATCGACTTTTATGCCAATTTTCGAGCGTAAAATTTTAATGGTAGCTAGGTTGTTAAAGAAGTATTTTTATGAGCTGAGCTCAAATTAGATTATTCTCCAAAAGCTCTATATGATGTTCATGTGATATCATTGGTTAGTAATGCAATCACTGTTATTTGACCCATACGTTCATCCTAGATGATGATTTAAATCAATCTCGAATGCTTGCATAATAATAGTGCTTAATTCGATTTCGAAGGTTATTAGCTAAAATCAGTTCTGATAAAATAATTAACCGGATTATTTTACGTTTATTTCAGGATATTATTGCATGATTGTCCCAGGCGACTATTATAATGCACGTGGATCTGGATTTTGCTGTCCCGTTCATCCAAATGCTTGTCCGGTCGGTTTGCCTCATCGGACCGCCAAATGTGGCGCTGTTTCACCGCAAGGTAACGAATGAAGATTGATAATGAAGGACGAGAGTTTCGGCACAAATAAGTTACGGGTGTAAAACTAAGAATGAGACTTTTACACGTAATCTAATGGAAGGACGGACGCTTCAAAATAATAGGAAATACGTCAAAAATACGGTTTTTTGCAGTTTTGGATAATGCCGTTGCTCTTCTTCACCCTCTTTCTTTTTAGAACAGGAAGACATTAAAGAATCCAAGAAAAATTAGAGATTTTCGCGAAAAAATATTAGCTAAAAGCTCGATGCACATTTTTTGCAATTTTACGGAAAGTGGACTATTCTAGGAGGAGGGGGTAAAACTCATTAAGAATTTGGTCGATTTCGGGCAAAACCTATGTTTCGACATCTAATGTTTTCACTTTTTTTACCGAAACATAAAATCTCGCTGGCAGCGTCTGAATATGAGTTCCTAAAATTTAATAGTGTTCCATAAAATAAATCCTTAGACCAACAAAACATTATTGTCAGGATTATGTACCTTACTACGACTATGCATGTATAGCACGGGTATTCTAGAGGTCAGCCCGAAACTTTTTTAAAAGTGCCATTTTTGGGCTCTCAATCGATAGAAATACGTCAGAAGCAATATTTTTGAACGTTTAACAATGCGTGTTCTTACTAAAACATAAATATGAGAAATTTTGGATAAAATTTGAGTAATTTGAACGAATATATTTATAGAGAAATATATGCACGAAGCGCCGAAAGTCGACACTTTAAAGTCCAAAATTGGCTAAATATGCTTAAATGGCACATTTTCTACAATTTTTTCCTGAAATGTTATTGCAAAACTAGTAATATTCTAAATTTTTCCTGCTCGCCTTTGTGGTTTTAATCCTTTTTTCTAGATGAGACCTGTCCTTGGGAAACGCACTTTTGCCAATCTCAAACAGCCGCCTCGGGCGACGAATCCAAGCAGCTTTGTTGCCCAAAATCTTGTTCTTCCAATTTCGTACAAGTTGGTAATAAATGCTTGCCCAGAGTTCATCTGGGCGACGCCTGTTACAGCAAACAACAGTGCATGGAAGGTTACAGCGAATGTGTCAAAGGTGCGAGTAATTAGGCGAGTTAATAACGAAAGTCGATCAAGTCTACTTTAAAATCGGGGTTTCAATTAAAAAATTGATAGTGATCAGCAAAACTCGAATAAAACAGATAAACAAAATAATTCAGAGCCGGTAAATTTATTTTAATTCGCGAATCAGAGTTGTGCGTGCTGGCCTTTTCAATTAAGTGAAAAAGTAATGATTGTAGGTTCATAATAGCCTAGATTTCTCAGATTTAGAAAGCAATATCTTGACATTTTCATAAATTTAGAATGGAGAGTAGTTTGATATATGGAATGGCTGAAGAATAATCTTTGTCCACTCTCAACCCAGAAGCCAGTTTATCCATATTGTGCACAGCATGAGCGGTCTTTGGAGTTGCAGCCACACGTGGGCGTGGGGGCGGGGGTTTAGGGGCATGCCCCAGAAGTTGGAATAACCCCTAGAAATCAAAATACTCCCCCCGAAATTATATTTTTAAAAATTTTTTTCGCTCTTTCAGCGATTTTTTGATGCCATTTGATAGTGCTCCATGAGAAACGTCGAAAAATAAGTGTTTTTACGCCATACGACCACTTATAAGAACATTTTTGACCTTTGAAAATTTTTTTAGCCCCCTCAAAAATTTTTTCACTCCCCCTACCCAGAATTTCAGTGCTGCACACCTATGGTTACAGCACGATAAAAACTACGTACTACGTTGTATATGATTTCTATTACCACAATTTTGTTTCTCCCAAGGCGCTTCTTAAGCTTTAAAATATTGGGTAAAAACAATTAATGAAAATGAACATGATTATTCGACTCGATGCGCCAATAAAATTCACTGAAAAATTTCCAGAAACGATTAAAATAGCACATTATCTTAGATTTCCTGGAAATTAGAAATCTGCAGATCAGCATCGTTTTTACAAGCATAAGCCGCCGTGCTAAGCATCAAACCCCATACGGAGCATGTAACCGCAGTTTATGTTCTAGTGATCCAAAAATGACTTCGAGAAGCAAGATAAACTTTAGCGTGTTAAGATACCGATACATTTCATAATTTTATTTTTGGCATTTAGACGAATAAGTCTGTCTTTCGTGCATTTTGAACTATTTTTCTCGAACAATTTTTAGCTTCTTCGCAGGCTTTAAATCTCCAACAAACTATTGAAAACGCATCGGCTGGTGCTTTTTTGCGCAATGCAGGCATACATGAGCAGCAAGCAAATTTCGGGGTCTCAAAGGGCAGAATCGCCAAAGCTCGCACCAAGAATTCTGTTATTGGGAGGGTCTATCCATCTGGGGGGTCCAGACTAAACATGCAAGGGAAAATTGGAGGACCTGGACCAAATATACACGTGGGGTTTAGGGTCAAGATTTTCAGAATAGAAAAATGGAATATTTTCTGGCGACAATGAGGCGAAATAAAGGCAGGCGAAAAATTAAGACAAATTGCTAAGTTTCTTTCAATATGCCTGAATGACCAGACACTGTGGCATAAAGTAGTTTTGGCGCGATTTTAGCATTTTTACCAATTTTCGAGGTAATTTTGACCAAAAAAGGTCAGATTTTAAAACTCGCCTCATAGATTTCTTCTATTATTCTACAAATCTCCGGAATAGCAAATTTTTTAGGGACTGTGAGCATAGGTGAGCAGCACCAAAATTCTGGGGGGGTTGAAAAATTTTGGAGGGGGTGAAAAAAATTTTAAAGGTCAAAAAATGGTCTTAAAAGTGGTCGTATGGCGAAAAAACACCATTTTTCGACGTTTCTCATCGAGCACTATCCAATAGCATCAAAAAATTGCTAAAAAAGCAAAAAAATTTTCTGGGTGGGGTATTTTGATTTCTGGGGGAGGGTATTTCAACTTCTTGGGGGGTGCAAACCCCCCAAACCCCTCACCTTAGATCGGATGCCACCCGAAATCAGCTAGGCTGTGCATCTTTGGCTTGAGTTCGCCATGCCACACTCGTTTATGTGTGATTTTAGGCGTGTGCAAGTGCCAGGCCAACGCCGTTCAAAGGGGAAATGCTTTGTATCATTATTGCGAAATTCAATGTAAAGACGACGAGATAGTGTACAAGGACAAGTGCCAAAAACGTCTAAAATTGGCCGAAATTTGCACCCCCACCGAAAGTTATTTCTGCCCCGAATACGCGATGTGCAGCTCGAAAAATCATTGCGTTTGCCAATGCGGCGCCTTCACTCTGGCCGACAACGTTTGCGCGCCTCCTCCCATTTGCCACCCTCCTAGATTTCCCATACCCTTTGATGCCGCTGGGGGCAAGCAAGTGAGCCATTTTCTTAAGCTTTGCTAGTTAGCTGGCCTAAACTGGACTAATGTTAGAAAAATATGGAATTTTGCAAAATACAATCGTATAAAAAATAAGGTAATATAATATAAAATAATATACTTGATATAAAACTTGCCCCGAAGATTTTAAAATGTACACGTTGTGTAAATATAGCTGTCTTTTATATTTATCTTTTTTATCTTTGAAAAGCAGTCTTTTCTTTATTTCTAATAAATTAAGTCAATGATTTTTTGACACTTGTGCCATGTAATGAATTGCGATAATCAAATAATTTATTCTAGAATGCTTTCCTAAGTTTTGCGTTTTACCTGGCAAAATGAAAAACTATCAGAAACGTTGTTTCTAAATACTTTTGGCTCGAGAAGAAGTACCATCAAAAGACTTTTGCAATCAACTTGGGCAGCGCCTAAATCTTGGGGGTTGGAGTAGTCCAAAATTTATAAAGATGCTAAAAGTGCCGACAAATATTTAGTAGGCGAAATACAGTTTTCCGACTTTTCTCACCTAGAATTATTTATTAGCGTCGAAATAATCGCTAAACATGCTTAAAAATGCTAAAACTCCACTTATGAGAGGAGTACTTCGAATTCCCTGGGTTATTAATATTCCAATGCTTTTGACCCCAAACCTTTCACGCTCTTGCGTTCCTATAATCATTTTCAAACTTTATATTTCACGAGCGATTACGCTCCCCTGCAATCTATTTATAATCTTCCGTCTTATTGAGCAAATTTGTTCGTCTTTTTTAAATGTGTCTCACAATTTTGACTAAGTCTTCAACGTTGCCACCGATACCGCGCATATCTGACGAAGAAAGAGACAAATTGCTGCAAAATACGACGTTCTGTAAAGTGAGAGGCAAAAGCCCACCGGCTGGCGTCAATTTTACCAAAAAATGCCCCGAAAAGCAATATTGCAGCTACTACATAAGCTCGCTGGGTATTTGCTGCCCCAAACCAGGTTAATTTTCGTTTTTTATACGTTGGTATTTCCTCACAGTGTAATCACGAAGTTCAATAACAAAAGATACTGAAGCAGACATATAGCATAAATTTTATTATACCTATGTCTTTAAAATGCATTACAGTGTAGAACATATTTAATATCAGAAGTTTCATTGCATTAAAATGTATTGTATGAACATAATGTTAAACTCGTATTTTATGCTAGCTGCTTCATTTTTGAACATGAATTGAGTCCTAAATGGGGCTCTACACCCCAGTCCCACCCGTCAAGGATGGGTCTAGTCAGAAGATAAAAAAAGACAAATGGCATACTTGTAAGGCAATGTTTCGTGTAGTAAGCATAAGTTCTAGCGGGGTATGGGACAAAAAATAAAAAAGAACACAATAAATTTACTTTTTTGGGTTGGGATTGGGGGATCTAGTCTTAAAATTTCATCTAAGACCCCTTCCCCTCGCTTATAAATGTAAGGCAACATTTTTCGAAAATGATGTGGATTAATCAATACATTCGAATGCTTTTATTAGCATTTGAATCATTCAATTGTTTCACTCAAATCGAATTTTAGTGATACTTTTAGTAGACGTTTTTTGAAGTTTTTTAATTTGATTTTTTTATCGTCAAGAACCATTTTGTCCTTTTGGTGGCACGCCGCTTAATAATTCGATATGTGACCCAAAGAACCCGTTGAGCTGCGGCGTAGATAATACGTGTGTCAAATATTTGCAACCGGTTGACGGAGACGCGAATAGCAAGGATTACACCGTTTGCTGCAAAAAGTCATTTTGGAGACCAGAGCCTCTTGCTGCGAGTCAAAAATAGCTAATTTTTCCGAATTTACTGCGAATTTTATTGTCGATGTTTCTTTACTTTTTATTCTTTCGGTTAAATTGCAAGACTGACGAAAAATAGGGCTTTTGTGATGCACTGATTAATATTTATATTTTTTCTAACCTGCGGTGCTGTTCTGTTATTACCGTGATAAACTGTACCTATAATCGGCTCTTATTATATAACTTTGCTTATATTACGATCGTTGCCCTTGTACTTCGAAAAGCTATTTATTCGCATACGCGGCAAAATTTATTTATTATAGTTTGTTATTGAACAAATAATAAAATTTATTTAGAATTATAGAATTTATTATACCTTTAATTTATGGACAAAAATTTTGAATTTTTTTATCAGCTATTCGACAAAATAATAGAGAAATTTAGACATCATTCATACTAGAGATGTGCCAGGCCACCATTCTAGCCACGGCCTGTACAATACATATACACTATACTTCACAAGGTATACCAAGCAACCATATTATTACCTGTACAGACCTAATGTCTTTGCTCCTGAATTGACTCTGCATACGGCTATACTTTGTGCATGATATCGATTCTTTGCACCTAATCAGCCTCTGCTTACACCTATTTGGCTCATTTTCTGAACCTGAAAATCTGGTCTCTATAATTATAAATATGTATTGCTGGCATTCTACCCAACTGCGAATTACTTATGTATTATTATTCATATTATTACTAAATTACTCTTATTTCAACATTTACGGGAATGATCAAAAAGAAAATAAAGGAAATGGGTAATCTCACGCAGGAATGACATTTCAAAGTTCTCCGAACAAATTTTAGAATCGCTTATACAACGAATATTTTCTTTAAGAAAATTTCTACTTGTCCAGAGAAAGTACACTTAAAAACGTTTACCGTCAAAAATCTGTGAACTTATAACGGAATATTACTAAGAGCCATGCAGCTGCAGCTCTCAGAATTTCTCATGAAAACACGGAAGATAAATAAAATTGATAAATTATTCATTAGGTCATGGTACGACCTGTTTCACAATTTCAATGCTGTCAAAGTAATGGGCCGTGGGTCATAAAAACATTTAAAAAATTGCGCTAGGATGCAATTTTTTCTATGTTGTAGGCAAACTCTGGTGATTTGCGCCCATGACTCTAAAAATGCAGCCACATATGCATAAGTATCTGCTCATTTTCCTGTACGCTGACCGAATTAGAATCCATTAGTTGCTAACACACGTGGGCGTGGGGGTCGAGGGTAAGCCCCCAGAAGTCCGGATACCCCCCCCCAAAAAAAATACCAAAATACCCCCTCCAGAATTCAATTTTTAAATTTTTTCTTTTTTTCGCAATTTTTCGATGTTAATGATAGTGTAAAAAATAGTGTCTTTTCGCCATATCACCATTTCTAAGACCATTCTTTGACCTTTGTGAACGCTTGCATCCTCCCCAGAATTTTGATGTTTGCCATCTATGGTTGCTAACAGAGAACATGTCAGCCTAATTTTTAAACTACTAAATCTACAAATGCATGAAAACTGAGAATCAGGATTTATGAATTATCCTATTGTCGAACAATCTTTATCCAATAGTGCAATTTATAAATCGTTTGCATCTAAATGACCCAGATGCTTTTAACGCTTAAAGTGGAACGTAGGAGCGAATTTAAAGCGATGGCCGCCATAGGTGGGCAGCACCGTAATTCTGGGGGAGGAGGTGGAAAAATTTCTGAAGGGGGTGAAAAAATTTTCAAAGGTCCAAACAATGGTCTTAAAAGTGGCCGTATGGTAAAAAAAACACCAGTTTTTGACGTTTCTCAAGGAGCACTATCCAATGGCATCAAAAAATCGCTAAAAATCAAACAAAATTTTTAAAATTGATTTCTGGGGGGGGTATTTTGATTTCTAGGGAGAGGGTATTCCAACTTCTGTAGGGGTGCATACCCCGAAACTCCCCCAGGCCCACGTATGGTGGCCGTCCCTTCGGGCTAAACATAGTTGGCGGGATAAAGAAAGAATATGTACCTTGCAATAATTCTTATACATCCCGGAATACCCATAAGTATTCTTGAGGTAGAGGAGTTTGGGAGAAATAACCGCCGCGGAATGGCTGCCGATCCTACGCTAAAATGGCTGCGACCTCCTCAGAATACCCGTCTTGTACGTGTATGATAATACCTACTACATATTTACTATTTTGGTGGCCGATAAGTCATATTTTTGCTCAAGGAATAGGTTTTATAACAATTTCATGCATACATTTTTAAAATTCTCGACGCTCCACTTCGAGTGCTTACAAAAATGTATAAAATCGAGCTGTAATACAAACCTCCAAACCTCAATCCGTTCAAGCCAAGAAAATTTTAGATTTTTAGCCAACTTCAAGAGAATTATTGATAAAGTCTTGCTTGAAGTGATTTTGAATGAACGTAAACAAAAGTAAAATGTCAAAAAACGCTGTTTCGCACGTAGATAAACTTTTCGGAACTGTTTTAGAATGTTCTTAAAAAATTTGGGGTATGAAACAAACCCCCTCCTTTTGGAACTCTACATCCGTCCCTGCTTAAGTCCTACCTCGGCGACCGTGGAGCACTTCTTTTCTGCTAGCTCTATTCAAATACTAACTTTAGAAATATGCATAAGATTTCTGTGATCTAATGCCTTCGCATGCTTGCCTTTTTCGTTCTTTTAATCGTTTTGATGAATTTATTCTCAAATCGAGTGTTTGAACAACCACATACCAGCAATACGTAATATCATTAATCCTCGTGGTACAAGTGACGGTGATTTTCCGCCATTTTATCATTTTTTATTATTTCGTAGACAATTTGGTTTCAAAAAGAGTTATTATCATAGAATACTACAAAAACCCCAAAAAATTTGAACTTAGGTCTTATTAGAAGCAAATAAATTGAATAGGCCTACTTACAGTAAGACCAGTGATTTGTACCATAAAATGTATTTTTTGCTCTCTGTGAACCGACCGATAATTATTATTTTTGGTTCAAATAAAGAAAACGCAAGCTTATTACCATAGAATAGCCAAAAAAATCACGAAGATCCAGACTAAGATGCAGTAAAATTCAAAAAAGCCTAGTTTTAATCCACTTGTATGTCGCGCGTATGACCGATTTCTGCAAGCAATAATTTATTTTTTAGCAAATATAACAGTGAATTCATCACAATCGACGTAGCACAAAGTCTATATAACAAGATTTTGCATTATAATTCCAAAACAATGAAAAAATTACCCAGAAATTAAGCGTTGCCGCTCTCCGCAAATTTCAGCTCTCTTAAGAATACAAGGATTTTAATAATTAAATTTTAAATTTGCTGCAGCGTGATCTTGCGGATCAAATGAAAAAATAGTGTTTCAATCGCGATTAGTAATAAATATATAGCCGTTCTTGTGAAACAGCTTTTCTCACATTTTGCTATGTAATTAGTACAACGAGGGTTAAAGAATTTTTACACGTAACAAACTTGATTAATATTCATCGATGTAAATTTAATTTTACAGACATGAAGCACGTAGAAAATTCAGCTTTCAATTTCTAAATCAGTTTCCAATTCTTTTGTATTCGAATTGAGTTAATATTTCCGAAAAATTTCGAATAAGGCGCTTCAGTTGTGGCAAATTATTTTCCTGTATCGGGTAATAAAGTAGCAGGTAGCTGTTTCAACGAAAAAAAAATGAAATTTAAAGTGGTCATTTTGCATAGAAAGTAAAACTTTTCGGGCACAGGCCGATTCCGCTAACTCGGCCAGCTAATTTTTTTCGCTCTGTTGTATTCGAGCTGTTTTGCATCATTTAAAAAATTATTCCTTCAAGTATGTACATTTAATTTTTTCAATTTCCCGTTGACCTTTTACTTATGTCATTTCAAAATAGTTCTGCTTTATGCGATTTCTAGTATTTGCTATTTACACAAGGAATAAGTCAAAAATTGCTCACTTTATTTTTTCAACCTTGACCTTACTTTAGTCAAACAAAAACTCGCAGTCAAATCGAATAATACATACAAACTAGTCTAATGAATTGTAATTGATCTACGATCTAAATCAACAAAATATTATGTCATTGTTCTTTTATTTGCTTTAAAAAAGACATCGTTTATTCAGGTCACAAAAAGACCGTAAGACTGTGCAAAAAAGTGACGTCGAAAACGATCAAACCAGATTTAAGATAAAATAAAATGGCTGAGGCGGGGAAAGATCTTCGACCTTGAGTTCAAGCGTGGGCACTATAAATATATGTAAGGGGTATATATATTAAAAAGATCAATTAATTCCACTCCATTATTTCGAGCGGATCGTTTATGGCTAAGCGTTCTAATCTGATTAAATCTGGTTTTTCTTAATGTAATCAAATTATTTTACTTTTACCTATGTTATTTTTTAATTTTGTTAAGTTTGGGTTGCTTCTTTTCTGATATGTTTACCTTACTTTTATTGTAATTATGTTCTGACTGGAGACTAAAATTTAACACAATTACGATATAATCGAATGCCCATCGTATATTTGCATAACTTAGTTGTAATTGGAAATCATCATTAAGACAAAACAAAAAGAAAGGAAGAAAAAAATTGAATCATAAAATAAAATTCAACTGAGCAAACGTTGAATAAATTTTTTAATTCGTATCATTTGAAACTTTATTCCAAATTACATCTATTATGCCATTTTAGAGCTCAAGCATGTATTTTCTCCGGGTTGCTTCCCTTTTCGCATTCGCATTAGGATCGAATTGTGTATTGCCTTCAGGCCGCATTCCTCCACCAGCCGATTGCGACGACAAGATCGAAAGTGAGCTAAACTGACTAATTTTGCTGCCTTTTGCCAGCTCGTATGCTCCTTCTATTTTTCATTTGAATAAATTAGCTACAAAATAGGGTAAAAATTGACAGAAATTAATAAATTAATATCAAAATGTTGCAAAAAGTTTAATCAATTAAAAACAATGTTATCATACTAAATAAGTATCAAAGGCCAATAATGAAATAACGAAATTGCGATAAATCCGCACAAGTAATAAGTACATAGAATACGTTAGCTGTTGTAGATTTCTAACAGCCAAGTCACATACTCTTACATATGTATTCTTGAGGATTTTAATCAGTGAAGAGTTGGCTTAAAAGTGTAAAATTTTCGGCTCTTTGCGCTATTTACTGATTCCGACAATATTTTGTCCAATTTACTTAATTTTGTCAGGTGACAGGTCAAAAGAGCCGGAAAACATTGTTTTCCGTTTACCTATCCATGGCTTTGAAGCCCTAGAACACAATCTATAAAAACATTTGTCTGGGGCATTAAAGTTCCCTAGTTTACAGTAAAAAAATAGCTGAACGACCGAACAGCTTCTTTTCACAAAGATAAATCTATTTCAAAATTGATTTTTACATTTATTCAATCTTTTGAATTCATAGTTGACCTTGTACTGCTATTTTAGTGGTTTGGAGCATACTTGGGCAGCACCAAAATTCTGAGGGAGGTGCAAGATTTTTCAAAGGTCAAAAAAATGGTCTTAAAAATGGTGGTATGGTTAAAAACACCTTTTTTCAACGTTTCTCATCAAGCACTATCCATTGACATAGAAAAATTGCGAAAAAGATAAAAAAATTTTAAAAATTGAATTCTGGGGGGTATTTTGATTTCTGGTAGTCGCAACCCCCCCCCCCGCAAACCCCCTACGCCCAGGTGTGGTTTGGAGTCTGATTTCCACACGTTCTTAGTCGGTATCTAGTTGGTGATATGTGATTCCCTAAAAATTTGAGCTCAATGTGACCGCTATTCAATGGATTTTTATTGCGATTTGTGGGAGTAGACGAGTCAATTGTTGCGCATTATATATGATATTTAAGACCCGAAATTCTACCACGAAAGGTGTTCGAATGATACGGAGTGTTTTGGAGGTCCGAATTCTATGGTTTGTAAAAATGGCAGATGTCAGTGCGCCGAAGATTATCTGCCAGAAGAACGATTTACGGGCGAAAATTCAGTTCAAACAGTTTGCGTATCAGGTAAACAGAGATTTTGTAAATGATAAGTGACTCATTGTCGTACATGGACAGCAATTGAATTTCAAAAGTCAATATTTATTAATTAAACTTAAGAAGACGTATAAACACTTATTATACTCTAGAGAGAGAATCTGTGACGTTTCCTATCAGGCTCTATTAATAGAATCATAAAATTCCAAAATAAATGACAAGAAATTATTAGAAATTTAAATTCGTGACTCTGCGGGGGTCCTCTGGAGTTAAGAGAGGATCTAGACCAAACATGAGCGTAGGGATTTCACGCCCTGATAATCCGATGAGCCCGCAGAAATTTAATGACCCCCAGAATTGAATTTTTGAAAAGTTTTTGGGATTTCCCAGAATTAGGCCGCTGTTTATGTAAGGTATAATACCGTGCACGGGGAAATTAGTTCGTGCGTCAGACCGGTCTGGGAGGGTCAGCCAGAGACTTTTTGAATTAAAATGGTCTCAAAAGTGACATAAATGCTAGAATAGCCAAAAAAACTAGATCAGTCCAGTTTTTCATCAATTTAAAGCATTTTGCCATGAAGGTCAATATTTTCTCAATTTTTGCTAAAACTAGATTACTTTGTGAGAGTAAGATAAATTGTGTATACATCCAGAAAATTGTGGCAGTCTCTTTGAGGAGCGAAGTTTCTGAAAAATTTTAAGCGTTTCTGTAAAAAAGCTTTTATTCAGTCCGGTGTCTTTTTTCAAGATTTTCCTTTTCTTTTCTATTAAATGTCTATAGACCGAGGTATACATATGTATGTGCTAGAAAAGGGGGTTTGGGGCTCTAGACCACCACATTTATGCATAAGAACTTTTTGATGGTAAAATTGTCAATAAGATCAATTAATAATTCAAGCGCCGAGCTTATTCGAAAAGTGCAATACGACGTGCCAGAAGCCGGCCGTTTGTTTACTATACAGGGGTGAAGGCAGTGATGGTAAAACCAAAATATGCCAATGCGTGCAGCCATACCGGTTTGAAAATGGTTTGTGTTACCTGAGTAAGCGGTTGACTTATTTTTTGGCTCAAAAAACAAGATTCGCAATAAAATGAACTATTTCGCGCCTAATGATACGAGCTTGTGTTCACAGATTGGGAAAAAGCTCTTTGTTGTCGTATGAGAAACGTTACCCGATCAAACGTCTCTTATTTCTCAATGTTAGAATTCTAATATTCGAATACTGTGTTAAAAATACTGAACATTATCGAAAAAATATGCGAAAAACAAAAAATCCACAATTCGCTTAGCATGAAATTGTTATTAAATCAAAACGTCTAGCTCATTGGGTTCGAAAAGCCAACAAACTGGAGTTGAAATTTCCGAAAATTTCGCTACGTTATAGATTAGCTACGTTTAAGTGGAAGAAATCGAAAATTTTTCACTAGCTTACGAGTAATGATGCTGGCATATATCGCTAATCATGAGAACATTCGCTATGGAGTTTTTAAGACCGACTCAAATGATTTAAAATAATTTCGAAAAACTTTAAAGAGTTTCAAAAAAATTTGTAAAACTTCCTGCACCGAAGGAAATTTATTATTTTTTTAGTAAACTCATTAAGCAGGGCATACTTTTCCCGGTCTTTTTTGACAGTCTGATTGAGGGAAGTTTTAATAAAAATTAAATGATGCGCATCATTCGATGAGGGATATATATTAAGTATTTTTAAGTTTTGCGACTCCGCATTAAATTGAACACTTATTTTTTATTGCAATCTAAATTTTATCGCAGATTGCAAAGAAGACGAATATTATGAGCCCTCGAAGTACAAATGTATTAAAAGTAAGTTATTTCAGGTTTATGCATTAGGTTATATGCTTATTAATCTTTCTTTCTTCTTTGCTCAAGATTTTAAGGTATATTAATCTTTTTTGAATTTTCTCTATTCATTTTTTATTTTCTGAAATTATTGTTAATAATGTACTCACATAATGTATTGAGCATTAATGTACAATCAAACGATGTGCAAACCTCTATCTTTCCACCGAAAATGAGAGAGTAATCTGAATTTTCAACAAAAGCGGCCGAAATGTAACAAACAAGTCAAAAGTAAAGAATATCATTAATTTTAATTACAAGTCTTTGTAAAAAACTGTAGGAAAACTTACCAAAATAACGCAATACAATATAAGAAATAGCTTTATCAATCGCCAAAATGCTTAGAATTTACGGAAATTGACATACATGTATTAAAATGTAAACACTTGCGTGAATAACATTGACATATAAAAAAGCGTTATCAGCCGCAAAAAAATCATAGCATTAACAGAAATTGGCCCACAGGTATAAAAAATTAAAGAATACATTAAAATATTTAAACATAAAGTGTAAAGGACATAAAATGTGAAAGTCAAGCTTTTATGTTTATGAGTTTATGTGTGCAAACTTTTCTGTTTGACAGGATGTACGAAAAACGAAGCGCAATTCAACGATACGTGTTACCCTCGTGAGTTGATAATTTAGCTAAAAAATTCATAGAAGTTATTTCGTGATTAATTGTGAAATTCGTGATTTTATTCAGTCGCCGATCTCGGTTGGAGATGTCAGACTGATTCGCAATGTCAGACGCCGTTTTCTGAATGCAAATCGAACTTGTGCGCCTGCAAACCAGGCTTTTACGCCACCAGAAATTCCATTTGCTATCCAAAATGTGAGGAAACGAAATTTCAAATGTTATACATGATTGGAAAAAAGTTACAAGGGCTGCCCTTGACTTGAACAATCGAAGATGGGCAATTCGTACCCGCACCTTCTTTTGTAATTTAGAAAAAAGCAAGAAAATACGGTGTCATTTCGAAATTTGGCATTCAGAACTTTCCTGCCACATGTGAATTATGAATGTACGCGAATTAGGCTTAACCTTTTTTTAGAAAAGGTAAAAAATATTAAAAATCAAAAAGTTTATTAAAAAACGCTAAGAAACTACATATTTGATTTGTAAAAATTAAAATTCTGATCTTCCTGATGTTGTCCGATGTTAGAAAATCTGGTTTCAAATTCAAATTGCTGTCGGCCGTTGTCGAAATTTGGCGCTTATTGTAAGATAAAAGCTAACGTTCAACTCACCTAAATATAGAATGTAAAGTACTAAAAAAGCATACCCTACAAAGATTTTTCAGTCTGGCCTAATTTTCGCTCAGGCTTGACATTTTGGATAAAATTGTACGATTTAAAGTTTCAAAAGGCAATCTCTTAGAGTGCTTCAAAAGAATGAAATAAAATGGAATTAGTAAAACAATTCAGAATATGAAATAGTAGTAAATTAAAAACATAATAAAATGGATATAATAAAATATAAAATTAATTTATATAATGGAATTGGAGAATTTAAAACAAAAAACAAATAAGAAAATAAATTAAAAAATAAAACAAAAAGAATAAAAGTAAAATGATGAAATAAAGATGAATGAATCACGATTTTAAATCCGTGTCTTGCCCATACGGTGAACCGTTGAGGAGAGGACATCAATTCGTGGCCTGCCGCATTTTAGAAGAGCAAGAATCGTCCGGCGAACAATCTGAAGATAAGTTTTTACCGCCAGTCGATCGCCAGAAGCGTAGGAGTGATTGTCCTGAAGGTAGTAATTTAATTTTTTAATAAATGTTTTTTTTTAATTTTTTTTAATCGGTTTTATACTTACGAACTATTAGGCTTTGAATTATGAGTGTAAATTAGATATTTCGAAATTTTTGATAAAGTTTAATTTGATGGATGTTTTGTAATTTTACATTAATTCTCCGTAATTTTTACACAGTGTTAAATTTTTTCCTTTTTTCTTGGGAGTCGCTGGCCTAAATTGATTTAATAACACATATCAGCTGTCTAAAGGTCGCTCTGAAATTGCCTAAAAAGTATTTGTAAGACTGATTCAACACCAGTGTATCCTGCAACGATATTATATTATTCTTTTAATTTTTATTTTCTAATTTTATTTTTTAATGATTTAGATGCGATTTTTATAAACTTTGTTTAAAGACTGCCCACTTAACGCTTCTTCTCGCTTTTTTCGCATTACGGGACACAATATTTAATGGTCAGAATGTCCGCTAATTCGACATTGTATTTTCCATTTCAATCTTTCTCAATGTATGCATTTTAATACAAGCCCATCTTTCGCTATTAAATACAGATGATGGCTTTATTTCTTATTTTGAAGAAACTTTTAAAATCTGACTTTAACTTGATGGAGCAATTTTTTCAAAATTTTATTTCTTATGTTTATTTTTTAGAGTGAAGTCGAAATTTTTCAATTAAAAACTTATGTTTCCTCAATGTTCTATATTCCTGGCAACAGACCCAACTTTTAGGATTCCACTATATGATTGATGTAATTCAAATTTACTTATTAAAATATTGTTTAAAAGTAGCTTGTCAATTCTACGACGAAGAGAAAAGTGAAAAGAATACGTTCAAAAATAAAGTGGGGTGCTTGGCTACACATTCTATGTATTTTTGCCTCATAAATTTCTGTATCAACGAAAAACTCAATCACGAAGCAATATAATAATTCAGTCGAAATTTTTGTAATTTTTTAAAATAAATTTCAATTTGCAGGAGCATTCTGTTTGATTCCATCCGGTGATTATAACTTGCAGCCAAACAGTGCCGGATTTTGTTGTCCGAATCGCCCGCCTGCTTGTCCGGTCGGATCCCCACATCCGACTGCGAAATGTGGCTCTCATTCCCCTGAAGGTTATTAAAAAATAATCGTATATGGCATTGTAAAGAAATGTTTTTTTCACAGATATTAATAGTCTATGTAACATACCAAGTGAAGGAATCGACATATTACTGTAATTAATTATATAGGTACTCCGATTTCGCATCACTTCAACTGTTAGCACTTTATGCACTTTAATTATTCTTAAATTTAATAAGAAATTTTAAATTTTTTCACAATTTGACTACAATTCAGCCATTTATATGTACAACCTTTAACTGCTGGAAAAGAGTTGATATATGTTGATATCGCTGACCTTTCTTAGTGACCTTCCTATCAATGAATGAAAAACGTGGTAAGGTTGTTAAAATTTGGAAATGACAATAATGGTGTTGATAACGTACTTGAGTGGAAAAGCTTAATGATAATTATTTCCAGTAATTTTCATACGAAATTGTCGTAGGTCTCGATGTTAAAAATTTTCATTTAACATTTGAAAAGTAATTATTTTTATTAATGATTCAAGAATTTGAATTTGACTCGCACAGCACCGAATGGTTGAATGTATCCATAATATCCATAGGCTGTTTTCAGCAAATAATCCGTAAATAATTTTTCATAATATAATTCTTCCTGGTACATACGTTTGTACTATTCCTCGCGTTTTTGCTTCTTTCTAACTAAGAGCATGGTTCGCTTTTACCTCTTTATCCGTCTCACTTCTTTTGTATTCTTTTTGTCCTTTTTCATTTTTTAAATTTACTTTTTCATTTTTTATATTTTCTTTTTCTAATTTCTTTATTCTGGCTTGTCTTACTTTCCCGTTTTCTACTTTTACGTATAAATGACTTTTAATTATTTTGGCCCGACCGAAATAGCTGGCTATGACACTTATTACTGTCGTATCACTTAAATTTATCAAATGAAATCCGACTTAAATCAAAAAGTGTAAAGGTTTTGCAATCCTTGTCAGCAAAGAGTCTAAGGAAACGAAAAACCCTATAAAACAGTTTAAGCGGTACAATTTCTATTCATAGTTAAAATGACCGTCTAAAAAAGACAACTCAAAGCAGCCGGCCAATAATACACGGGCAGCAACAAAATTTTGGGGGAGGGTCTGATTGGGCCAAATTACCTAAAATAACACCAAAAATTCATTCCTAGGTTTCTGTCGATTTTAAGGGGTGTTACTGATTCTAAGGTCCAACTCCTCTTAGAACTCCACGCCCATGTGTGCAGCCAATCTAAAACAAACCGCTTATATTTTTACATTGAATAATTTTACATTAATTCTGTAATTATTTTTAATGCCTTATTCTCACTTTATTAGACCGTTATCGATTAAATAAAATCGATTAAATTAATAGAAAAAAATTTTAAATTTGCAAAAAAAATTAAATTTTCTAAGTAAATGAAATAAAAATAAGTAAATTTTTAATAAAATCTTCCGCATTTATGCATATAATTCAGTTGATTTATTTCAGAGAAAAGTTGCCCCTGGTCTAGTCACTTTTGCCAATCACAGTCGCCAGCCTCAGGTGACGGTGATAATCAACTTTGTTGCCCAAAAACTTGTTCGTCCGATTTCGTCCAAATTGATAAAAGGTGCGTGCCCAGAGTTCATCTCGGAAACGGCTGCTTTAGTAAAGACCAGTGCATCGAGGCTTACAGCGATTGCATTCAAGGTATCGAAATAGAGGCTCTTTTTGTTCTTCTCCAATTATAAAATCGTTTATTCTATTTATTTATCTATTTATAAATTTATTTTGTTTAGTTTATATGTTTTTAGTTTTTGAATATTTTTTATTCGAAAACTATTGATTCTTTTCCATGCTTCCTTATCTTTCTTTTTTCTTCGCTTACTTTTTATTTTGTTTATTCTATTATTCGATCAACGCGGCGTTTTTTTGAACAATTGAATCGGACTTTATGACTTGCTCTGTGGCTATTTTTTTCCGCAAAAATTATCGATTCTGATGAACTTCAATATAATTTATAAATAGGCGAAATCACGCAACTCGAGTTGAACGTGCGAAATATTTTTTCATACCTTTGTGACGAGACTGAATATCGATTTTTTGACTATAATTTAACAAACGGTCATTCAATTTTTGACTTTAAGTCAAAATGATAGCCGGCTTTTTTCGGTCGTCCAATCAAATACACTCTTCGCGTTTGAACGCGCGGCGATTCGATCGAAAATCTTTGTTTCAATCAGAGCAATTGACTTAGTTTCGAAAAAAAATATTAAATTTAGATTTAAAAAGAATAAGATGTGTTTAAATATTGGTATTGCTTTGTTATTATTATCTTAAAAATAAAAGCAGCAAAATATTGTAAATATTCTATAGTTTTGAAATACGCGGCTCGTTTTGAATCGCTAGGCGTTTGCAAATGCAAAGCCGGAGCTAAGGAAATCGACAGCCGATCGAATCGTTATTGCTCGTTCGTCTGCGACGCCGACGAAGTGTTGCACGGCGACAAGTGCCAAAAACGCCTAAAATTGGCCGAATTTTGCAGCCAGAATAAAAATTATTTGTGTCCCGAGTACGCGGTATGCAGCCCTAAGAATCAGTGCGTGTGCCAATGCGGCGCGTTCACTTTGGCCGACAACGTCTGCGCTCCGCCTCCCATTTGCCGTCCGCCTATCCACATTTTCCCGTTCGACGCCGCGGCCGGAGGCAGAGGAGTAAAAACGTCGCATTCGTACAATTACCGGGGGTACGGAGGATTCTGGGGCATAATCTCGCCTTTTCAAGCGTTTTTCACATAATTTTTATGCAATTTTTAACTAAAAAATTGTAGATAGACCCCGTGTGCCTTTCTCGCTCTTTTTAATGTCGATTTGCGTTGAAAAACGTTGATTAGCGGTTGCTTCTGTATAATATAGGTTTTAGTCTTTATTATCCTTAAAAATTATAAAATTTCACAAAAATTATAACCAGTTTAGTGGCGTCGTCGTATCAGTAATGTTAAGAGAGGTTGTACGACCGGTACATGCGCATAAGTATAGGAATTATGGAGTCGGATACCCGATACCCAAATGCATCTGACAGAGCTCACAACTGTGGCTTTATCTTCTGAATTATATTTCTAGAAATGTCTTTCGCTTCATGCAATTTTTTCGAGCCGGGTACAGAAATCGAAACGATCTAAATTTAGTAAGTTGCTAGCCTACTGCATATTCCATCAGTTTTTGAGTCCTTCATTTGACATTTAGGAATTCTAAGGCTATGAAGTCTTTGGCCTCAGCCATATGCTTGGGTGTGTGCTACTGTCGAGGACGTACTGCTGATTACTGATTTAAAATGATCTGCGTAGGTGCTGGCCCGAAACAAATTTAAAAGGCATGGGAAAATCATCATCTTACCTTATTTTTGCATTTGTTTTGACTTTTGCGAGAATAATTTGACCTTTGCTGTCGCTTCGGATCATATTTATCCGTTGTCTCTCTTCTGATTTATTCGCCATTTCTATCTTTTGGTCATGTTAATGTTTCGTCTTTATGCTATTATCTTTATACTAGCGTCCTCCTTTACGTTTACGCATTGTGAACGAAAATGATGAGCAGATGAGCAGATGAGCATTGACCGTTTTCTGTATCGCGCAACTAAATGGTATATTCTCTATGCGGAACTTTATTAATCATCCTTAGTTCATCGTTTTCGTATTTTGAACCTTGCATTCATGACATGCTATTTTTCGAATTTACAACATGAATCCTGGACCTGAGCTTGTTTGAAGAGACTCGATTTAGCTACGATAGGCAAGTGACAATAGATGCCCAAAATAGCTCACAGCGTTTCCACATAAACTGAGTAATTTGACACATTTATCTTGAGAATAAAAAATACCGTAAATGATTAAAATTTACTCGAATTTCGGAGAAATTAGTTGGAATTTGATAATTTCAAGCACGTACTCAATTTTACTGCAAAATTTTTCATTTTTCATTCTTGACGGTCTAGGCCCCCACTTCCATTCCCCGCCCGTGCTTGTCTCATTTCGAGGCAGAAATAAATCTTTCTGTTAGAAACCTAATACGTTTCGAGTATTACATATTGAACTTGACCGCGTTTCGCTACACTCAGTGTTGTTGAGTTAAAAGTTGTTAAGATAAGGTTTCAACATATTTCTAAATTTTTTGAATGTAAGCTAGCAAAGTTTTTGTTCTTACCAATTAGCTATGTCGTATTTTTTGAATCCTCATAGTTTTTTCAGAAAAATTAAGAAATCTTCGAAGATCTTCACTGTACGATGAAAATGACGCGGGTCTCAGCCGCAGCTGGGCGTGAGAAAGGGGGTGGTTAGGGGTATGCATTCCCCAGAAGGCCGAATACCCCCAGAAACCAAAATACCTCTCCTTTCCTCATGACACCAAAATACCTCCCCTAGTTTCAATTTTTAACTTTTTTTGTTTTTCGCAATCTTTTGATGCCAATAGATAATACTCGATGAGAAACGTTGAAAAATAGTGTTTTTTTGCCATACCACCATTTCTCTAAACCATTTTTGTACCTTTGAAAAATCTTGCACAAATCAATCTAAAACAGCCTCAAGAACCCTTAAAACAGCATTAGCAGACATTTTCCGGAGTCGATTTAAGCATTTTTAAAAAAACTTCTGCTTTTTTGGCCGTTTTTTGCTTTGCGTTTCACAAATTTTAACCCAATGGTTTTCCTGCTGGTCCTGACTTTAAACGCGTTCAGTTGACAATTCTTAAAGTAATTGCTTTCAGAGTACTCCATTGCCACCGATTCCTCGCATATCTGACGAGGAAAGAGAGAAGTTATTAAAAAATACGACTTTCTGTAAAGTCAAGGGCCAAAATCCACCGGCTGGCGTGAAGGTTGCTGAGAAATGCCCCAATAATCAATATTGCAGCCAATACATAACCAGAGTGGGTCTTTGTTGCAAGAAGCCAGGTTAGTTAAACTAGTCATTATCATATACATGTATAAAATAGCCGGTCTAGGGCTTAGTTTAGTGAGTTTTGCACCAGAATGACCTTAAAAACTAATATAAATGCTAAAACTGCGTCCACACTATGCTAATCCACAACTTCTCGTCAATTTCAAGCATGTTTAAAGATAATTTTTTACATTCAACCGATTTTGCTTTTATTTTGTCTCATTTTCCACGAAAAAATTTCCAATTTTGTTATCCTGATGGTCGGGCCAGGACCTCTCGAAGTATAAATTCGAATCGACTTTACACTGAAGCATTTAATTGCGCCTAGGCTACTCGTTGTTAAGCTACGCGAATGTAATTTGAATTTGATACAGCTAGCGAATTGAAAGTTACACACTCTCTTATAGCAATTTTTTTAAACTGAAATATTGGTCCTAATTTCGTCTTTACTTTCAACCGACTCAATTCTTTTGTCTAAATGAAATTCAATAGACTAGACAAACCATAGTCTAATGACTCAGTAAATTCGAACGTCGTTTAAGTAGTGTGATTAAGTAGTGAAATTTTGAGATTACTCGTTTGAGAATCCATGTTATTATATTAACTTCTAGTATAGTAGATTTTCAGCCTCATTGGAATGAAACTACCGCAGAAATTCGTGGTTTGATATATTGGGTATCCTTTTAAAAAGTGCATGGCAATTCACCGAAAAAACCCTGAAACATTAACAAGTGCCAGGATGTTTTGCGCAGTTATCCTTATTTAATTTTTATTAAATTTTTCTTCGATTTTTCATTATTTTATTTATTTATTAGCAAAAAAATTATTTATTTCCATTGTTACTGCATGTTTTAGAGCCATTTTGTCCGTGGGGTGGCAAACCAAAGCAAGGAACCATTTGCGATCCGAAAAACCCGTTGAGTTGTGGTTTAGACAACACATGTGTCAAATATTTGTACCCCGTCGATCAGGACGAAAACAGCAAGGATTATACAGTCTGTTGTTCAAAGTCAGTGTGGAGGCCGGATGGCATAGCCCCCGAATAATCAATTATCTTAATATGATTTAATGTAAGCTGATTTTCGGTTTTTATCTTTTTATATTATATTTTATTTTACCATATCTATATTAATATATATTTACTCTGATACTTACATACGCCTGCATTTTTTCACTTCAGCAGTCCGCTATAATCAAAATAGTGGCGTTTGTCGAAAATGGAAATTCTTATGGTCCGAAGGAGTTGTGATTTTAAAATTTTTAAATTTTTCGACGTTGTCATTTCGCTATTGTTGTGCCGTACGGGGGATTCGCGAGAGTTTAACCTTAATTTATCAAAAGACTTCCTACATTTGATTGTTTCTCATTTATAGCGATTTCAAATAAGAGACATACAATCAACAAGAATAAATATTTATCTGTATTGATTTTCTGATTTTATTTTTCTTTTTATCGAGTTTTATATCTACAATTTGGCGCGTTTTATCTGACGAATTACGTACTACTATTGCTGAACGATTATTTTTTACACTAAGTAAAGTTTATCCGTTCTTTCTCCACCTTTTCATGATTTATCAAATATCGAACAACGGCAGCTCTTCAATTGCAAAATCACATATCTGATTTATACAATAGAATAAAGGATTTGATTACGAAACATTACGATATTGTCTTAATGAGCCTGATTGGGTAAGTATTAATTGTTAAAAAGAATAAAAATTAAGGAATAAAAGGACAAGAGTTCAGAACAGACCAAGTTGATTAGTTAGTAATAATACTTTAATTCTTAAATACAATGGAACCATTATTACAAAGAAGCCTAGCGGTCATAAATGGACCTTTTTCAGTATCGCATTAGAAAAATATACATCGTACAGCTTTATGGAGATACTAAATTATTCGTAAATGTTTTTTTCAGTTCTATAGCCATAGACGGGCAGCACCGAAATTCTAGGGGAATGCGAAAATTTTCCAAACGTCAAAAAATGGTGGTATAGCGAGAAAACCACCATTTTTCAATGATTCTCATCGAGCACTGACCATTGACATCAACAAAATGCGGAATAAACAAAAAATTTTCAAAAATTGAATTCTGGGGGGGGGGTATTTTGGTTTCTAGGGAGGGAGGTATTCGGCGTTCTGAGGGGTGCATACCCCCACCCCCACGCCCACGTGTGATTCTAAGTAAAGAAAAATAATATTTAGCTGTATTTTTTCACACTATGTAGTTTAGGTGGACAAAATGGGTTTTCGAGCACGTTCTCATATTCATTCGAATGAGAAGAGTCAAAATATATGCCTAATTTTAAAACTACTCGAACTTCACAGAATAGCCAGTAACGCAGATAAATGTAAGAAACAAATTGAAATTAAAATAGGCCCTCGTAAGTATGCACAGCTAGATTTTGAAATCAATTAATAACATTATATTTAAGCTATAGTGGGTTTAAAAATTAGTACGATTGTTAAAACAGAAAAAATCTATCAACCTGAATTCTTCATTCATTCTTCTTTCACCCAAATGCTCTTTTGTCTTATCCCAGAAAATGTTACTTAGTCATTTTTGCCACACACCGCCCAAAATGAACAGTTGTCTGTAAATTTAATTTCCGAATGATTGGGCTAAAGGCCCCGTTTAACAACAATGATTTCAGCCTTAAATGACTATAAGTGAGGCGGCTTTTACACGCTCATCGAGCTCCGAGCTATTTTTAGTACTTATTTTTGCGATGAATTTTAAATGAAGTGGCGCAATTTCTTCTTTTGGTTGAGCACCGGTTTGGCTTGGACACTGGCCAGCAGGGGCGGATTTGAGGAGGGGCGGGGGGGGGGGGGTCGGCCGCCCTCCCCCTATTGACCCAAAATAATGCGCAAACTTAAGGATTTTTGAGCGATTTTTAGTGATTTGTGGGTTAAAACGGCTAATTTTTATGCCCAAGTCAGGGTTCCGCCCCCGCCTTTAGGGGTGCCGTCCCCCTTAGGAAAATCCTGGATCCGCCACTGCTGGCCAGTGGCAGGTTTTCGGACCTGTCCATATTTCGGGCTTCTCAATCATATAACATGCGATGTTCTGTTATAAAACTTAGAACTGAAACTTTCTCGCAAAACGTTAAAGTTGGTAAGAAAACAAGAATATCCGTTCTTCATACTTACGCTTGAAATAATGCATTGATTAAAATTAATGAATAAAGTAAAAATGTCTAAAAACCGATTTGAATTACTTCTCGAAATATAGCAGACAAGGGAAACATTATTCGCCAAGTAACGTTTCTTCCTAATCGTCCTCCGTAGACGAAAGGGAATAAGTCATTTCGGGAAAAATAGCTAGCACTAGGAGAGAAAATATAGTTTGGCAGTACAATAATTTGAGGTAATCGATTTAGACTGCCTTAGCCAAAAAGCGAATAAAAAAGGACGAAAAAATTCACGGGAATCAGGACAACTGATTTACTCTCCAAATAATATCATTTCTACGAACTCCAAATCAGAATATGTACATCACGGTTTTACGCCGCTCGTTTTAAACTTCCAATGAGCGAATAATTTTAGTATAATTCACAAAAAAGCGCAATTGAGACCAATATTTGTCTTTTTTATTACTCATCAGTTAATGTAGAACCTTGTTTATTATTTGGATTAAAAAACTTTACAGATCGACAATTTCTGAAAATGGACAACGCACATATATGATTAATTAAGATTGCAAACTCAAGATACTCGTATTTTCTTGCATATTGAGACTGACAACTCAAGCTGCAACTCCTTATTCAAATTAACTCAGTCGACCCCAGATTTCGAACATAGCGACAATAAGTGCAAGGAAGTTTTGCTTGAGGCCTCATGAGAACACGTGGGCGTGAAGGAGGGGGGGTTGCGGGGTATGCAGTCCGAGATGGCCGAACACCCCTCTCCAGAAAGCAAAATACCCCCCCCCCGCTAGAATTCAATTTTAGAAATTTGTTTTGATTTTTTCTCAATTTTTTGATGCATATGGATAGTGTCGGTGACGTTAAAAAATGGTGTTTTTTCGCCATACCATATTAAAGACCATTTTTGGACCTTTGAAAAATCTTGCACACCCTCCTAGACTTTTGGTGCTGCCCTCCTATGCTCACGAGTAGTACCTATATGCCTTACTGGAAATAGAAAATGATTCATAAAGATTTTGAGAGAGAAAAGCTTTATTTCAGGGTCAAAATCTAACGTTCGATCATCGATCAAAAGTTCGAAGCACTACTTTAAAAGTAATTGTCTCAAAGGCATACAAGATTCGCAACGTATCGCTCGCAGGTTTTTTACACAGCATCTCTGAAGTAGCCGATCAGCCAAATTTTTATCTTTTTAATTACTTCTCGAACTTTGTTTATTTCCGAATTTAGCTTAGAGATAACGCGAAATAAGTATGCAAGTAATTAACGACATTTCATTATTTATTTGGTCGGTTGAACGAAGATATCGCTTTGCGCCATCCTCCTGACCTTAGAAATGAGAACGTTAATTCTACTTTTAATCTGTTCAGTATCATGCGCAAGTAAAGATTATCAGCCAATTTATTTAAAAATCGCGAACGATGTAAATTCAAATTCACAAAAATTAATTGCTTTCATTTGATATGGCTGTTTTTACATTATTTTTAATTTAAGCTAGGTGTTATTCATTATGCTATTCTTATATTAATTATCTTGCAATTTTTCATATAAGAATAAATTTTAAAGTAATTCTTTGTGATCAATCTGTCCGTAGCTGCCATTTTCTCAAAACTCCGCTTTCAGTCACTCTCTGTGATGTGCATGGATCGATGACACGGATTAGAGATACCATCGGGCTAGTTATCGTAAGATGAATAAAAATCGTAATTCGAGCTGTTTCTCGACAATCGTTCGGCTTATGCATAAAAATTTATTAGCTTATTTGAAGCAGTGGACAATGTTTGCAGTAAAAAATTTCAACGAAAGTTAAGATTAAATTTGCATCAAATAGAAAGGGCATTTTATTTCATAAATATTAAACGTGATTGATAAACTGAATAACTCTAGTTTCGATTTTGTATAGAAGCTTTGCTATGGCCTTTCATATTAGCTTGAATCCCATTTTAGCATATTACTTTTGCAAATCTCCCCGTAAATTACGATATTCTGCTCTCTGACTGATTTATATTCATCTTGATAATTTACTTATTATACACAAATTTGGGTCGATTTCCCAGAATTGCAATTACGAGTCTAAAAACTGATTGCCGCTTTACGCCGATAGAAAGTACACCTTTTCGGTAGATTGCATTCAACAATAGAATAGGGCCGATTCCTTGCATTTGTTGGATTTTTAATTTATATTAATTTTATTACAGGTCGTGAGCAATGGATTGAGACTGAAAACGGAGGGGTATATCACGTGGAATTTATTGCCATCAACGAGACTGTAAAAATTCCGACAAAGTGAGAAATTTTTATCTTTTATTTTCAATATTCAATCATAGAATATTTTTGACTCAATCGGAAAATATGGTTTGCTCGCGAATATATTTTTAAATCAAAATGTACCATCTTTCACTATTATTACGGCACAGTATATTGAATAACTAAAAAATGCAATGATCTTTTTATTGTACAAATTTATTATTTTATGTTTAATTCTAGAACCTTTGATGATTTATCTTGACATTAAAATACTATTCTTTACTAGATATTTTACTTTTAATTAAATTGACAGTATCACGGGGGCATCTCATACCCTCGCCATTAAGTGAGCAAAAGTTCGCCTGAACTGGTTCCCTGGATCTTCCTCTCTTAGTTGCGTGTGCATACTAACCAGGCATGCACGCGGAGGAGGGGGTTTGGGGGTCCTAACCGTCTCCCGAGAATAGAAAAACGGAATATGTTGTGCAGGAAATGGAAGCAAAATAAAGGCGAAAAACGGATGAAAATTGAAAATTTTCTACAAAAGTGCTTCAAATTGACTATAGTGTAGCTTCAACGACATTTTATCGCTTGTACTAGTATTTAAGGTCATTTTGACCCAAAACAACTCAATTCTCGGCCCTAAGACCGGCTGACACTTCCCCCCAGATCGGCCATGCTCAACCGTGTGACTAACCGACTACTGGAGCAATATATTTTGATAGACAATAGAGCATCAAATTTAAGAATTTAAGTACAGAGATATCTACTTCAATTTGTGTAATAGCACCTCTGCTACGACAGGAAAGTCGACTTTTTTCGTCTTGATCAGTGCGTTACGGCCTGCTTGGAATCTGGTATGCCGGATCGCAATGAGGAACTTGCCAATTACATTGATGGCATCGAACGTGAATTTATGCGGTACAATAGGGCGCGTGTAACGAACGTAGGACGGGTTTTTAATCGGACGATGTTACAGATAATTTGTGGGTAAGGCTCTTTATCTTTTTTTAATTTATCTAAAAAATGAATTATTTCAGAATCCTTCTCCGTAAATTTTGAATACTCAGTTGGCTCTAAAAAACGAATGGCATATTGATCGCCATAACTTCTCTGATACTTCACCAAATTAAATGCAGCTTAATTCTTCTAAGAGCCTATTACCCTTGCAAGAGAGTGCTTCACTTGCAATAATGCTGGTTGAGCTGCTCTTGATTTACACTGGATAAAGCAAAAGAGGCTTTTTCACATGATTTCTGCAGATTTTTTTGCCTAAATTAACTATTTTTATGACAGTGTATCTCTAACATAAAAAAGATAATTCAATGCAGTATGTTTACATGAAACCAAAATTATTTGTTTACTGCTCCGTTTATTTTTATTTGATTGGTTTAGTCTGCGCGAAACAGCAGCACTTTTATCACGTGTTGTTGCTTTCACACATCAACGTCCTTAATTTGTTAGCCGTTGCCAAAATGTGCAACCTTTGATTAAAGTTGAATTATTTTGCAGCAACTTTAGATACTGTGAAACAAATTACGGGAATCGTTGACACTTAGAAGGAATTTGAAGTAAAAGCATTTGAATTTAATTGTATCAAGATTCTGTAAAGTTAAAGGGTTACAAAGACAACTAATGCTTTTGTATATGCTTCATGACTTAGAAAACGACTTCTGCTTAATTTATTGTAGAATAAGAGCAGCTTATTCTGCATAAATGAAACTTAATCATATTCCTGCACAGGTCGTAGGCTTTTGAAAAAAGCAAATTGCGTATTATTTGGCCCAGTATTGAATAAGTTATATGGACCAACATGCCTTCCGTTTTTTTGAAGCCACCCTGTAGATAAGTAAGTCATTTATTATGCTTTTTCGCTGCCCTTTGAGTTTAATTCGCATTCGCTACTTTTTTGCATTTAATGTGGACTAATTTGAGTCTTAGTTTAATCGTTTCCTTTCGTTTTGACAAAATAATTTGTTTAATCCGAAAAATGTTTTAATTTTTAGCTGTTTAGGCCGTATTGTGGAAATTTAATTTTAATTTTGAGGAAATTATTTCAGATATATGAAGTCGATCTTGGAATGTACTAGGACGTGTAACGAATCGAAAGTGACCGCAGCCGTGCTTAACTTAACGAGTGAAATGGCTTATATTTGTTACGACACAGGTACACTTTATGCATCAATCAATTTGATAAGTTAGTTATCAAGTATTGAAACGCTACTTGGACTTGTAGTAGCCAGGTATCATTGACAGTAAGTGTGGACCATAGTTTTAAGGTACGGAATATGAAAATCCACTATTTCTGGAAATATCAATCTGCTAAATTTAACAGATCGGCCTCAAGCTTCAAATTTCTTCTTTATTTTTTTATAATTTTCTTTCTTTCCCAATTATCTATGTTTTCTTCTATTCGCACAATTTTTTTATACAGACTTTTTAAATAATTCTGTCTGTTATCGGCGAGTTTACGACGAAGACAAAGGAAATTGCAACGTCGGCGCTTGCAAATCGCAGAAAAACGCTCTATTTGCTTTTTTTGATTTTTCTACGGTGCTTGCTAATATCTGCGAGTGAGCCGAAATCGTCTTTTGTCAACATTAAGACAACGTCGTCTGTAATAATTACTTTTTTAAATTCTAGTCGTGGATAATGTATATGGTCAACAAAGTTTATGCTAATCGATATAGAGATTTTGTTTTTTTCAAGTTATGAATAGCATTTGTCTATTGCTAAAAAGCTTCGTTCTTTCGTTTTTTATTGAAGTGTAAGACTTTGTTCTGAAATCCTAGAAAAAATAAAGCAAAAGAGACAAATAAATAAGTGCTAATAAAATAAGCACAGTTAAAAGTTATAAAATAAAAAATAAAGAATAAAAAATGAATAAGCACAGATGAAAATAAAAAACAGAAATAATAAATATCACACACGTACAGCGTATACATACGTCAACATTTCGATTCTCTTAATAAAAGACTTATTGTGTGCAGGTGTACTGTACGCGTATCAACAAAGATTTTGATTCGCTGGAGGACACGTACTTACTTCGTGAATCAGCATTTTGTAAAGGCTTAATACATAATTACAATTCCACATATATTAAAATTTTTTTCTTCTGATATCTAATCTAATAAATCACTTTGTATTCCTAAAATTTTTCTTCTTTGTTATCACAAAACCGAATTGCGTGCATCTATGACTTAGGAATTTACCGTAAACAGTGACCAGATTTCGAGGTTCTAGTAGGGTCTGAATCGCAAAAATCTGTAAGAAAAACAACAGAAATAAAATTTTAGTGGACTTTGGGGGTAGAATGCTAGGGTTCATTCTAAAGTCCACAGCACATACGTGCTTAAGGGCAGGAGCGGATTCGGGGGGGCGGGGGGGGGGGAGCCGCCTACCCCTATTGGCCCAACATAGTGCCTAAAATTGAGGATTTTTGAGCGATTTTTAGCGATTCTCGGGTTAAAACGGCTAATTTTTCCGCCCAAGTCAAGCTTCCGCCCCCCCCCTTAGGGGTACCGCCCCCCTTAAGAAAATCCTGGATCCGCCACTGCTTAAGGGGATCTTTAAATCTCTAGCTTCTTCATTTATCAAAACTTTGGGCTATTCTTGAATAATTTAGGTATATTATATGCGTGTACCAGTGCCGACGGCCTAATCTGCTAGCCACTTGTGGAGCCGAAAAGACCCGAGTATTGGTCGAATTTCAAAGGAAAATACCATCGATGATAAAACAAATATACGACGTGAAAAGCGCAAATGTTCAATATCCGCCACGCTGTAACATTATTGGCTGGGAACAAAAAGCGAACACGTTGTACTGAATTTCGTTTTTTCGGTGTTTAGCATAGAAAATTGTAATGTCATTCGAAACTTCAGTTGTACAACTCTTCTCAAATAAATTTGTCTACCAAAAAATTTAAGTCGCTTCTTTTAGATTATCGCATAAAATCACTAGTACTTGTTTCTTACATCAATAATTAAAGTTGAATAATCGAGCTCAGATCCATTGTCTTTTATTGAGTTTTTGGCTTAGCACGTCGAAAACAAAATCGATTTTTGTCGAAATACGAGCAAATAATCGCATGGTAACTCAAAATCTAATTCGAATCTTGATGAAATAATATAAAGAATTTGACATAATTCCACAAACCCGCAATACGCACATTATTCCACTTAAGGCTTCAATTTAGCGATTTTTAAAGAATTTTACCGACATTAAGCATGCTTAACGCGCAACTAAAGTAGGCCTGCACATTTGAATATTTTTATATTGAGATGCTTTAATGTTGAGCTGTTGTTTTCTTTTTAACTGCTTTATCTCATATTTCAATCACTTTATTTTTTCTATTATTTTCATTTTTATTTTTAAACATTTATAGTTTTATTCATTTTATCCGTATATTATATCTTTTTATTTTTATTTTTAATTCAGCAATACTTTATATATCAGAATTTCGGCTTTTGTAAAAAATGAAACCGCTCATGATTCGAACCAGTTGAGATTTTTTAATTTCTAAATTTTTCTATTTACGTTGACATTTCGTTTATCATTGTTAAATTATCAGACGGGTTAATCAGACGAGTTTCATGTTTTTATGTTTTTTATATTAGTACTCAAAAAAACGTGAAATCCACAAGGATCTATTTTTATTTTTCACAGTTTTCTAGTTTAAGTTTTATATTTCTCGTTCAGTTTTGCGCGTATTATCTGATGAACTACTATTGCAGAACCGATAAGTGTCTGAATTTAGTAAATTACATCTGCTATTCGTCCACTTCTTCGTGATTTATCCAATTTCGAGCCATGGAAGCTGTTCATTGCAAAAAATGTGTATTAAATTTAGACATTGAAATAAATAATTTCGTTCGGAATCATTTTGATATCGCTTTGATGATCTTGTTCGACTTCGCATTTATTCTTGAAGAAAACGTAAAACGCAAAAGGATAAAACGACAAGAGTTGGGAAAAAGTGAACTTGAACAGCAAAAAAACTATAATTTCTATATATGACTAAAGTTAAAATGATCCAACGAGTCATTTGTCTACGTAAAAACATGATTAGAATACGACCTGACAAAGACGAAACTAAGCCCAGCGCATTTAAGTGCCCTTTTCATTGTATCAAAGAAATATGCATTGTACCCATGTACAGGTGAAGGGCGATATTCAAATTATCCGTTAATCGTTTCAAGGCTTCGAACGTTAAAAAAATCATGCTGTTTTTGATACACTACACCGTGTAGGTGAACAAAAAGGGTTTTCTCGTGCGTTTTCTCACATTTCCGAATGACTTCTCAAAGAAAAACAGTCAAAAATAGATATTTTAATTGGAAACTATACATAAAACAAACACACTTACTCAAATAATTGCAAAAAATAATTCGAAATAAAAATTGGCTATGGTACTTAAATACTTTAAGAATAACTACTGAATAACAGGCTTTTTAGTCGAAATGAATTTGAAAAATAGTGCTAATCTTGAAACAGAATAGAATCCGCCAGAATTGGACATTTGTCTTGATCCAAAAGGCTTTTGCAAGAAATTTGATTTTCTTCACTTTGAATTTAAATGTTTTGCATTTTTCCCTAAAAATTTTCCTCTCGGCCGTCTGGGATC
Source organism: Mermis nigrescens (assembly GCA_036768485.1). Taxonomy (NCBI): domain Eukaryota; kingdom Metazoa; phylum Nematoda; class Enoplea; order Mermithida; family Mermithidae; genus Mermis; species Mermis nigrescens. The sequence continues at coordinate 2,060,156 of JAVLUZ010000145.1, forward strand.
CAGACGCACACATTGTTTCGCGCATACCCAATTATTAGAAAATTTGACAATAATATTAGAATAATAGCTTTTCTGTTCAAGAATCATCTATAGGCATCTGAAATGAAACAGCGTCACCTTTGATGGCATAGAAAGAGGAAAATAAGAGAAAAAAACAGAAAAGCAAAACAAAGAAAAATGCAAGGAAAAAAGAAAAATGAAGAAAGGGAATATGAAGAGGAAAGCAATAACTTCTATAAGCATCTTCAAATCAGGAGGCTAAAAACCCCAATTCGACAAAAATGCATCTCATCAGGTTTAGCTCTTTTAGAACAATAATTTTATCATAAATCGTCGAAGCCGATGAAAGTAAAGAGAATCATCCTTTTTATAAAAAACTTGCCACCTAATTTTACCATTTTTGTTACTATAACAACTTGAAGATACGTAAATCAATTAATTAAGACCGATCTGAGATTTTCCAGAAAAAGGCTTCAAAAAGACCAGTCTTATTTAAACTTGAAGATCCAGTTGTTATGACGATTAATAGTTTTTTCATAATGAAACAAAATTTTTGCGAACTTGTAAAACTGCTGTGAGAAAATATTTGTGTTTTAAAGGCCACAATATTCTTTAGCAGAATCTTACGACTGTCGCATGCATAGCTGACGATTCCTGATCTTCCACTTTCATATCTCTCTTTACTAGCTCCATCGAAGGACTCGCCAGCATACGTGGGCAGCAAGAAAATCCTGGGGGGGGGGTGCGCGAGATTTTCTTAAGGTCAAAAATGGTCTTTAAAGTGATGGTATGACGAAAAAACACCATTTTCCGACGTTTCTCATCGAGCACTATCCATTGGCATCAAAAAATTGCAAACAAACGAAAAAAATTTTCAAAAATTGAATTCTAGAGGGGATTTTGATTTCTGGGGGGGGAGTATTATTGTTTCTGGGGCTGCATACCCCCAAACCCTCCACGCCCAGGTTTACTCGGCAGTTGCAGCTCGTTATTGCAGTCAATGCGACCTTTGACACTCGTAGAAGGACAATTAAAGCAACGAAGTTTTGCTTCAGGGTCTTATTTCTCACACAAATGTATTGTATGTGCCTAGTGAGAATACAAAAATGATTTGATAAAATTCGAAGAGAAAATAGCATATCTTGTGATCAAAATCTAATCACTTAATTATCGATATTTTGTTCGAAATAAATTTGATCCCGCACATGGGCTAAAAAGCATTATTTCACTAACTAATCATCTCGATGTAATATTCAATTTTAGCAAGATATCGCATGCAGGACATAATTGTTTGCATAGCATCTCTTAAGTAGCTGAAACATGCAAATTTTTATCTTTATAATTACTTCTTGAAGGATCTTTATTTCCGCATTTCGATTTAAGATAAAGCATTATGAGCACGCAAGCGATTACTGAAATTTCGGTTGTTTATCAAATCAGTGAAACGAACATATCGTTTTGAGCCGTCAACCCGTCCTTAGAAATGATCGCGTTAATTCTTGATCTAATCTATTTCGTAGTAAGCACAAGTAGATAATATTAGCCAACGTATCTAAAAGAAGCAAACAATTCAATTTCAGAATTCACCGAATTCATTGCTTTGTCCTAAATATGATTGCTTGCATATTATTTAGAACTTAATCTATCATTCGTTTTAATTAGTTTCATATTAACTAATATACAAGTTCTTATATAACAGATTGGTTGGGAAAGACTTTTAGGAAATCAATTCTAGAGAATATAGGTGGTGATCAATCTGTACCTATCTGACATTTTCTTTAAAATTCTATTCTGCATGTAAGAATACACGGATAAATATGTATATTGCGCTGTCCTAAATTTTATTAGAAAATGCCTTCAGACTACAGTAATCGTAAAAAATTAAAAATTGTGCAATTGTTGGCATATAAATACAAAATTTTATCATTTTAAAGTAAAGAGGTATAATTTGAGGCAGGCCCGTATCCAGGGAAGGGGGCGAAGGGGGGCTGCCCCCTCCCCGAAATAGGAAAAATTTTTGTTTTTCCCCAGGCGTCCTCCCGAGAGAAAAATGAAAAATTGGCGAGTGCCTCGGAAACACCGCCAAAACAGGTTTTTAAGCGTACTTTTGAGTCTAGTAAATTCAAAATTTTCTGGCACTTCGCGCCGGATTTATTGTTTATGTATAGTTTTGTCTTCTAAATCGCTAAAAGTCGTTCAAATTTGAGTTAGACAAAGAGAACATGTCGATTTTTTCCTTGAGCTGTGCGCCGGATTCATTGTTCATCTATGGTTTTTATGTTCTAGTTCACTGAAAACAGCTCAAATATGATTTATGACATGGGAAACATGAAATTTTTTCCGGCGCGGAGCGCTGGAAAATTTGAAATTGACATGCAGAAGATGTCAATTTTTTCGGCGCTTGGTGCCGAATTATTCTTCTGTATTCTTTTTCTCTGTAAAGCACAATGATTAAGTACAAAGACAAGAGATAAGAAATAATTCGTCGATTATGTGATGAGAAATCAACTTGGATGATAAATTTGCTGTATATCAATATGAAATAGAGTCAGAAATTTTTATTTGTTTTTGAAATTTTTCTTCACCATCGTATAGAGCTCGCCGAGATACGCTCGAAACTGCCTTTATTTTCGCCTATCCGTCAATGTTCCTCGAGATATCTGGCCTCAAGAATTTTCGGCCCTCCCCGGAATAAAATCCTGGATACGGGCCTGGTTTGAGGTACTAAATCTACAAATAGTCAAGATTAAATTTGTACCAGATAAAAAAGGCAGTTTCAATGCGTTGATTTCGAACATGAGTGATCAGTAATTTAAAGCTTCAATTGTATAAAGAAGCTTTGCTATTACGTTTCACGTAAGCTTGAACTTAGCAAAGCTAACTACAGGTTAAATACGATATCTTGCTGAACGGTTATTGACTGCTGTTAAATTGATGATCTAATAATATATAGAAATTCGGGTTGGTCTGCCGAAATTTAGATAATAATAAAAAATGCACCTTTCTGGTCTACTTCGTTAGAAAAGGGAAGATTAATTATTTACCTTAGATTTATAATCCATGATAATTTTACTACAGGTTTTGGGCGGTGGATTGTGACTCGAACCAGAGATGCTGGTGATGTAGATGTTATCATAGGTAGCGCGTTAGCGCATACCTATATGATATAATTGGGTACCCCTAACATATGAGCCCTCTACAGCTGTAACAGAACACATCGGGGAAGTGAGGTTTTTCAAAAGATAGATAATAAAAAAATTATGCGCCTCATTTTTTGTGTACGCTGTATATTAAGTTTGTGATGAGCTGATAAAGTTTTGCCCTAACGTTATAACATATAGCTATTTTTAGTGATTTTTTCGCGAGCGTCTACATAACTCTGTGTAAGTGTCTCATACAATTTAATAGTACAGAATTAAAGGCAATAAAATTCTCTTTTCTTTTGCTCTTTGAATTTTGCATTAGTTCTTGAAGGGGAGTGTGGAGAGTCTGGAGATCGGGAGGTTAAAAACACTTTTTGGTCGAGTTTTCGACTTGTTTATGTCTGCCAACAACTCAGGTTATGAGTTCCAAGAAATTTTTACTGATAGAAATGTACTACGGCTGAAGGGCTTCTTTCTGCTTACAAGCAAACTTTTGTACACTTAATACGGAGTTAGATCTAGGGTTTTAAACTCTACACTCTAGTGGATAGTAAGAGGAAAATAAAGTACCTTCTAAGGGCTACACGTCGCAGCTAATTGCGTTTAAAAAACGCAATACTTAACTCGTTTATGGAGGGTGTAAAGTTCGCAATCAGGGGTGTGAAATAGGCAAAAAATACGTTATTCCCTATTTCAATTAGTAAATAAGTGAAATATTTTGCGGAACAGCAGTTTTCCCCATACAAACGTACTGATGATTCGAAGGCTCCAAACAGAATTTCTTTACGCTCCATAGGGAGTTAGGTTCCGATTTTTAAGGTTTACAATGTTTCAGATTGTGAAAAATAAAGGTTTTTATCGTTCCTTTCTCCATTTTGAATCCAGGATAGGTCGAATAAAATGAAAATAAAGTACTTTTAAGGGGTACACATCAGAGTGAAGCCTAAAATTGTACCACGAAATCAAAGATGATGCGTCAGTATCTTAATTTGTAGTGAAAAACATACATCAGTAGAATAATAGTATAATGATGATTCAATCATATAAATTTCCGTGAAGCTACTCGGTACGCGCAGTTTGTAATTGAGCTATGATTGGTTGGTGTACATATTTGAGTCCGAGAAAAACGTTGATTTCTGATTAAACATTTCTCTTTACTGACTTTTTGATTGCTTCAACTGAAACGAAGCTTTATAGCTTAGTTTCTTTGATCTGTGTTATTCTCATTCGAAGACATTCAGTGGGCTTTTGACGTTTCATCAATTATCATCGATTTAGCTGTTTTCATTATTTTCGAATAATTATTTCGATAGATAGCATTGCGACTTAAATGTGCTCTAATCCGACTGGGGGAACTAAGGCTCAACCTTCCCTGCTTGTTATCTGATAATCGGACGGGAGGTTAAGATCTCAGTGAATATTTTGGATAATTTTATTTTAGGTCAGAATTGCGACAAAATCTAGTAGAAAAATCGTAGAGTCTTCAGATAAGTCGCGTCTGACGGCTACAATTGGAGGTTCTACCGAGATCTCCAAGTTCCGATATCAGACGAGAAGCTGGGGCCAGGCAGAGCCAGTAATTCCCCTAGACAGCGTTATTAAGCAAGTAGAGGTCGAAATAAAGCGGTCAAGTTTTGCGAAACAGCTTCGAATTCGGCTTTTCGCGAAAATAGTAGCAGTGTCGAAAAATCGGCGAAAAATTTTTGTGATTGCTTAATTGATTCGCGTTTCCCGGTTGCACAAGCCTCACTGGACGAAACGTTGACAAATGTCGATAGCATTAGGGTTTCGCCTTCGACTATTCCTAAAACTCCTTTGAATAATTTTGTTGTCCCCACAGCGGATCAGCTCCAAACTCAAAAGAGGAAATTGAGAGTGTTAAAAATTCGGTGAATCGGGAATCGTTTGTAAGTAAGGTTGACAGACCAAGCTCAAGTGGAATCGATTTTTCACCGCCAAGGCAGAATTCAGCAGGTAGAAATTCCGAAAGGTTTCAGCCACCTCAGTTTGTCACATTAGCTCAGTCTCCGCCCAATCAAAATATGCCAAATGATTTTGCGTCATATCAAAATTATCAGAGTGAGCTCGTGCAAGCTCCCACAGGGCAGTATCCCATGATGACGGGGTTCCAATCAGCAGCTCATCAGGAACCTGGACCTCATTTTCGAGGAATAGCTACTTTTCAGCCAGAAGTTGGTTATTCTCATTTCGTGGATCCGGGTCAGAGAGCGGCCGAGGAACCACGACTTCTGGTGCGGCCCGGGGAAACTTGGGAAGGAAATTATGATAAATTTGTTAGCGTTTTAACAAAACGATATGAGGAATTTACTGCTTCAGATGCAAAAACAGTTTTGGATTTTTTCAACACATTTGATAATCTTGCAAGCGTTTATAAGCTGAATGCTAATCAAAAGTTAATTGCTTTACAAGTCATTTTGAGAGGGCAAGCTCTTAGATTTTTTCAGTCATTACCAACTCGTGTGAAAAATAATTATATCTTATTAAAACAGAAATTTATCGCAAATTTTACTGACTTAAGTCGCCTAGATAAAGCTAGACAGCGTTACGAAGGCCGTCGACAGAATGTAGGCGAGACAGTAGAACAGTTCTACACTGAGCTCTGGAGTCTGGGTCATTTGGCAAATTCGGATTGGTCGGACCAAGAGCTTAGTGCAGATATGTCCTATCGTTTCGTCTATAGTCTGATCGATGATATTCAAGAATGTGTGCATTTATTCGGCATGCCACGATCCTTAGACGAAGCAATAGAAAGAGCCTTAAATGCCGAAATTTCGCTAGCAGGCAGGAAACCGTCGCCCAACCCGATATTAGTGAACGCTGCCCAACCTATAAATCGAAGAACACCGCCACAAAGAAATGAAGATTTTGCGTCGATGGATCGCATGCAGCGTCTGGAGCAAGAGAATAAACGATTGCAGAAAGAATTGGATCAGGTAAGAAAATTAACGCCAAATTCTAATTATAGTGATCGTGTTGATTGGACGGGTCAGGAACGTGCTAATTTTCCAAATGGGCAAAAAATAAATCAAAATGAGCAAAACAAGCTAGAAATTTTGAGAATCAACATTCAGCTTATCAACAAATTCCTCGTTTTTCATTTTGAAAGATCGCGTTTTCCGGGTCAAAATTTTCTTGAAATTGTTCCGCAATCGATTAAATAGAATGTTTATAGGGAATTTCGACCGCGCGCAAATTTAAGGCCTAGTAGACCCCTAAATAATCGACTATGGTGCGATGAGCATCAAATTTATGGTCATTCTACGACTGAACGTTGGCAAAATTGGCGTAAAAATCAAAACCGTACTAAAAATCGTAGTGAAAATAATCAAAATACCTGTATTAACTCACGTTTTCAAGGATTAGGCCAAAATCAAAATCAAGGTCAAATGCGAAATTTAGATTTTTCTAATGAGGCGCATTGTTCGAACTCGGGAAATATGCATGAGAGGGTGTCACAGGATTTCGGTCTACCTTCATTCCAATTCCTAACTTCTAGACAAGCGCTTAATGAGGGTAATAATGCTGGTACTGCCCGTGATACGTGTGACATCATTAAACATGCGAATGTACAGAGTATAATGAAATCGACCTGTAATAAAAAGCCTGAAAATTTTTTGCCTTGTATTGATAATACGTCGTCATCTAAGTCAGACAAAAATTATACTATTAAAAAAAATTAGGGTTGAAAAAAGGAGAAAAATTAGCAAATATTTCGGGTTCTGAAATTCATAGGCTGAATGATCGCACTATTTCTCGTAAAATGCGAGAAGATGAGGTGGGAGCCTATAAATTTTCGATGTTAGGACCATTAAAGTTGCTTGTAATCGTAGGTGATCATCTGGTACTCGCTCTTTGTGATTCAGGCGCGCAGTGCACTGTCGTTTCCTCGAAATTTATGAAGGAAGTGTTTCGAATCGAATACCAGAATAAAGAGCCGATAAGTAGCCTCAAGGCAGCAAATTCACAGAAAATGTGTATTTATGCGATAGTCAGATTCGCTATTCGAATAGGTTGTGAAATTTTCGCTGTGAGAGCCAATGTTGGAGGCGAGTTATCAGACAACTTTATTCTGGGAACCGATTTCTTTGCACATAAATTAAATCTAGGTTCGATAAACGTTCATAAGATGTACTGTAAGCTACGTGGAGTAAGATATCCACTGATTTTGGACGCTAACAAAATTCTGGATGAATCATTTAAATGGTTTTTGGAAAATCGAGAAAAATTTGTCAAAAGTGCTAAAACGACTTCGGTTTCGGCTTTTACTGTTGTTAGAATAGCACAAAGAACGATTTTACCTCCTAACTCTCAAGTTTTTGTGCCAGCGGATGAACCTGAATCGGAGATTTATGCATTTGAACCCTCTGTGCATGTTGAAACTCATGATGACTCGTTTATTATTGGCGCAAATTCTGTTTTTGATTCATCTGCGCATATATTCCCTGTGTGTCTCATGAACCTTAGCAACGAATCAGTTGTTTTACCATCTCGTACGGTGTTGGGAGGAGCTCAACCTGTTTCAGAGGTATTTTCGAAAAATTCGGATAATCAAGAAAAATTAGAATCGGATTTAGAATTCAAAAGAGTTTTGGACTAATTAGTAGGTAGATCTGATATAGCAAACGAAGAAAAGGTTGCATTAAGAGAAGTTTTGGATAGGTATAGATCCGTGTTTGCTTCAGATAATGAACCATTAGGTGTTACACATCTAATCAAGCATAATATTACTACTAATGACGCAGCGCTTGTCGCTAAGAAGTCATTAAGAGTGCCCTATTCTCATCGTGAGCTGATGCACAAGGGAATTGAACCATTACTAGCATCTGGAACGATAACCCCTAGCACAAGCCCATGGGCATTGCCCTTCTTCTTAATTAGGGAGAAGGACGGGACCATGAGGCCAGTAGTGGATTATCGTGGGGTGAATGCAATAACCCAGACGAAGATTTATAACATTCCTAGGTTGGATGATTACCTTGATGCATTTGCTCACGCTAAGTTCTTTTCGACTTTAGATCTAAGAAGTGGGTACTGGCAAATAGCAATGAATCCTGAGGATCAGAAAAAAACGGCTTTTACTTGTCCTGAAGGTCATTTTTTAGTTTTTAAATATTTTTTTATTCAAAGGTTATTTATTTTTCCCACACTTCCTTATCTTCGTTTTTTTCTCAGCTTACTTCTTATTTTGTCGTATTGATGACGTTCTATTATTCGATCAACGCGGTGTTTTTTTAACAATCGACTCGGACTTCATGACTGGTCTGCGAGAATTTTTTCCGAAAAAATTATAGATTTTAATAGAATTTATGAATAAGCGAAATCACGCCTTTCGATTCGAATGTGTGGAATATTTTCTTATCCTTTGTGACGAGACTGAATATCGATTTTTTGACTATAGTTTAACAAACGGTCATTCAATTGTTGACTTTTAATTAAAATAATAGCCGGCTTTTTTCGCTCGTCCAATCAGATACACTTTTCGCGTTTGAACGCGCGGCGATTCGATCGAAAATCTGTGTTTCAATCACAGCAATTGACTTAGTTTTGAAAAAAATATATTAAATTTAGATTTAAAAAAGAATAAGATGTGTTTAAATATTGGTATTGGTTTGTTGTTATTATCTTAAAAAATAAAAGCAGCAAAATATTGTAAATATTCTATAGTTTTGAAATACATGGCTCGTGTTCCATCGCTAGGCGTTTGCAAATGCCAAGCCGGAGCTAAGGAAATCGACAGCCGATCGAAGCGTTATTGGCTCCTTCGTCTGCGACGCCGACGAAGTGTTGCACGGCGACAAGTGCAAAAAACGCCTATAATTGGCCGAAATTTGTAGCCAGAATATAAATTATTTGTGTCCCGAATACGCGGTATGCAGCCCTAAGAATCAGTGCGTGTGCCAATACGGCGCGTTCACTTTGGCCGACAGCGTCTGCGCTCCGCCTCCCATTTGCCGTCCGCAAATCCACATTTTCCCGTTCGACGCCGCGGCCGGAGGCAGAGGAGTAAAGACGTCGCATTCATATAATTACCGGGGGTACGGGGGATTCTGGGGGGCAGTACCTTGCCTAATCAGGCGTTTTCACATTATTTTTGCAATTTTTGAATTTTAAAATTTAAGATAGACCCCGTGTGCCTTTCTCGCAAATTTCAATGCCGAATAGTGTTGAGAAACCTTGATTAGCGATTACTTTTTTATTACACAAGTTTTTGTCTTTATTACCTCTCAAAATTATCGAATTTTACAGAAATTATGACCAGTTTAGGGGCGTTATCGTATCAGTATGTTCAGAGAGGAGCACATGCGCACAAGCATGGGAATTATCGAGTCGGATGCCCGATACCCAAATGCGTCTGAGACCTCACAAGTGTGGCTTTATATTCTAAATTATATTCTGGAAATGCCTTTGCTCCATGCAATTTTTTTGAGCCGGGTACAAACACGGAAACGGTCTAAATTTAATAAGTTCCTAGTCTATTGCATATTCCAAAGTTTTTGAGCCCTTCATTTGACATGTGAGAATCCTCGGGCTAAAACGTCATAATCCTCAGCCATATGCTTGAGCGCGTGCCACTGTCCAGGACATACAGCTAATTACTAATTCAAAATGATCTGGGTAGTTACTGGCCCAAAACAAATTTAAAGAGCATAGAAAAATCCCGATCTTACCTTATTTTTGCATTTGTTTTGATCCTTTGCGTGAATGTTTTGACCTTCGCTGTCGCTTCGAATCAAATTTATTTTTGTCTCTCTTGTGATTCATTCGCAACTTTTATCTTTTGATCATATCGGTGTTTTGTCTTTATGCTTTTATCTTTAGATTAAAGTTCTTTTTTTATGTATAAGCGTCGACGAGCATGATGAGAATAATGATTTCGTAAACATTTTAGTTTTTTCAATGGTCGATCGCGCAACAAAAGATTAAATTCTCTGTGCGGAACTTTATTAATCATCCCTAGTTCAATCGTTTTCGTATTTTGAACCTTGCATTCATGACATGCTATTTTTGAATTAACAACATGAATCCTGAAGCTAAGCTTGCTTGAATAGACTCGATTTAGCTGCGATAGGCAAGTGACAATAGATGCCCATAATGGCTCACAGTCACACGTGGGCGTGGGGGGGGGTTTGGGAGGTATGCACCACCCAGAAGTTGAAATACCCCCCCCAGAAATCAAAATACCCCCTCCCAGAATTCAAATTTCAAATTTTGAAAATTTTCCGCCTTTTTGGCGATTTTTTGATGCCATCGGATAGTGCTTAATGAGAAACGTCGAAAAATAGTGTTTTTTCGCCTTACGACCACTTTTAAGACCATTTTTTGACCTTCGAAAATTTTTTCACCCCCTCCCAGAATTTCGGTGCTGCCCACTCTATGCTCACAGTGTTTCCACATAAACTGAGTAATTTGACACATTTATCTTGAGAATAACAAGTAACGTAAATGATTAAAATTTACTCGAATTTCTGAGAAAACAGTTGGAATTTGATAATTTCAAGCACGTACACATTTTTACTGCAAAATTTTTTATCTTCCATTCATGACGATCTAGCCTCCCCCACCCCATCCCCCTTCCGCTTGTGCATGTTTGGTTACGAGGCAGGAATAAATCTTTCTGTTAGAATTCTACTACGTTCGAATGTAACACATTGAACTTGACCGCGTTTCGTTACACTCAGTATTGTTGAGCTAAAGGTTGTAATGAGGAGGTTTCAACGAATTTCTAAATTATTTAGATGAAAGCTAGCAATTTTTATGTTCTTACCAATTAGCTATGTGTCATCTTTCGAATCCTCTTAGTTTTTGAAAAATTGAGAAATCTTCGAAAATTTTCAGTGTACGATGGAATTGACGCGGATCTCAGTCACAGGTGGGCTTGAGAAGGAGAGAGGTTATGACATATGCACCCCCAGAAGGCTGAATACCGTCATCCCAAAGCAACGAACCCCCTCCTCAGAAATCAAAGTGCCTCTCCCCAGAAATAAATTTTTTAAATTTTTTTGTTTTTTTGCAATCTTTTGATACCAATAGATAGTGCTCGAAGCAAGAAACCTTTTTCGACATACCACCATTTTTGAGACGTTTTTTTGACCTTCGAAAAATCTTGCATCTCCAGAATTTTGGAGCTCCCCATCTATGGTCTCAGTCCGATCTGGGCAAGGTAGAAGAGAGAACATTTTTATCTGAAACAGCCTTGAAAATGAGTATGAATCTTGACATAATCTTAAAACAGCATTAGCTGTCACTTTCTGGAGCTCGATTTGAGCACTTTTACAAAACTTTTGCTTTTTAGCCGTTTTTTGCTTCATGTTGTTTTCTGCTCCTGCTGATTCTGACTTTAAACGCGTTTAGTTGACAATTTTTGATGTAATTGCTTTCAGAGTACTCCATTGCCAAAGATTCCGCGCATATCTGACGAGGAAAGAGAAAAGCTATTAAAAAACACGACTTTCTGTAAAGTCAAGGGCCAGAATCCACCGGCTGGCATAAAGGTTGCTGAGAAATACTCTAATAATCAGTATTGCAGCCAATACATAACCAGAGTGGGTCTTTGTTGCAAGAAACCGGGATTAGTTAAACTGGTCATTATCATAGATGTATACAATTGCCGGTCTGGGGCTGAATTAGATGAGCTTTGCATCAGAATGACCTCAAAAACTAATATAAATGCTAAAAGTGCGTCAATACTATGCTAGTCCAAATTTTCTGGTCAATTTCAAGCATTTTTAAAGAAAATTTTTGATTTTCAACCGACTTTGCTTTTATTTCGCCTTATTTTTCTAAAAATAATCCCAATTTTTTATCCCGGTGGTTGGCCAAGACATCTAGGGCTATGAATTTGAATCAATTCGACATTTAAGCACCTAATCACGCTCAAGCTACTCGTTGTTAAGCTAAGCGAATGTGATTTGGATTTGATACATCAAGCGCTTGAAAGATACATAGTCTCTTAGCAATTTTCTTAAAATGAAATATTTGTCCTAATTTCGTCTTTACCCTCAACCGACTCAATTCTTCTGTCCGAATGAAATTCAATAGACTAGGCGAAATATAATCTAATGACTCCGTAAATTCAAAGGTCGTTTAACTTGTGCGAATGAATAGTGAAATTTTGAGATTACTCGCTTGATAATACACGTTTTTATATGAACTTCTAGCAAGTAGATTTTTAGCTTCATTGGATGAAACTATCGCAGAAATTCGTAGTTTGATATATTGCGTATCTTTTTAAATAGTGCATGGCAATTTACCGAAAAAAAACCCTGAAAATTATTAAGTGCCGGGATGTTTTGCACAGTCATGCAGATTTGATTATTTATTTGATTTTTCTCGATTATTTATCATTCTATTTAATTTTTTAACAAAAAATTTATCCATTTTTATTGTTACTGCATGTTTTAGAGCCATTTTGTCTGTGGGGCGGCAAACCAAAGAAAGGAACCATTTGCGATCCGAAAAAAGCGTTGAGTTGTGGTTTGGACAACACGTGTGTCAAATATTTGTACCCCGTCGATCAGGACGAAATCAGCAATGATTATACGGTCTGTTGTTCGAAGTCAGTGTGGAGGCCGGATGGCTTAGCCACTCATCCCGAATAATCAATCATCTTACTTTGATTTAATGTAAGCTGATATTCGGTTTTTATCTTTTCATGTTATATTTTATTTCACCATATCTATATTAATATGTATTCATATTCACATACGCCTGCATTTCTTCACTTCCGCAGTCCGTTATGATCAGAATAGTGGCGTTTGTCGAAAATGGAAATCCATGTGGTCCGAAGGAGTTGTGATTTTTCATTTTTTAAATTTTTTGATGTTGTCATTTCGTTATTGTTGTGCTGTATGGGGTATTGCGAAAGTTTACCCTTAATTTATTGAAAGACTTTCAACTTCTGATTGTCTCTCATTTATTGCAATTTCAAATAGGTAACATGAAATCACGAGGTGGTTAGCACCTAAATTCTGGGGGGTGCAAAGGTCAAAAAATGATCTTTAAACTGTGCTATGGCAAATTAAACACCATTTTTCAACGTTTCTCATCGAGCACTATCCATCGGCATCACAAAATTACTAAAAAACCTTCAAAAAATTCAAAAATTAAATCTCGGGGGCATTTCGGTTTCTGGAAGAGGGTTTTCGGCCTTCTGGGATTGCATAACCCCCAAATCACCCCCTCTTACGCTAAAATGTGCAAATAATCGATCACGATAAACATTTATCTATATTGGTTTTCTTATTTTGTTTTGGTTATTGTCGAGTTTTTATATCTACAGTTTGGCGCGTATTATCTTACGAATTACCTACTACTATTGCTAAACGATAATTTTCTAAACTAAGTAAAGTTTATCCGTTCTTTCTCCACCTTTTCATGATTTATCAAATATCGAACAACGTAAGTTCTTAAATTGCAAAACCGCATATCTGATTCATACAATAGAATAAAGGATTTGATTACGGAATATTACGATATCGTCTTAAATAGCCTATTTGGGTAAGCATTTATTGTCAAAAAGAATAAAAATCAAGGAATAAAATGACAAGAGTTCGGAAAAGACGAAGTCGATTAGTTAGTAATAAAACTTTAATTTTTAAATACGATGGAACCAATATTAAAAAGAAGCTCAGCGCTTATTAATGGATTTTCACTATCACATTGAAAATTATACATCGTACATCTTTATGGCGATACTATATTATTCGTCAATATTTTTTAAGTTCTAATAGGTAGGCAGCACCGTAATTCTTGGGGACGAGAGATTTTTCAAAAAGCAAAAAATGGTAGTATGGCGAAAAAAACACCATTTTTCAACGTTTCTCATCGAGCACTGTCCACTGGCATCAAAAAAGGTGGAAAAATTTTAAAAAAATGCCAAAAGTTGAATTATGTGGATGGGCGTATTTTACTTTCTGAGGAGGGAGGTATCCTACATTTTGAGGGTGTTGTACTCCCCCAACCCCCACGCCAACATGTAATTCTAAATAAAGAAAAGTAATATGTAGCTTCATTTTTATACACTATGCATTTTAGGTGGGCAGAATGGGTTTCCGAGTAGTGTTATTTTGGTAGCCCAAAAATAATTAAAATATGATATTGGTATAGTTGACTTATTTTTAATATGATATAAATATGATATTCTGCTATTTTTCATTTAAAATATGATATATTTTTGATATTTGGTATATATTTAATATACTTTTGGTAGGTAAGTACATATGTATACCTATTGTGTAATTTCTGCAGCCATATGAAAGTAGGTATGTAAGCGAAATGCAGGTAATTAAGACTCGTTTATTGTATATCAAAGTCAAACGACTAATGCAAGTAATCAATATTTTTTCGAAGAAAAGCGCAAGCATTACATTTCTAGACGCTATTTGAAAAATTTTCATTTATTTATAAAACTTTCAAAATTTACGAGATTAAGTTACAAAATTACATAAATTCCTTTCACTTTTCGTCAAATAACAACATTTCGGAATAACGATCAGACATGCGCGTGGGGATGTGGGGTCTAGACCAACCAGAATAGAAAGATGAAAAATTTTGTAGGGAAAATGAGGCCAAATGAAGGCCAAAACCGGATGCAAATTAAAAATTTTCACCAAAAGTGTTTCAAATTGACCAGTAACCGAGTAATATCGTGGTTTTAACGCTATTTAAGCGCTTATGCAAGTTTTGAGGTCATTTTGGCCCAAATGCTGAATTCTTGACCCCTCCCCCAAATCGCCCATGCTGTGCACCACACTTGAGCATGGGGGTTTAGGAAGTATGCAGCCCCGAGAAACCAAAATACCCCCTAAGAAATCAAAATACCCCCCATAATTCAATTTTTGGGATTTTTTGAGTTTTTTTCGCAATTTTTTGATACCAATGGATATTGCTCGATGAGAAATGTTGAAAAATGGTATTTTTTACGCCTAACCACTATTTTAAGGGTCATTTTTTCACCTTTGAAAAATCTTGCACTCCCCAGAATGTTCTTGCTGCCCACGTATGCTGTGCACCTATGATCACAATTAGCGAATCACAACGGTAAGCAATACAGGTGGTAAACAAGGATCGAGAAAACAAGTATAATTTGATGGGTCAATATCATGTGTTGTGGTACATACTTACCGATCTAACTGAGATTTTGAAATCTCCCAGATCTAGGCCACCCTAAATAAGCTGAGCTTGCGGAAAGTTATGCATTTATCAATATCGACAGGATGTCACTCAATCATACTAACGGATGTCCACTAGAAATCTGCACTGGCTTTAAAGTCGTTTTATTGACAACTTGAAACGAATAAATTAAACATCCAATACATAGGTCAAAAGAGCAAGAAAAGCTGAATAATTTACAATCATAGATGACTTTCAGTAAGTCCATACCTACGAACAGTATCAATACGTTTAAGAGTACTCACGCATATCTTCTGTACAAAATTTTTATCAACTCTCCTAATTAATATTTGATACGTGTCATTGATTGATCCAAGTTTTTTGGCTTGCCAGCCTCGTGCATACACCAGTGATTTAAGATATGCCCAATAGTCTTCAACAACATGGATTTCGGGAACATTCGCAGGGTTATATTTTTCGACAAAATCAATGTTTTTTGCTGCTTATGTTCCAAAACTATTTTTGCATAATGTGAGCTCGCCCAATCCGGCCAAAAGACGTATTTACCTTGCGCATAATTCCTACGAATATAAGGTATAGCAAAGAAAAATGCTCCGATGGAACAAAAAAGATGAATATACTTGGAATTGTGGATTATTATGAATGTAAAAGGAGGGGACTAGGAAAAATCTAACTAAAGTCGGAAAATCTGCTAAAAATCACACTTTCTCTAAGCAACGCAAAGAATCGATGTATATTCTGCGGCCAACAGATTAAAATAAATATTCAACCATAACAATGATTGAAACAGCAGCACGTTAGCTATGCAGTAGCAATGGGAAATGCTATTAAGTAAACTAACAGTCTTCCAAGCCAATTGAATGAAATAGCAAACATCGAAGACAATTGAAGACATGGTTGGTTAAAAACAGTAGGAAACACGTAAGTTGACTTGAAACAGACTTAATGTAGATACACTAGCATGCCCGAAACGATTGTGTGCACTAATCAATCGGCTCCTGCTTTGCTTGCTATAATGCTCATAAAACAAAACAACTTTAAATACAATACCTCTTAGTTTTCTATCAATCAGGTGCCAGCAATTTAAAAAAGTAACCTTGATAGATTTCGTTTATACACTCTTATCTGAAACTTCGAACATTATTTAAAAAAGACACTTTTTTAGAGGCCGCAGAATATACATCGATTTTTTGCGTTGCTTAGAGAAAGTGTGATTTTTAGCAGATTTTCCGACTTTAGGTAGATTTTCCTAGTCCCCTCCTTTTACATCCATAATAATCCACAATTCCAAGTATATTCATCTTTTTTGTTCCATCGGAGCATTTTTCTTTGCTAGTACACTACTTTTAATTAGCGTGATTTCAGTACATCAGTCAGTAAACACAATCAGTAACATGCCACAATAATGACAACAGTCCAAGAACGCGGAAAACAATATTGTTCTTAACATCAGCATTATCCTTTTTAAACAAGACAACCTTATTGACACCATCCATTTTCAAATTAAAACTGCATTAAGTTATTTCTTCTTAATGTGCAGTTCACTTATAATCAAGCACAAAAATTTAACCAACGAATTCACATTGCAAATCCTCACTCAATCAATACACAAGCACAATGTGTTGTGACTTTTTGAAATTGAAAACACCCAATTTTCAATTTTCAAATTGAAAATTGGATCAATTTTCAATTGAAAATTGGGTCAATTTTCAAATTGAAAATTGGGTGTTTGAATTTGCGATGAAGAAAATAATCAAAAGATAGTCACTTGGTTTATTTAAGCCGAGTAATAAAATAACGACCGTCCACCAATTCCAAACTAAACGCAACTAATCTGATCACTATGAAATAGTTTTGAAAAACGAGCTTGCTAAGCGAGAGTTGTAAACCAAGAGAAACTTAAAGTTAAAACCTACCATTAAATTATGAGAGAATTATAAAAGATTTTAAACTTCAAGAAAATGGAAAAGGCTGTTGGTAAATTAGAAGGCAAAGATTTTCGGCAAAAATTCAAAAACTTCACGCAAATATCAAATGTAAGGAACACTAACGCTTTGATTTGGTAGTAAAATAAATTTGTAGTATAGACTACATATTAACAATAAATGAATAGTGCAAACTTTACACAACTACTAGGTGTAGAAAATACTAACAGTTTACGGCTTATTAATGTACATGATTACAATAAAGCTGTATATCTTTGTCGACTTCTGTGCACAGTAGTGTGATTGCTGGTTCATTTTAAACCACTTTTGCAGGCAATTTACATCAATTAAACGATAGCTCTCCATGTGCAAGATTTTGTGAAACATATTATAAACACGGCTAAGAAAGATTTAACTTTAATGCAACCCATTTAAGACAAAATTACATCTCTTCAATGATCTAAGGACACTTGAACATAATTTTTAAATCACTTTAGATTACTTTTTGAGGGTAAACAAACTCACTTAATTGATGTCTCACATATGAATCCTTGAAAATTTCTTGACTTCAGTTACAAAGTCTCTGCAAGTCTATCGAATTAGGGTTAACACGTAACGTAAACTTTACACAAACACATAGCGTAAAGAATATTTTAGTCGGATTCGTAATTTTGATATTGCTCCGATATTTCTTTCAACATTTATGGAAAAATGAGTCTCCATAATGTTTTAAAGACAATAAACATTAGGTTTAAACCACTTTGCAATACTGCTGAGTGTAAGCAAGCGCGCCCAATTGACGTATATATTTCATTCCCTGTAAATTTTTATATCTCAGGAAAAAATTTCGATTTTTGCAATGCTCTAGAACAAAGGCTAACATGCAGTGTAAAAAATTACTCGGATATTATGATCAACATTCATGAAAAAATTATGTCTCTACAATGGTCTGAGGACATATAAACAATTAATGTAAACTACTTTTACATCACTGTTGGATGTAAACAAACGCGCCTACGTGACGTCTCACATTTGATCCTTTGAAAACTTCTAGGCTCCAAGAAAAAAATTAGGTTTCAGGAATGCTCAAAAACGAAGATAAATATATATGTAGTGTAAACTTCATGTAAACACCTAGTGTAAAGAAGATTTTAGTCAGATTCGTAATTTTGATATTGTTCCGATATTACGATTAATATTTATGAAAAAATTAAGTCTACATAATGTTCTATGGGCAAACTAACAATTGGTGTAAACTACTTTACAACACCGTAGAGTGTAAACATATGCGCCAGACCGGCATATCAAATTTGATTCCTGGTCCATTTCTAGACTTGATAAACGTGTCCCTGACTCGTAACCGGAGAAGCAGGCAGAAAAAACAAGACAGAAACGCATTTAAAACTCCAAATTTTTGACTTTACACTCGCTAAATATTAATGTATAGACAATTTGCTTTGACATGCACCCGATATAAAGCACTTTATTTTTATTCTATTAGACTTATCCCGACTTCTGGACGGAGAAAGTGGCGAAAAAAAACGCAACAAAAACGTATTTTCCACCATTTAGAACACTGTAAACTTTAAAATTCCGTACCGAACTCCCCATTGAGTTTAAAGAAATTCGGTTTGGTACAATTTGTGGCCTTTTAAATCGTAGTACATTCCTGTGTGCCAAAATTCTGTTGCAAAAATTATTTGGCATGATTTATCAATCAAACTTCGGAAAAAACGTGTTTTTTAGCCCATTTTTTACCTCTGATTTCGAACTTTACACCCCCATAAATAACTCAATATTGCGTTTTTTTAAATGCGGTTTGCTGCGATGTTTAGCCCCTGTGAGGCACTTTATTAATGCTGTCTTCGATTTGCACTGACTCATAAGCGGAAAAATTTGGCAGAGAAATCTTAGTTAAAATCCATTTTTTTACATCATCCACTAGAGTGTAAACTTTAAACCCCAGGATCTAACTCACCATAGAGCATAGAAGACTTTGCTTATATGCAGAATGTAGCCCTTGATCCGCTCTACATTTCTGTCAGAAAACATTTTAAAAACCTCATAACCGGAGTTAGTATCGGACATAGGAAGGTTGAAAACTCGACCAAAAAAGTGCTTTTTCACCCCCAGATTTTCGCACTCTTTACACTGCCGTTCGATAAATAATGCGAATTTCAAAAAACAAAAAAAGTGACATCTGTAGAATTCATCCCTCTATTATCCTATTCTGTTCAATCCTTCGAGATCATCAATACTCAGTTGTCCACATGCCGCAGTAAAAAGGTCCCAAAATTTGTCCTATGTTATAACGTTACACAAAAACTTTACACCTTCTTTACACAGTCAATTTTGAGTTTCAAGAAAAACAAAAAACACGGGCAGCGAATTTTTTTATTATCTTTCTTTTAAAAAAAACCGCACCTTCCAGAAGTGTCCCGTTATAGCTGTAGGGGGGTGCCCAGGTGTTGGGGGTACCCAAGTATATTATAGGTACTTGCGCTAACGCGCTACCTATGATGAATGTACGATTTGCTGCAATAGAATTTACAAGCAGCCATATGAACGGACATGGTTCCTGTATTGTGTAACAAATTCTCAAGCGAGTTCAGGCAACCCTGTGTCAAAATTGTGGCTTTATGACAAGAGCCAGCCTTACATAATGATGGAAGACCATTGTCAAAACAATATAAAATACTGTACAATGTCCGTTTGCTAATGCCTTTGGCGACAGAATGACTAACAGTGAATAATCTCTCACGATTAATATTTTTTGCACTGAACTTGTACAAGCGGTTCCGAAGAGTTTCTTGTTTGGAGGCCATGCAGAATGTAGAGCCCAAACGTGAAACACAAAAAGACACAACTACTCGGCGCAAAAATGAATGAGCTTTCAAAGGCTGTAAAGCTTTTTGCCCAAAAGTGAATACTTACTTAGCAGGATCATTGTGAACTCAGTGCAGATTTCTAGTGGACACCCGTTACATAGCCCTAATTGTATATATGTACACACGATTAACGCAGAAGTACACAAACCTTAACGGACTCTACAGTATACATATGTACGAGACGAGGTGGCTTGGTTCGGTATATGTACATACATAATTAAGTAGGTACCTAAACTGAATGTTAACTCAAGTATGTACATATGATGAAGATATGACCTGGAAAATGCCTACTGCATCATGCTTCGAAATTTGCAGGTAAGGTAAAGAGCCAAAGAAGGAAAAAAGTGCTACCACTTTGTACCAAAATTATACCAAAATTGTATCAAAAATATTTTCACGTTTTCCGGAGTTTTAATATGATAAGAATATGATATACCAAAATTCTCAGAATTAAAATATGATATTGGTAGTCCAACAAGTGCCTACAAAATCATGCAAAATTTATTTTTGGTATATCAAAATAGCACTATTTCCGAGTGCGTTCAAGAAGAGTCAAAATATATATTTAATTTCAAAAATTCTCTAACTTAACGTAATAGCCAAAAACGCAGGAAAATGTACAAAACAAATTGAAATTAAAATAGGCCTTGTTAAGTATGTATGTACAGCTAGTTTTGAAATCTAAGTAACTTTTCTTCTTAATCGTCTTCTGTAGACGAAAGGGAATAAGACATTGTGGGAAAAATAGCTAGCGCTAGAAGAGCAAATAGTTTGCGCAATACAATAATTTGAGGTAATCGATTTTGACTGCCTTAGCCATGAAAGCAAGTAAAATGGGACGAAAAAATTCACGGGAATCAGGACAACTGATTGACTCTCCAAATAATATCATTTCTCACAAACTTTAAATCAGAATATGCACATTACGATTTTACGCCGCTAGTTCCAAGCTTCCAATGAGCGAATCATTTTGGTTTAATTTACAAAAAACGGGAGCAGTATACCGTGGGTCCCTACACCGCTATCTTATAGCGTGTGTAGCGTTATAAGATAGGAGTCTGGCCTGCCTGGAAATGCCCGGGCCTGTGTTGTAGCATAGGATGCCAGGGGGAGCGGGGCGATGGACCAGGCGGATCTGCACCCTGGCCCAAAATTGAGGTCGCGCCAGGGCGCAAATGGGTTGGGGACCTACCCGGACCTACACCGTATGCCTAAAGATGGCCTGGGGAGCCACCAGTAAGGCTAGGGGTCCTGAAAAGGAGGTTCCTCCGCATTTTATCGATTTTTTACTGTAACAGTTGGTTGCGAAACAACTTGTTCCGAAACAAAGGCAATATAAGTTGTGGGTGAGAGGTTAGCGAGTATTGTTGTATTTTGTGGGGAAGACTAGTGTAAAGTGTAAAGTAAAGTATAAAGCTAATGTAAGGAAGCTGAGGTAGGCCCTGCAGGTAGGGGGTCCCTGATTTAATTCATTTTGTCCATTGCGGAAAATATTTCTTCATTTTAAGAGTCAAAGTTAAACTAGTGTAAAGTGTAAAGTAGTGTAAATCGAGCATATGAAAAAGTTTGTTTTTTCCTAATTTTTAACTAATTCAGCTGTACTGAGCTCAAATTTTAGAATGTTCATGAATTCACTTGGGGCGCGACACAAAATATATAAATACCTATCTTATAGCATAGGCGGAGGCGGTGAAATCTAGTGTCTTGTGCCCTGACAGCGCAACGATGAGGGATAGGCAATGACGAGGCATATGGAAGAAGGCGCGTCCATCCCATCCAGTCAAACACCAGCTCCCAGCCTGCTTCGCGCCAACTATGATACATGAGACCTATGTACCTAGTGTGTGTGTGTGTGTGTGTGTGTGTGTGTGTGTGTGTGTGTGTGTGTGTGTGTAGAGCGCGCGCGCGCGCGCGTGTGTGTGTGTGTGTGTGTGTGTGTGTGTGTGTGTGTTTTCATTATAGGAAAGATATCGCGCTGTGAAGTACCTACACAGGGGAGCGCTGTTGTACAAAAGTTAAACGAGTGAGGGGTGTTTACAAAATAAAAGAAAACGAAATAACATATTTTACAGATTATAAGTAATTATATCCATTTTCAAGTTCTCACAGCTAGCTAATATAGAAGATGCAAAAATTTCACTATTTTCTTACCGAAAAGAAAAAAATTCCCAGTTTACTTCTAATTATCTCCATTAATGAATTTCTATCTATGATTATTTCCCGTAATTTCCGTAGAAAAAGATATGACTGTTTATAATCTGTAGAATTTACACGTTAATCACATAAATAAATGTAAGAATCACAATTTCATCGCTGAAAATGAGTAATTATTAGAACACGGAATCACGAAATCGATAAGGAGTAAATTCAGGCACTTTCAGTTCATAGATTAACACTTATTTGAATTCGTCATATAAAATGCGTTTTATTTCATTTGGTATCCGCCTGCAATTAGTGCGCCTCCACCATTTTAGATAATTTTTTGTCACTGACGCGAAATTTCTCCACACGTCAATAATTTTATTATTTTTTTCTAAATCATTTCTTGTAATCCAAACGCACGTTTGAGCTATTTGTATCAGCGCATTAACGCCCGTTTCAATCGGTTTATTTGGCGACAAAAACCCAAAAATTTTATTTTCTTTGTCTAACCGTATATTGATGCGTAAAAACATGTCGGAAAATTTTTGCCAAAAAATATTTACGCGCTCACACTCAATAATCGCATGTATATTCGTTTCTTTCTCATTTCGTCCAAGAGAAAGGCAAAATTTACAATCCGGGGAACCCCGTTTTTCCATTTTGAGACCCGGTGACGCGTCTGTAACGCATCATTAACAAAACAATAATGAACATCTTTCGCGTAACCCTTTATTTGTTTTAAAAAAAGAAAATCGCAATAGGACTCGAATCGAACGTCAAAATGCAAAATATTTTTCCATTTTAACAGAAAACGATCGTAGTTTGGCTTGCAAGCCCGACTAATTATCGTTTTGTATAAAAATTTTGTAGAAACTTTCTTACGTTCGTAAAAATTATCGTACAAACGAACATGTGTATCGTTTGAGTCGAATTTGTGTTTATCTTCAACGTGCAGTAATTCTTTATAAAAGGCGTAAAAATTTTTAAATTGATCTCCTTTTGAATCGAGCAATTTCACAACCGCGTATTTTACCATAAAAAAATCGAACCAAGTTCGATCCTCAGACGTACGCAGTCTTGCCAAAAACATGAGTCTTTAAAGCTTCGACTTTTTTCTCGACATTTTCAAATCCTATTCCGCCAAATTTCTTACAGTTTTGTATGACGTCTTGCTTAATTTTTGGCTTTCTGGCAGGATACCACAAAAATTTTTTTGTCGCAGTATTCGCCAGCTTAGTTATTTTCTCAGGCGGCTTGATAAAAGTTGCAACATACCAGAATTTCGAGAAAAAATACGTGTTAATAAATTTCGCGCGAGATTCTAACGAGAACTCACAATGCGGGGAAGAATTAATGAGCTTATGTAATGTATTTTCTACTGGTTTATAGTTTGCCGTCTCGGCAAATCCGGCCTTATTAAAAATTATTCCGTAAATTTTTAACTCATCAACCAAAAACCGTTCGTATTCCTGAGGGACACCTATATTATCATCCCTTATCACCAAAATTTGCGTTTTCTCTCCGTTTAACATTGTGCCACTCGCTTTTTGAAAAATTTCGTATTCTTCGAACACTTTTTTTACCGATCCAAAATCTCTCAGTAAAAAATTCGTGTCATCAGCGTAATTGCTAATTTTCACCTTTTCGTCCAACAATGAGATGCCAACAATGGAATCATTCTTTCTAAGCTTATTACAAAAAACTTCGGCTGCTAAAACGTATAATATTGGTGATAAAGGACAACCTTGTCTGATGCCCCTTCCAATTTCAAAAGAAGCGGAAATAAATCCATTTACCAGTAAAGAAGAATTGACTTTACCAGGTTTATAAATCATTTTAATCATGTTTCTAAATTTTCGAGGAAAATTAAAATATTCTAGCGATCGATGCAAGAAAGGTCATTCGATCACATCGAACGCTGATTTTTGATCCAGAGATAAAATTAATCCAGACAATTTTTCATCATTTGTTGCCAAAATGGAAGTATAAACTGTGAAAATTCCGTCTCTTATATTTCTGCCGGGTATAGCGCAGGTTTGGGCTTGGTTAACCAAATTCGGCGTAAAAAGTTTCATCCTATTATATAAGACTTTTGCAAAAATTTTATAGTCTACGTTGAGCAAAGTTATCGGCCTCCAGCTACTACGAAGTGCCCGATCCCCTTTTCCTTTATATATTTGACTAATTATGCCGTAATACATGGAGGCCGGTAACTCCTCCCTGGCGCACATGCTGTTGTACAATTTGCATAAAATTGGCACTAAATTTTTTGAAAATTGCTTATAAAATTCGGCAGATATTCCGTCACTTCCGGGGGATTTTTCCGGCTTAAGTTCCTTAATAACCGTAAGAACTTCCTCCTCTCTTATCTCCGTTTCTAAAGTTTCGTGATTTTCATCATCAATTCGGGGCGAAGCTCCGCACTTCATAAAATAATTAACCGCTTGCAAATCTACCCCTACTTCGGACATCAGTTCCGAATATTGGGTCCTAAATTCGTTTAAAATGTCGTGTTGATCAAAAATTTCAGTTCCGTCCGCTTTTTTAAGACTCGTGATAAGTCTTGAAATAGCGGACGATTTTTGAGCCTGTTTTGCTGTTATCATAGTATGCCTGTCGGAAACAATATTCTGATAATGCGTTTTATGCAACCGAGAATTGATGTCATCCCACTCGCATTGCCTAACTTTTTCAACCTTATCCGCCAGCTCATCCTTCAAAAAGGATTATCTGGAAAGATTGCAATTTTTTCCTTCAAAAAATTCATATCTTTCTTAAGAAAAAATCGTACTTTTTTCTTACGTAGAGCAACTTCGATGCTAATTTGCTTGCACTTTTCAGCTATTTGATCTTTTAACATTTCCCATTCATTCGGAAGAACGCGGCCTGCGGCCAGCATACAAAATTTTTGTAAAATTTCTAAAATTGCAAGTTTTAACTCCTCATTATGACTTAAAAGTAGCGCGTTCATTTTCCAATATGACGGCCCGGTTTTCAGTGCGGCACGAAAATTGAAAGAAGCGACTACCACTTTATGTTGCAAAAAACTTACGTCAAAAACTTTCTGTTTCACCAAATCTTTCATAAGATTTATCGTGCAATAAATTCTATCGATGCGCGACATACTGCGCTGCGTGGACGTAAAAGTGAATTGTTTTTCGTCATTTTTTGGTTTAAAAATATCGCTCAATCTTAACTTTTGTTTAACTAACGCAAATTCAGCATGACCCGCTTCCGCCCGTCTTTGCTTAACGGGGAAACGATCCACCTCCGGATCCTCCACAAAATTAAAATCACCTGCCATGACTATTTCAGGGAAAATTTCGTCCTTTCCTAAAATTCGTGTCTTTAATATGTTGAAAAATTGCAATCTTTCCTCTCTTTTGGCCGGTGCATAAAGTCCGATGAAAGCAATATCTGCGCCTAAAGTTCTTAAATTAAAAGCCAGACATCGCCCGCCAACTTCAAATAATTTATGGACTTGTTTTATTTGTGTTGCCTTGTTGATTAGAATCGATAACCCTGCGTAATGTTGCTGAGAAAAGCTGTGAAATATACGAAAATTTCTTTCGAAAACATTATCGAAGAAAAGTGCATCGTGTCGCCCGTAAAAATGGGTTTCCTGCAATACGACTACAGAAAAACGTTTAATAATTTCAAAAACGTCAATTATTTTCGTTCTCTTACTCTTAAACCCTCCTACATTCAAGGTTACTATAAAAAAATTGTTGCCAACATCTTTGCTGCTCATAGGATGCTAATCTATGAACCCTTCAATGAGAATGATACAAATATACATTACTAAATAGACGTCCGTTTGCCGGTAACGTTCTCCTCCCTCGGGCTCGTCCGCGCCCTTTTTCGCAATTTTTCCAAATCCGACGGGTTGGGCAAAGCGCCAATTTCTCCCTGATAGGTCGGATCGGCCATCATTTTATCCCGTAATTCCGTCGGTAACGTCCCGGGTGACCGACAGTCCCGGGTGACCGACAGTCCCGGGTCACCGACAGTCCCGGGTGACCGACAGTCCCGGGTCACCGACAAATAGTATAAAAATAGATCTGTCAATCAAAAAATTCCCGAGTGACCGACAGTACCTACTGGCCGACTGTTCCGAGTGGCCGACAGTCCCGGGTGGCCGACTGTACCGGGTGGCCGACAGTTCCGGGTGGCCGACTGTATCGGGTGGCCGACAGTCCCGAGTGGCCGACTGTACCGGGTGGCCGAAAGTCCCGGGTGGCCGACACTGTACCGGATGATCGATAGATGGCATGAAAATTTCCAAATGACTCGGTTGTACTATTACTACGAATATACGTACGTACGTATGTATGTATGCACGTACATTTTTTCAAAATCGAAATACGTAATTTTTTCATTCTCTAAGAATAGCAAAAAAGTTTTCACTGGCATAAATGTGAATATAAACTTATTACATGTACATATTGCATATAAACGTTTTAAATGTACATATCTAATATAAACTATCAAAAGTAAAAATTATCAAAGATTCATTTTTGTCACAATAAGTTTAAGTAGGATAGTACTAAACAATAAGTTTAAGTACATAGGATAGCACTAATTTAGTTTAAGTAGGATAGCACTAAATAAGTTTAAGTAGGATTGCACTAAACAATAAGTTTAAGTAGGATAGCCACAATAAGTTTAAGTAGGATAGCACTAAAATATTACGCATTGTAAATAATAGATATTTTTTACAAGATCATGCATGTTTTAAATTTGCTATGAATTCATATTAGCAATGTTATCGCATTGGTAAAACTATTTATGTGCATAAATAGGTATTTACTTTAAAAAGCATTAATTCCGAAATCATTGGTCAATTAGGAATTTTTATGACAAACCTATTATTATACCACTTGTCGGTCATCCGGGACTGTCGGCCACCCGGTACAGTCGGCCACCCGGGACTGTCGGCCACCCGGTACAGTCGGCCACTCGGGACTGTCGGCCAGCCGGTATAGCCGGCCACCCGGGACTGTCGGTCAGACGGGAATTTTTAGATTGACAGATCTATTTTTAAAACCATTTGTCGGTCACCCGGGACTGTCGGTTACCCGGGACTGTCGGTCACCCGTGACACAATCATTCCGTCAATAAGGCTCCCATCGCGTTTTCGCCGCGCCATCGTTTTGGGTCCTGAATGTTTGTGTGTATAAAATATGGAGGTTTTCCACCGCTAATAACTCGCTTGTTTGGCCGTTTAATGCATAATAGACTGAAACATCATGATTATAATAGCCTCTAAACAGACACATTTAGGTAGTAATATAGCGCATTGGCGAAGCAGTGTGACGCATTGGTAATATTGCGCATCGGCGAAGCAATTTTTTGCAGCTGGTAATATTGCGCATTGGAAGCCTGTTTGGATTGGAATTTATGAACTAATAATAAGCACATTGGCGTAGCGTTTTTGTGATACAAATTCATCGACGCATTTTATTGACTAGAGCATTGACGAATCAATTTTTTACAATAGGATCAAAAAGAGTAAAATTAATGATCTCGCAACGCATCAAGACGCCTAAATTTGGAATATCTTTTGTAAATTTTTTGTAAAGTTTAAAATTTTTTGTAGAGTTTGGAAATTTTTTTGTAAAGTTTGAAAATTTTTGTAAAGTTTGGAAAATTTTTTGTAATTTTTGCAGAGTTTGGAATTAATTTTGCGTGCTTAAGCATAGGACTTTTGCAGAGTTTGGAAAATTTTTTGCAGAGTTTGGAAATTTTTTGTAAGTTTGGAAATTTTTTTTGTAAAGTTTGAAAATTTTTTTGTAAAGTTTAGAAAATTTCTCGTGAAGTTTGGAAAATTCACTATCCAATTTGGCATTGCTCAAGCATTGTTGAAACTATTTTATAAGCTAGATGTAAGTCATATTTGTGTTTTGCACCTGTAAGAATCATTTTTCCGCTTGTAAAGAGCAAAAATGTCACATTTCGAAATTTGTATACTAAACCAGGAATCAATTCTACTTCGTACATGCATTTCCCATTTACCATCTCATAAAATTCATTTAGAAAATTATACGATACACTAAATAAGTAGAACCCATAATAAATTCATTTTTAAGTGATTGAGAAAAATTTTTTCAGTGATTACAGTGATTCGAATTGAGGAAATACAGCATAATAAGCACAAAGTTGGGATAAAACCTAAGACTCATTTCAGCAAAATTTGATATATGTCTTGTGAATTAAGTAAACAGTGCGTATTTTAAAGATTCCGAGAGCAGTGAGCTCTTTGAGCATACGATTAAGAACCACTAAAGCTGTTCAAGTTGCGTGCCTATGGAGGTGATGTAATTGCAAATAAAGGTGGCAAGCTAAAGCATAGCTTGGAGACTGCGTATCTGCAAGAATAAACATGAAAAAGATGAAATATTCCATAAGTCCTGAATTTTGTACTTATAACCTCCTAAAATTCAACAAATTTCATGCAGAGTTTAGAATTCGTCTGATGAGAAGATTTCAGGTTAGAAATTATGAGATTCTTTACAATTTTTTATGTGAACACATGATTTTATTGATTAAGAATCAAGCATACCTAAATTCTTCTAATCAGACGATTTCTCAAACTCTGCATGAAATTTCTTGAATTTTAGGAAGTTATATGTACAAAATTCGATACATTTCGATTATTTTATCTTTTTCATGTTTATTCTTGCAGATACGCAGTCTTCAAGCTATGCTCTAGCTTGCCACCTTTATGTGCAATAACTTCACCTCTATAGGTACGCAACTTGAAAAGCTTTAGTGGTTCTTAATCGTATGCTCAAAGAGCTCACTGCTCGGAATCTTTAAAATACGCACTTTTTACTTAACTTACAAGACATATATCAAAGTTTGCTGAAATGAGTTTGAAGTTTTATTCCAACTTGGTGCTTATTATGCTGTATTTCCTTCATTCGAATCACTAAAATCACTTAGAAAATTTTTTCGTTATCACTTAAAAATTGATTTTATTATGGCTTCTGCTTATTTAGGGTATCGTATTATTCTATATAAATTTTATGAGATGGTAAATGGGGAAATGCATGTACGAAGTAGAATTGATTCCTGGTTTTTCATACAAATTTCGAAATGTAACATTTTTGCTCTTTACAAGCGGAAAAATGATTCTTACAGGTGCAAAACACAAATATGACTTACATATAGCTTATAAAATGGTTTCAACAATACTTGAGCAATGCCAAATTGAATAGTGAATGTTCCAAACTTCACGAGAAATTTTCTAAACTTTACTAAAAATTTCCAAACTTTACAAAAAATTTTTCAAACTCTACAAGAATTTTCCAAACTCTACAAAAAATTTTCCAAACTCTGCAAAAGTTCTATGCTTAAGCACGCAAAAATTATTTCCAAACTCTGCAAAAAATTTTCCAAACTTTACAAAAAATTTTCCAAACTTGTACAAAAAAATTTCTAAACTTTACAAAAAATTTTCCAAACTCTACAAAAAATTTTCCAAACTCTGCAAAAGTTCTATGCTTAAGCACGCAAAATTATTTCCAAACTCTGCAAAAAATTTTTCCAAACTTTACAAAAAATTTTCCAAACTTTACAAAAAAATTTCTAAACTTTACAAAAAAATTTCCAAACTCTACAAAAAATTTTTAAACTTCACAAAAACTTTGCGAAAGATATTCCAAATTTAGGCGTCTTGATGCGTTGCGAGATCATTAATTTTTCTCTTTTTAATCCCATTTTAAAATTGATTCGTCAATGCGCTAGTCAACAAAATGCGTCGATAAATTTGTATCACAAAAAATGCTACGCCTATGTGCTTTTAATTAGTTAATCATTTCCAAATAGGCTATCTGCTCCTCGGCCCAAAATCGAGGTTGCGCCAGGGAGCAAATGGGGTGGGGTCCTGCCCGAACCTGCCCGGGGAGGGGCGCGCGCCAGCTTGGGAGCCCAGGGCCAGGGGAGGGATACAACCCCAGGGGGTTATTACCCGGGGGGTTATTATCAGGGGGTTATTTCTGAAAAGCGTAAAGTCAAGAACCAGCGGTCGGATCGGGCTCAGATATTCAGAGTATGATGTATATAGGCGAGCCATGCTACGCATACCGAATTTCAGCGCGCAGCCTACAGTATACCAATTAACTTTACACTTTCTCGTATATACGCTTTCATCAAGAACTATAGGGCGGATTTAGCTCAAATTTTCAGAGTAGGGTGAATACCCTATTAGTAGTTAACCCTGTGTCCTAGGACGCATGTGTTATAACATAGCCTGTGTTATAGCATAGGCGGAGGGCTCAGAATCTGCTCCCTGGCTTTCTCAGGGTGCAATACTGTAGCATAGGCTGTGTTGTAGCATGGGGAGGGAGGGGTTGCGCGCCAGCCAGGGCCCAGGGCCAGGGAGGGGGATGCAATAACCCAGAGTTATTACCCGAGAGTTATTTTGAAGAGGCATAAGTCAAGAACCAGCAGCAGATTCGGGTAGACCGGAATTTTCAGAGTATATTATGTTAGACATCTTATATGCAAAATTTTAGCGCGCAACCCTGATATATCAGCATTAGTTTACTTTGCATAACTCAAGAACCAATGGCCGGATTGGGCTCAAATTTTCAAAAGAATGTTAAGTATATGTTAAGTATATGGTATGTACAAAATT
>JAVLUZ010000145.1:2100755-2134548 GCA_036768485.1 Mermis nigrescens
CGGTTAAAATCACACGTGGGCGGGGTTTGGGGGGTATGCAACCCCCTCGCAGAATTCAAATTTTGAAATTTTTTGCTTTTTTAGCGATTTTTTCATGCCATTGGATAGTGCTCAATGAGAAACGTCGAAAAATGGTGTTTTTTCGCCATACGACCATACGTGGGCAGCAAGGAAATTCTAGGGGGTGCAAGATTTTTTGAAGGTCAAAGAATGGCCTTAAAATTGGTGATATGGCGATAAAAACACCATTTTTCAACGTTTCGCATGGAGCACTATCCATTAGCGTGAAAAAATTGCGAAGAAAACGAGAAAAATTTCGAAAATCGAATTCTGGAGGGTATTTCGACTTCTGGGGAAATGCATACCCCCAACCCCCACGCCCAGGTGTGGCTACAGCATGTCTTGAAAGAAAAAGCTAAAAAAAGCCACTCGCCCTCTAAATAAAACCCACTTTGAATTTTCTAAAGAATTTTGCTAGACGGCGAGTTTGTGGTTTAAATTACCCAACCTGGGCTTCGCATGTGGTTTACAAAGAATGGTTGGGATATCAGGTATAGGACGAATTTAAGGCTTAAAAATAAATGTAACCTAAAAAGAACCCATATTGTTACTCCAAACAAACCCACACCTTGTTATATAGATTTTTGGTTTTTTAAACAGTATTTTTTTCGGAAGTGCATTTTGATTTGTATTAGTTTTTTTCCCGACTTTACACTCACTTTAAACTCGCGCCGTAGGTGGTACATTAGCTGTCGTGATGGTGATTTGCGTCTGTTTCTTGGTCATATTGCTGGCCGTCGGCGCGTTGAAAATGCGCGCGACGCGGCGCCGCTTGGCCAAGCAGCGTCGGCAGCGACGATTTTCGTCCATCGACGATGGCGGCGACGGCGCCGCCGCCGCCGCGACGCCAACACGTTCCGGCGCCGGAACGTGCGCCGGCCTCTTATCTTGCGGTGCCGGTGGCAACGATTTGACGTGGGACGACGCCGGAATGACCATCATAGTTAATCCTATCGAAGTAAGTTTACGTATCATGCATGTAACAGGTAGGATGGGGATCCCCGCCCTTGAGTGTTTTTGGCCCTTCTTACGCGTTTCTCGCCAAAAATCGGAGGTCGCTTACCATACAGTGCTCGCCACGAAATTTGAACAATTAAGAACCAATTGAGTTTATTTAGGAATGCTTTTTCACGATCTAATCGCCGGAGATCTAAAGCGTACCCCGACATGCTTTATTTTAAGAGAACGCGACCCTAACAGCGCGAAGCGCTGGTCAGTTTTACGAAAATGCGACTTTAACGCTTAGGTGGGACCTGTACGACCATAGGTGGGTGTAACAAAGATTCTGGGGGGAGGTCTAAAAATGGCCTTAAAAATTGTAGTATGGCGAAAAAACACCATTTTTCAATGTTTCTCATCGAGCACTATTCATTGGCATCAAAAAATTGCGAAAAAAATTTCAAAAATGGAATTCTGTGGGAGGGGTATTTTAATTCCTGGGTGGGGGTTGTTTTCGTTTCTGGGGGGTCCATACCCCTTAAACCCCCTACGCCCAGGTGTGTGTACGACTCAGCGCGCGTAGAGCGTATTAATATCCATTATACTCGTGCGATTCATTTGCATATGATATTGTGTATATAACAATGCGCATAAGCGTTCTATCATCACGCGTCTGTTTAAGAATGCGCGCTGAGTCGCAAACGGTCTGACCTAAGCGTTTAGGTCGGGTTTTCTTCAAGTAAAGCATGTCAGGATACACTTTAGGTCTCCGGCGATTAGGTTGTGCGAAAGCGTTCCTAAATAAACTCAATCGGTTCTTTATTGTTCAAATTTTCGTAACGAGAACTGTACATGCACAGCATGGGAATTTGGGGAAGGGTGAGATTTTAAAGTGCTTTTTGGGCCTAAAAATGGAATGTACGCGTTTAAAACATCGTTTTTCGGCGTTTCTGACGGTGCTCTATATTTCTAGAGCAAAAAACATTAAAAAATTTCAAAAAAAATTTAAAAAGTGAAGCAAATTGAATAAAATATGTATAGTAAAAACATGAGTATATGATGCGAAGCGCCCAAAATTTGAAACTTTCAAGCAACTAGATATGTAGCTAAAAACGCTCAGGAAAGCAGCACCTTTTTCTATGAATTTTTAGAAAATTTTCGTGAACTTTTGAAAAATCGTAAATTCTGGGGGTGATCAAATTTCTGCGGGGACGTGATAATTATTCTGGGGGCCCCCGCTCCTAAAAATGGCCGGGAACCTCCACCCAGAATTTCGATCAATTACATGTACATGTTACGCACTATTTACAAAATGAACAAGATTTTAGTATCATAGCTTCACTTTGATTGAAATTATTTTTTCGTAGTGTTATAAGCATACCAATACATATAACAGTGATCCCCCACCCAGAGTTTGTCGTACCCCCATCCCCCAAAGCCAGAAATGAAAATCGAATTTTTTGGCTGTTTTTTCAGGTTTTTTTGGTCTTTTTAGCCAAAATTGAGGGTTATTTAACCCCCATCCCTTGCATAAAAATAACTGGGGACCACATATGAGCGCTTCAGCAGTTCGAATACCCCCAGAAACCAAAATACCTCCCCAGAATTCAATTTTTGAAATTGTTTATGTTTTTTGCAATTTTTGATGCCAATGGATAGTGCTCGATGAGAAACGTTGAAAAATGGTGTTTTGTCTTCATATTCCTATTTTTAAGACCATCTTTTGATATTTGAAAATCTTGCACCCCCCAGAATCCCAGAATTTGGTGCTGCCTACCTATGCTGGGGATCCCCACTCAAAATTTTGAGCCGTTTCATATATAGACATACCCATTATTGGGTGGGTATTTGGAGGTTTTCAGCCCCCTTCCATACCTGATCTTCATGTAGGTTTCAGAAATTCTTTTAAATAATTCAATTATTAATCATTATTAATTTTTCAAAAATTTCCAAGTTTTAAAAATTTGAAAAATTTTCAGAAATTTTTTTAGCCAAAGCCCATATTTATGTCATTATTAATGCTTAACTGGTTGTGTAAACACTTTTTAATTTCGAAATAAGCTGGAATATGTTATATAAATCGCATTGCGATTTCAGCAAGGAAACGACTTATCGATCCGTAGCAAAGCTAAGGATAGCACGTATTCGGAAATGAGTTCGGATGAAGATAGGTAAATCTATACTTCTATTCCCGCTATTTTTTGATTTTTTTCGCTTTCGAATTTTCAACGTAATCTTCCAGTTAGTGTAATTTTTCATTTTGACTTTATTTAATTTTTAATGATTAAAACTGGCTTTTTATTTATAAAATACGAAACTTGTTTATGTTCAGTTTGCGCGCGGGATTTATACAGCTTTTATTTATTTATTGATTGTTTGGATCTTTTGTAATTATGTTAGGTACCTAGTTATATTAAGTGAGGTACTATACTAATATTTTGCTGTTATTATAATTATTACTAATATTATTATTACTATATATTACTAATATTATTATTATTAGTATTATTATTATTATTATTACTATTATTATTAATTTTTATTATTAATTATTATAATCCTTTAAAATTGTTCGGCGTGTGTTATAATACAGACGTCGTCGTATGTTTAGCATTGCTGTGTTAAAGTATATGACGACTTCCTCTGCTATAACACGTGTATGTAGCGTGGCAAGGCATGCCTTGGCAAAACATGAGGACTGTTAAGCGTTGAAATTTTGTGGCGACAACTTTTACTTACTTCATAATAGAATCTCCTTCGTGCTTTTTGTATTTTCCATTTTTTTATTATTTTTTTCGTACTGTTTCAATTTACGGAAATTCAATTTTCGAAACTGCCTTTTGTGGGCTCAAAAACGATGAGCAATATCAATTTTGGGCGTTTCTTAAGATGCTCTTTCGTTCTAAAACACAAAAGCAAAAAATATTTTGAAATAATATGAAACAGTCGAGTAAATTGAACGAAATTTAGTCAAACTATGAGAATGTAATTTTGCACTTTTAAATCACGTGATCGCGTGACTTTGAACATCGCCTTTCTACAACTTTTTAGATAAGCGGAAATTCTGGGGGATGAAAAACTTCTTGCGCTGGGGGATGAAAGTCACACATGAGCGTGGAAGTTTACACCCACCAGAATCCGGTTGACTCCCCAAAATCGATAACCCCGCCAGAAGCGAATTTTCGACATGTTTTTTCTTAAATTTTTGCCGGTTTTACACCACAGAGACCCCCAGAATTTGGCTGCTGCCCATCATACATGATCTGGGGGTTTCACCTCCCCTATAAAAATTTTCACCCTTTCCTCGGAAATTGTTCCACCCTCCCCCAGAACTCGCGATTTTTTTAAAAGTTTCCAAAAATTTCCTGGAAATTCGACGAAAAGGCGCTTTTTAAGCGTTTTCTACTCTCTGTTTGCTCAAAAGTGTCGAACTTTCGGCGCTTCGCGCCATATAGTCATGTTTTAACTATAATTTGTTCAATTTCAAAAAAAAAGCACTCTTAAGTTATTCCCTCTACAATTCCTATGCTGCGCATGTCTGCGGCTGATATAGTGAGAAAATCCCCCAAGATCATATAGGCTGGTTAGATCGGAGATGATTTTTCTCTTCAACCCGTGAACTTAATGTTTCATCTTTCCGTCATATCCCTACGTATATACGCCCAGCTTTCGCGACGACGACGAGAGCGGCGAAGACGAGTTTGACGACGACGACAGCGGCGACCAAGTTTTGCCGCATTTGGAGAGCAACGCGGTGGTCGGCGGCGGCGCTCAGCCGCGCAACGCCGGCGCGTTAGAGTGGGACGACGAAGCGGCGTTGACCGACAGCGCCGCGCCCGGCGTCGCGCTAATCTATCTACTTATCGAGTGTGATTGATAGCGAGGCCGAAATTTTAATTTCTTAACTAATGAAGTGGATGGCAAAAATTAAAATTTGTCGATATTTACAATGCTTGGATTCTGGGGGTTCCCCCAATTTTTAGCGATTTTTAAACGTACCTATCTCAAGACCGAATTGTCATAATTTGCGAAATCGAAATTTTTTTCGTTAGTAAACGCAAACCTCTTTAGCTCATTGTTCGCTCGTCCGTTTTCCTACCATCTGATGAACTTCTGAAACACAAAAATACGGGATGAATGCTATTTTGTTAGGTACTTCAGCTTGTACACGTATTTATTCCTGGGCGTGGGGGGTTTGGGGGTATGCACCACACCTGAGCGTGGAGGGTTTTAAGGGTTATGCACTATGCTCCCCCCGAGAAACCAAAATATCCCCAGAATTCAATTTTTTGTTTTTTTTCGCAATTTATTGATGCCAATGGATAGTGCTCGATGAGAAACGTTGAAAAATGGTGTTTTTTCGCCATACCACCATTTTTTAGGCCATTTTTTGACCTTCGAAAATTTCTTACACTACCCTCCATCCTCCAGAACTTTGGTGCCACCCACCTATGGTTGTGTTCACACGTGGGCGTGGGGGATGGGGATTCGGGGGGGGTATGCACCCTCCTCAGAATTCAATTTTTGAAATTTTTTTTGCTTTTTAGCGATTTTTGATGCAATTGGATAGTGCTCGAGTTGAGATTTTTTGACCTTTGAAAAATTTTTCACCCACCACCCCAGAAATTTTTTCACCCCCCCAGAATTTCGGTGCTGCCCACCTAAAGTTGTGTTCCCGGAATGATTTTTTTACCTTGATCCATTCGTCATTTTACGACGTTAATGACGACGCTCTTGTTTTTCGAACGCGAAAATGAAATATTTCTCCTATACAAAGAGTTGTGTGAATATAACAAAACATGGTCAACAATTTGGCGATTTAATCAATCTGTGCAGCTCGACTGCTAAGTCAAAAAAACCAATGTTTCGGCCCAATCGGCCTGTGAAATGAACATTTGGTTTTAAAAAAAAACACCTCGACGGATTGAGCACTGGATGTTTCTCCGATTCAAAATAGACGTCTGAAACACAAAAATATGGGTTGAACGCTATATCGAGTAGACAAGCTGTAAGCTCAGTTTTTGTGCGTTGCGTTACCGTAATCTTTTTCTAATATTGTCCTAAAGTAGTTCTTTGCTAAACTTGCATAATCACACGTGGGCATAGGCATGTGGGGCGTTTACAACCCTTCCAAGAAACTGGTTGAGTTGACGACCCTCAAAATTCGATTAAATTTTTGGCGTGTTTTTTAGGGGATTTATGTTATTTCTATACTACGCAGACCCCCAGAATTTGGCTGCTGCCCACATTTACACGAGTGTGCGATAATGATGTACGAAAAATATGGCTGAAATGCAAATAAAATATAAAACAGTACCTTAAATGCAGGCGGCTTTCAAACTTTATACATCATGTTTTTAGAATCATTTTAAACCTGTTTATTCATAACTATAAGAGCAGAGCATGATCGTTATGAGAAATGCCTGTCAGTCAGAGAGAGAGCGTGAAATACATAAAATGGTCTGAAATTTGGTGAAAATGAAACAATAAAGGAAATTACTTTATTTTAAACTCGTTTGCATAAAATTTTTTGTTTTATATCCATTTTTATTCTAATTTTGCCAAATTTTCCCGCACATCCTCATCTATGGCATTATTGACGCAGATTAATTTAAACTAACGCAAAAATCATTTCCCGTATTCAAATTCATAATATGCGTCTCATATAGTACTTGTTGCGTTATTCTCAGTTCTATATATTTTGCCGCCGGCCGCCAGTATTCATCTTTGCGCACTTTACACTTTTTAAACTCTTCATTTTACACTTTTATTTTGAATGGTCAGTTTACACTTTTTGTTCAAAATTTTTAGTGTATACTTTTTGTTTAAAATGTTCAGTTTACACTTTTTGTTTTGAATCTTCAATCTACTTTTTTCGTTTAAAATTTTTAGTTTACACTTTTCAATCCTTCACGCGAGGCATTTTACACCGTAGATTGTTATTGATTTTGTTCGATCGTAGCGTACTTAATGATCTACCTACTTAAGT
This sequence comes from Mermis nigrescens, assembly GCA_036768485.1. NCBI lineage: Eukaryota > Metazoa > Nematoda > Enoplea > Mermithida > Mermithidae > Mermis > Mermis nigrescens. Next base: position 2,107,744 of record JAVLUZ010000145.1, read on the forward strand.
TCTAGACATTCGGATTACTGTACTTTAACATTTACGATCGCACGTACTATTTATTTACCGTTCTATGAATCGGCATTCGCGACGTTTTTTTCTTACCTTTCATAGCCTGTTTCATCCTGTGTACATTTTTTTATAGCTCAACATTTTACGATATGGAATTTTCTACAGTAATAAGCCTCAACTTTTTTTGTTACGAATTTCGATTTAGTTTCGTCTGATCTTGTTTCTAATTTTCTACAGAAATCCACCTCAAGTTTTTTTGGTGAATAATTTTGATTTTGATCTAGTTTACGACAAGTGCGATCTTGTTTTTGTATCTTCAATTTGCCTCCTTTTCCAAAAATTTCCGTTTCATTTTACGCCCAATTTTACTTCTCGAATTTTTAATCGAATGTAGAAAATTCCATGTTAAGCCATTAGTTAGCTTTGCGTTATCGAGATTTCTTAACGGTATGCCAGTATTTAATTCAGTTTACAGTGTTGATCGATGCCGTTCTAAATATATTTTACACTGTTTCGCACTGATTCGGCGTCGTTAATTCAACATTTGTTTTACAATTTTAGTAAAAAAATTCGATATATGTAGAAATGTTCCAAATAGATCATAGGCACAGACAGATTCGCCCAATTTCGGGCTCTGGTAAACATATGGGCTTACGCATGGTTGTAACCACAAGTGCGCGTGGTGGGTATGCAACCCTCCTCCTTAGAAGGCCGAATACCCCCTTGAACTAAAATAACCCCCAAGTTAAATTTTTAAATAATTTTTTGCCAATTTTGATGCCAATGGGTGATGTTCGGTGAGAAACGTTGAAAAATGGTGTTTTTCTGCCATATCACCATTTTTAAGACTACTTTTTGACCTTTCAAAATCAGCCCTCCGAATTTTGGTGCTGCCCACCTAATTTGCTACCCCTAGTTTCTTAAAGTACTTGCTAGAAATCCCTCACCTCACGCTCTAGTATACCTGTGACTGACCTAAATCTTCTAACGACGAGGTACGGTGCCGTACCTAAGTTTTCCCAAAATAGTCGAACAAAGGTAGGTACCCTACCTACAAGAATTAGCCCTTCGTGTTAAAAATAAAATTTTGTGATTCTACTTTGTCTACTTCTATGTACATATAGTAGACTATAGTCTATCTCGCACAAGTTATGGCATAAATTTTAAGAATTCTTTCGAAAGTAGTCAAGGGATTGCGATAATTATATATCAAATCGATGCTGCAAGCGCAGTCTGTCGGCTTAAACTTTTACCCCAAACCTGTGTGAAACAGACTATGCTCCCAGAAGCCGTCTTAGGAATGCTTATAATGTTTGTCGCAAAAAGCTACATGTTATTCTAACGCAAAAAGACGGCTTCCAGGTCGCCAAGAAAGTAATTAATTATCTTCAGTAGGGCAATACGTTATTTACTATGGCCCGGCCAACATATTCCGAAATATTTGGTCACCATAGGTGGGCAGCACCAAAATTCTAGGGAGGGGTGCAATCAAAGGTCAAAAATGGTCTTAAAAGTGGTATAGGCGAAAAAACCACCTTTCGACGTTTTTCATCGAGCACTGTCCATTAGCATCAGAAGGTTGCGAGAAAAACAGAAAATTTCAAAAATTCGAACTTTCATTCAAATCCGCAAAGTCGTATTTGAGATATTCATTTATAGAAAATTTTTTCGCATTTAAGGCAAAATATAAAGACTGTCCTAAATTTTTGGATAGGCCTGTACGCGTGACTGGGCGTGGGGTGTGCACCATACGTGGGCAGCAAGAAAATTCTGGGAAAGGGGTGCAGGATTTTTCGAAGGTCAAAAAGTGGCCTTAAAAACGGTGATATGGCGATAAAAACACCATTTTTCGACGTTTCTCATCAAGCACTATCCAATGGCATCAAAAAATTGCGACGAAAAAAATTTCAAAAATTGAATTCTGGGGGAAGGGTATTTTGATTTCTGGGGGGTGCATACCCCCCGAACCCCCACGCCCAGGTGTGGCGTGCACCATAGATGGGCGGCATCAAAGTTCTGGGGGGGGTGCAAGATTTTTCAAAGGTCAAAAACTGGCCTCAAAAGTGGTGGTATGGCGAAAAAACACCATTTTTCGACGTTTCTCATCGAGCAATATCCATTGGCATTGAAAATTTGCGAAAAAACGGAGAAAAAAATTTAAAAATTGAATTCTGGGGGGGGATATTTTGATTTCTGGGGGTGAGGTATTTTGGTTTCTCGGGGGGGGGTTTAAGGTAAATACTCCTCAAACCCCCTCCAACGCCCAGGTGACCGTTTTTCAACCTTTCTCATTGAGCACTGTCCATTGGCATCAAAAAAATTGCGGAAAAACGAAAAAAATTTTCACAAATTGAAATCTGGGGGAGGGGTATTTTGATTTCTCCAGGGGTGCATACCCCCATTCAGGGGCGTAACCAGGGGGGGGGGCGGGGGGGGCCCGGCCCCCCCCGAAATGGAAAGAATAATTTTTAAAAAGCAAAGGGGGGACCCTTTGCTTTTTTCTTCCAGTGAAGTGGAAACGGATTGTGGACAGCCATAATGCGTTTTCAGCACACTTTTTAGCTTCTAAACTCAAAATTTTCCGGCGCTTCGCGCCGGATTTCTCATGTTCTGTTTTTTCTTACTTTAGAAGCCCAGATTTTACATAAAAATAACGAATTTGTCAAAATTTTCGGCGCTTCGCGCCGGATTTCTCATGTTCTATCTTTTTTCTAACCTTAAAGCCCAGATTTTACTTAAAAATAACGAATTTGTCAAAAATTTTCGGCGCTTCGCGCCGAATTTCTTATGTACTTAAAAATAACGGTATTCGTCAAAATTTTTCGGCGCTTCGCGCTGGATTTCTCATGTTCTATCTTTTTTCTTACCTTAGAAGCCCAGATTTTACTTAAAAATAGCGAATTTGTCAAAATTTTCGGCGCTTCACGCCGGATTTCTCATGTTCTATCTTTTTTCTTACCTTAGAAGCCCAGATTTTACTTAAAAATAGCGAATTTGTCAAAATTTTCGGCGCTTCACGCCGGATTTCTCATGTTCTATCTTTTTCTAACCTTAAAGCCCAGATTTTACTTAAAAATAACGAATTTGTCAAAAATTTTCGGCGCTTCGCGCCGAATTTCTTATGTTCTATGTTTTTCCTTACCTTAGAAGACTAAAATAAAAAATTTGTCAAAATTTTTCGGCGCTTCGCGCCGGATTTCTTATGATCTGTTTTTTCTTACCTTTTTGCTTAAAAATAACGAATTCGTCAAAATTTTCGGCGCTTCGCGCCGGATTTCTTGTGTTCTATCTTTTTTTCTTACCTTAGAAGCCCAGATTTTACTTAAAAATAGCGAATTTGTCAAAATTTTCGCGCCGAATTTCTTATGTTCTATGTTTTTCCTTACCTTAGAAGACTAAAATAAAAAATTCGTCAAAATTTTCGGCGCTTCGCGCCGGATTTCTTATGATCTGTTTTTTCTTACCTTTTTTGCTTAAAAATAACGTATTCGTCAAAATTTTCGGCGCTTCGCGCCGAATTTCTTGTGTTCTATCTTTTTTCTTACCTTAGAAGCCCAGATTTTACTTAAAAATAGCGAATTTGTCAAAATTTTCGGCGCTTCGCGCCGATTTATTATGTTCTGAATTAGTTTTCTCAACAAAACTGCAAATTTAAATGCAAAGAAAAGAATTTCGAAATGTTTTGTAGTCAAGCTTTAATTTGATAATGAGAAATTAGTCATACCGATAGGTTAAAGAATAGATTTTTTATATCCAAATTTGAAATAAAGCAAGAAAATTTTTGAATTTTTTTAAATTTTTTACTTCACTATAATATAGATCTTGTCGAGAAACGCTCAAAAATGCCATTATTTTCGCGTATCTCCTAATGGTTCCTCGAGATATAGGACTTCAAAAATTTTGGCCCCCCGAAATAAAATCCTGGTTACGCCCTGCCCCCATGCAACTCAGAATTCAATTTTTGAATTTTTTTTCTTTTTTTTGAAATTTTTTGATGCCAATGGATAGTGCTCGATGAGAAACGTTGAAAAATGGTGTTTTTTTCGCCAAACTACTCATTTTCAAGGCCATTTTTGACCTTTGAAAAATTCTTGCACGCCCCCAGAACTTTGGCGGCGCCCACCTATGCCTATATGTGGCTGAGAAGCGTTACACTTGCACGAACTAAAAACCGCACGTTATTTTAATACTGAAACAGCAAAAGAAGCGATAAATACAGATGCGTAAATAAAAGCACTACAAATTTGGTGCACGCAATTTGATCAGTCGCTCGCTAACTTGCATAAAATGATCATACGAATCGAGTCGCGAATGTCTTGTAGTCTTCAAAAGACGACTGCGAGGGTTAAAATTCGAGGAAATTTCCAAATTGAATTCAGGCTAGAATAACCGATCAAGCTATATATTATAATTTCAAAAAAGGCTCACGCGTGCATGGACTGCGCCGAAATTCAAGTGGGGGAGGGGAAGTGACTTTTCCAAAGGTAAAAAGACGTGCTGAAAAATCGATGGCAGGGTTAAAACAACATTTAATCACCTTATTCATCGAGCCTTATCCGACGAATCGAAAAAAGCGAAAAGAACGAAAAAATTCTAAACGAATAAATTCTGGGGTCTTTCAAATTCATGGGGGAGGGTTCAGCCAGACCCCCATACTCATGCGTTGTCTCAGTCTTCTTACTGTTCTCAATAACGAGCTATCTTATCTCCAACGAAGCTGTACTGAAATTAGACAAAAATGAGATCGGTAATCACACGTGTGTGGATTCGATCGAACCATACATGGTGTGGGAAGCAAAGCAACTCATAGGTGGGCAGAAGCACACCTGGGCGTGGGGGGTGGGAGGGTATGCACCCTCCTCCCGAGAAACCAAAATACCTCCCCAGAATTCAATTTTTAAAATTTTGTTTTGTTTTTTTTCGCAATTTTTCGATGCCAATGGATAGTGCTCGATGAGAAACGTTGAAAAATGGTGTTTTTCGCCATACCACCATTTTTAAAGCCATTTTTTGACCTTTGAAAAATTTTCGCACCCCCCCCATTACAATTTCGGTGCTGCCCACGTATGAACAGAAGTCAAATTTCGGAGGTTCGATATATAAAAAACGCCAAGCATAGAACCAAAAATTCAATTCTGGGGGTCTATCGATTTTAGGGGCCTTTCAGATTCTGTGATGTTCAGACCACACGTGGGCGTGAGAGGGAGTATGCATGCACCACTAGAAGGCCAAATACCCCCAGGATTAAATTTTTGAAATTTTTTCGCGATTTTTAATAACGTTTTTCGCCACACCACCATTTTAAGACCATTTTTTGACCTTTAAAAACTCTTGCACTCTTGCACACTCCCCCCAAATTTTGGTGCTGCCCACCTATGGTCCAGCAGACCCCCAAGCCCATGTATGGCAGCGAACAAATATCGTGGGTTGGATGCACACCTGGGCGTGGGGGAGGTTGGGGGATGCACCCCTAGAAGTTGAAATACCCTCCAGAAATCAAAATACCCCCCAGAACTCAGAATTTCGAAATTTTTTGCGTTTTTTCAGCGATTTTTTGATGCCATTGGATAGTGCCCGATGAGAAACATCGAAAAATGGTGTTTTATTCGCCATACGACGACCACTTTTCAGACCATTTTTTGACCATTCATAAAATTTTTTCACCCCCGAATCTTCTCGCCCAGAATTGTCGAGAATGTCTGCCCAAAATACAATTCTGATGGTTCAGGGGTATTCTCGAGGATCTAGCTAGACCATCAGATCCGCCCCTCCAAGCAAACGTGCTGTTCGAACAAGCCTAGAATTGAAAAGCCTGCATAATCTCAAAAATAAATCTTCACTTTTCTTTTTTTTTGGCTTTCTTAACGCTTATCGATAGGACTTGATGGAAAAGATTGAAAAATTGTATTTTTTGCCCCATCATCAATTTATCGTCCTTTCTCGTCCTCGAAGATCTTTAAATCTGCATAATTTGAGCCCTGGCCATGCACGACGACCGACGATGACACATGGAGGTTGAATTCTGGGAGAATCTGCCAGGACCCCCTCCCCCTTACCCCACCCAGAATCCTGCAACCCCGCGAAAATCGAAAAATCGATAAACCCCTAGAATTTAATTTTTGATGCTATTGTTGGTGATCTATCCCATTAGACCTCCAGAATTCGGCTGCTGCCCATCTATATGTAGAGAATACCGTATATTTTGAAGGTATTTCCGTTCTGGTCGACGATTCAACGACCCTTCTTCAAATAATCACAAAACAATTCGCGGTATTGCCAAATTTTCGATCGGTTACAAAAAAAATCGATAAAATCATTATTGCGAAAAAATCGATAAAATAATATTTAAAAAATCGATAAATAAATATTCCATCAAAACTCGATAAATCGATATTTTAACTAAAAAACCGATAAATCGATAATTTAAAAGAAATAGATATTACAGATAATCGATCGACGATTATTGATCGTTTGGCGGCTCGGGTTGAGGCTCATTTTCAGGCTCATTTTCGTGGCGAACGGCGTTCAAAGCCGATTGGAGCGACTTGGCTTCGACTTCCAAAAGTCGCAGAGTGAAAAAATGCGCCTCTTCGTACAAACCTTTCAAATCGTATTTGGCGCAAATCAGCCCAAACCATTCGATTATGGCCGTGAAACCCGACTTGCAAACGCAATAAAACGCCTCGAAGTGCTTTTGGGCGAAAAATTCGCGCCACTCGTCTTCGCGCATATCTTCGGTCAAAAAATGAACCACCAGAAAATTACCTCTGAAACGACAATAAATTAATAATAAAATGTGAATAATAATAATTAATAATATTAATAATATTAATAATAATAAAAAATAATAAGAAATAATAAAAATATTAATAATTAATAAAAATAATAAATAATAATAATAAGTAATAATAAAAAATATAAATATAGAAATATAATAGAAATAAACAATAATAAAAATAATAATAATAATAATAAGTAATGAACGATAATAATAATAATAATAATAATAATAATAATAATAATGATAATAGAATAATAATAATAATAATAATAATAATAATAATAATAATAATAATAATAATAATAATAATAATAGCAATTAATAACGATAATAATAATAATAATAATAATAATACGAATTACATAATAATGGCATGAATAATAATTAATAATGGATATAATACGCGACATTTCATCTTTTTATTTTCCTTATCAGATTTTTATGTTTCTTAAATTGATGTTTCATTTTTTTCTTCGGATGAGCGATTCTCCTGAATCCATACATAAGTAGAGCTTAAATTCTAAGAGGTTTGGAGAATACATGGGCAGCGACCGAATCTAGGGTCTGGGTGGTTTAAAACTTGCAAGTCTCAAAAAGCATGCCAAAAATTCTTTTTCTAGGGCCCATCGATTTAAAATGGGGTCTATGAATTCTCAGGAAGCAAGCCACCAAACCTCCCATGCCCATGTGTGGTCTAAGGTCGAACAAATTCTAAAAGTCGATAAATGCAGCAAAATTGATTGTGGAGCCGAAAAAACACCATTTTTCGATGTTTCTTCACAATCTCTATCCACTGGCATAAAAAAACAATTCTGGGTGTCCTATGGATTCTGGTCCAGTTGACATGTGGGCGTGGTGGGGGGATTTGAGGGGAATGCACCACCCAGAGGGCCAAATCTCCCCCCAAGAATCCAATTTTTGAAAATTTTTTCGTTTTTTCGCAATTTTTTGATGCCAATGGATAGTACTCGAGGAGATACGTTGAAAAATGGTGTTTTACGCCATACCACCATTTTAAAGACCATTTTTTGACCTTTTGAAAATCTTGCACCCACCCAGAATTTAGGTGCTACCCATCAATGGTCCAATTCCACCAGACCTTCTCAAGCCCATACACTTAACGCCACGAAATTTGATCGATTAAAAGTCGTTTAGTTTTGTTTAGGATTATATGTTGCGCATTCGATTATTTCAAGCGTGTTAAAAAACGTAAGCGAACGACTCGCCCGAAAATGTGGATAATTTTGTAAATAACGCATCGAGTTAAACGTAGTCAAACAAAAGATTGCGGTAGGTGATAAAATTTGTTGGAGTTTTTTACGAACTTTTTCAAGTTTTTCTTTTTGGTTCTAAAATTAACTCTTTTGTCGCAGTATATTACTTTTTGCACGCCGCCAGCAAATTAGCATATTGCCTGCTGTGCACCAAAGCTTCGAACTTATCCGACCAATGCGGCAAAAATAAGCGTTTCAATTCGGCCACAGTACGCCAAGCGTTACAGTAACAAATAGAATGAAACAGTTCAAATTCGTTGTGTTCCAAAATTTGCCACAATTTTTCGACATTAAAGTGAGGATCGGATTCGGTGGGGCCAACGACGGTCGACATACGTTGAATTAGGCAAGCCAAAGTCAGGTCGTTTCGCTGAGCCAAATTTAGCATCGCATCGTGAGATATGGGAAAATCTCGAGCGTCTTGTAAGCTACACAGTTATATTTTTAAAATTATGAAAAAAATTTATACATGAATAAAATAATGAGAAGTCATCGATACCGTAAAGAGAAAAAATTTAGAAAAAATAAATAACTAAATAAATAATAAATAAAAGAAGCAATAAGAGGTAAAAGAGAAGCATGCTATTATGTAGTAGGTATGCAAGAAAATATTTAAAAAATATAAATCACCATTTTTTCTGTACGAGCCTCTTTGTACATGTACAAAGATCTCCGGAAAAGTCTTTGTACGAGCGAAAATTTTTTGAACATATAATTTATTGATGTACTATTGAATATACACATTTTTACATACTGCTAGATTGTTATCCGTGAAGCGCACGCACTTTGTTCTAAATTCAGCTGGTTATATTAGTTCGGCGCGAAGCGCCAATTTTCCTGAGTCTTTGGTTGAATTTACATATAAAATTCGGCTCAGAAAACTAAAATAACCTGTTACACAATCAGGAATAATACAGCGATCGCAATATGCTAACTGAATCTCATATTAGACACCAATTTGCTTACGAATTTAATGCAACGCAAAATTAAAAAAGTCAATTTTATCTTCAAACGGCAGAAACAGCGTAAAGTTGTTTAATAATTCTTTTTTCTGCATAAAATCTTTATAAAACAATAGAGATAAATGTAAAAGATGCTTAAATCTGTACAAAGATGCTTAAACATAGATTTTGGAGTGTTTAATGCACGCGCTTGGAGCTAAATACAATGCAATTATGATATTCATTTCCACGCATGCGAAAGACCTCCAGAACAAAATTTTCAAAGTTTTTAGTTTTTGCAATTGAATATCTTGTTGCGCCACCTACTATAAGTTTTTCAGTACTTTTTGACCTTTAAAAGTTTCCGAACGCTACAGAATAAAGATGATAAAAAGATAAGAAACGAATAAAAATTAAAAATTTTCTCCATAATTACTTTGAATTGTTCAAAAACTCTGTAATAACGTAGTTTTAGCGCTATTTTAGCACCTAAACCAGTTTTTAAGATCATTTTGGGGCCTAAAAAAGCCCACCGGCTAAAACAAGATCGGTCATGGTGTGTGCACCTATGGACCTGTCCATGTGTGTGACGAATTAATTTGTCAAACTATGTACCCAGAGGCACATACCTACCTTCGTATTTCAGCTAAGAAAGATTATTGAAAAATATTCAGCCAAAAAAGAGCGGAAAAAGCTCAAAAAGAATTTAAGCCCGAAATTCGAGTAAGTAAAAATTAGATTTTGATAGGGCTGGGCCCCAGAGTCCCAAAGACCTCTCAGAATCTATAGGACCCCAGGATTGGATTTTTTGGGCTTTTTCGAGATTATCGCCCAATAAGACTTCCAGAATTCGGTTGCTGTCCATACATGGTCACAATCATACATGTAATAGGGGGATGATGATGGGAGCCACCCACCCAAAGTCGGACGTCAATTCCATCCCCCCAAAGCCAGAAAATTTTTACCTCTACCCTCCGATTTTTGGGAAAAATCGAAATTTTGGCCGTTTTAGGCTTTTGTGCCGTTTTTGACCGAAAATTGGAGGTCATTTACCCTCCTCCTCTCCTAAAAATGGCCGGCCCCCAAACTCTGAGTCTTTACATGTATGGTCACAATACATAATTAGCACTATATATGCACATGTAGCGGTTTGAAATTTCGGATGCGGGACCCGACCGTTTCTTAGGGGGGGGGGCTGATTGACCCCCAATTTTGGTCAGAAACGACCGAAAAATGCCTAAAATGGCACAAAAAAATTTCGGAGAGTCAAAAATTTCCTGGCTTCAGGTAATGGGGGACGGGATGACTAGCTTTGGGTTGGGATACCCCTCTACACGTACATATGACAGCAGCCTAATTCTTAGGGGGTCTGGGTGGTGTAAAATCAGCTAAAATCCCAAAAATACCAAAAATTCAATTCTGGGTGATATGCCCATATGAACGTGGTCTAGTTTATTCGAGGGTCATCCGGATTTTGGGGGTTTTGAATTTTAAGCATCTAAACTCCCCCTTAACCCCTTTTTACCGCCCATTTCTAATCCCGCCATCAAAGACCTCCACATCAGAAATTGTAGAAAGCAAATTGAAAACTGTTCCGTTAGTGCTCACAAAACGAAAACTGAGAATATTTTTCAAATTAAAAATCAAATAAGTAGGCCAGAAAAAGTAGCCGAAATCGCAAGTTAGCCGTAAATACCTTTGAAGAAGCCGATCGATGATCAACGGGTGTTTACACACGGCCAACAATACGGCGCTCATTTTATCGAATTTCTTTTGGCTGGTGGAAAGGCTGCCCGTCCATTGGGCTATCAAATTTTCAGTACCCGTTTCACCACTAATCAGGAGTCGACTCACTTGCAGCAATTTTTCGCATCTGATTGATTTTTAATAAAATAAATAAAAAGTAGAAATAAAGAACAAAATTAAAAAATACATAAAACAACTTTGCCTTTCTGTTTTTTGGACTTCGATTCAATATTTTTTTATTCTATTTCATTTTTTGTCTCTTTTTATAGCCTAAAGAATATTTTACAGATTTTTAACCAGTAATCAAAAAATAGTCAAATGACGTATTAAAAGCTAATTTTTCCAATCAGTTCGGTGATGTGTGAGCCTTTTTCACCTTTCTCCGAATTTTTCAATTTTCTTAAAAACATTACGCGCATTTTCGACACAAATTGAGCGCATTTTGATTTCTACGTAATAAAAAAAGTAGTAATACTTTATTTGGAATTAACGCAAACATAAAAAAGTCACAAAGAAAATAAGATGGCAAAAAGTAAAATGCGAAATGTCCTGGACTATGGATGTTGCGGTTCCAGGTTTTTCGAAAAAATTCGGTTACGGTTCTTGGAAAACAAGAAGTTTGGTTCGGTTCCGGTTCCGGTTCTTGCGTAAGTTGGAACCGCCGGTTCCGGTTCTTCAACTAGAGAACCGTCGGTTCCGGTTCGGTTCCGGTTCTCGGTTCCCGTGTTTAATGTATGTACGCTCTTGATAGCCTGACTTCACGGGAACATATATGACGATATAACTGAAAGATAGAATTATTCAGGAAGTCGTTTCAATCCGGCAACTGCACGTTCAAACAAGTTTTACGTCTAGTTGACAATTTACTTATAAATCACTGAATATTATCTTTCTTGAATAAAATATCATATCATGTCTGGCTTTGTCTGTACAATCTTTCATTCAATTGAACACTATGTTTCCACTGTTCTTTGCTTATTAGAATTCGTAAATTGGTGTATTTTTTAGAACAGCTGTTCAGTGGCGCCGGGAATCATTTACGACCCTCTCAGAAACAGGTTACGTCGCAGAAAAAGCAGAACGACTGTTGTTTTTAAAATATAATTTACCCGGAACAAAATTTGCATACTGCTTTAATGTGTAAACTTTTGGGTAATGAAAGATTGAATCGCTGCTTCATGTCTTCACTGAATTTAATGAAGTGAGATTTTTAACTCTACTTTTCAAAAACCGATCACCGACTCCAAAAAAGATCGATTCCGGTTACGGTTCTTGAAAAATCAAGAAATCGGTTCCGGTTCTTAGAAAATCAAGAAATCGCTTCGGTTCCGATTCTTAGAAAATCAAAAAAATCGGCATTCGCTTCCGGTTCCAAAAAAATGGTCGGTTCCAGCCGGTTCCGGTTCCGATTAAGCGGCACATCCCTACTGGACACACAGGCAAATAGTGAATTGCGCTCACGTGATGCCCCATCAAAAAATTCTACGAAATCAACCTTTTTCAAATTTCTCTTAAATGTCCCAACCTTTGGAGAATTTCGAATATGTTGTGGAAGATCGTTCCAAATTCTATCAAATTCTACATACATGTAAGGCTGCTTGTCTATGCCAGGAACAAACAAGCAGCCTTCCAAAAAATTAAAACTTCAGATTTAGAGAATGAATGTGAATCTCGTAAAAAATATAGAGAATAATTATAAAAATTTACACAAACTTTTTTCAGACAACTCAAACATAAAAAATGCGTATCTAGGCACATATGTTAACTATGTTCCGAAAATTTAAGCCATCATGTCTTTGTCGCAAAATCTTTTCCATAATTTTGGCCCAACAGTTTTTTGTACAAGGTCCGTTTTTACATATACAAAGATGGTCCCCAAAAGTCTTTGTACAACATTTTGTACATGCAGATTGTCGGGTACTATCATATAGTATATACATTGGCGATTTTAGTGTGGTAAAACAGCGTCTTTCGACCTTGGCAGTGTATTTTAGCTAATTTCAGGGTTTCTGAAGCCAAAAATTACTACGGCGCGAAAAATTTGACATTTTTCCATTCTAAATGTAAATTATGCCATTATAAAGAAATATAGAACAGACAATTACTCATTTCGACACGAAGCGCCGAAAATTTTCGGGAATTTTAGGCCTTTTTATAGATTTTGTCTTCCCAAAAATCTTTGTTCATGTACAAAGACGATCCCGAAAAGTCTTTGTACATCAGGAAAAATTTTTGCCGAACACAAAAAACCTTGCTCAAGCGCGACCAAAACATGGCACTTGTTATAACCTTTTAAGTCGAAAAATGCGGTTTCCGCGAGTTATCCCAACGAATTTATCGAGATATAGACCATGTTATATTGAGTCCGCTGCGCCTCCCCCCCCCGTTGGCTGGATCCTGGATACGGCCCTGTATACATAGATTTTCCTTTTTGACTCAAAAGGCCCACCCCAAGCACTTCAGCCAAATTACGATATCCTAGATGAATAAATTCCGAAGTTGCTCGTCCACCCCATCCCCCAAAGCCAGAAAATATTTGACTCCCCTCCCCCATTTTCGGAAAAAAATTGAATTTTTAGGCCGTTTTTGGCCAAAAATTGGAGGTCATTGACCCCTCCCCCAATGAACGAGGTACCCCCCAACCAAAATTTCGAGCCGCTACATGTATGGTACTGACTGAAGCCATGGAACCACGCGTGGGAGGTCTTTGAGAACCACCCGAGAACCTAGAGGACCCCTCGCCAAAATCGATAGACCCGCATAATTGAATTTTCAATGCTATTTTTTGGCGATTTTGACCCATCGGACACTCCAGAATTTGGCTGCTGCTCACCTATGCATGGAACCCTACATTAAAGTCGAAATGATTTTTTGAATCTGTTTTCCCTCTGCTTTCCGCTTAACTATCAGATATTTGTAGGAAATAAAATTTTTCTGAAAACTCGCGGTTCCAAATTTCGGTTTTTCCTCCGTCTAAACCGGTTTGAGAATTTTTCATAATTTTATGTAGTCAAGTGGGGCTACTTGGGACAACAAGAAATTTTTGTTTTGTCCCTGATTAACCTGTCTGTACCAAGTTCTGATTAACTATCTCCTAGGTGCTATTTACTGTATTGCCAGTCCTCCTTCAGGTGATAACAATAACTTTCCTGCTGATCGTTCCTCTCTTTGCTTTTACATTTTTTCTGAACCTTTTTCGTTTACTTGAATTTTTCAGGGTGACAAACTTTTATGTAGCTCCAGCTACTGCGCGACTTTTGTGACCTTAACTCACATGTTTTTGTGCAGGGTATGAAACGCTCGTTTTTATCATAGGTGGGCAGCACCAAAATTCTGGAGGAGTGCAATATTTTTCAGAAGTCAAAAAATAGCCTTAAAAATGGCGGTATGGCGAAAAAACACCATTTTTAAACGTTTCTCATCTAGCACTATCCATTGGCATAGAAAAATTGCGAGAAAAAAACACAAAAAAATTTTCAAAAATTGAATTCTGAGGGTATTTTGGTTTATGGGGGTATTTTGTTTCTCGGGGGCATACCCCCCAAACCCCTCCCACGCCCATGTGTAGTTTTTATGGTATGCGTTACCTGTTGAATGCTCGTACATTGCTGTTTGCTGTGTATGTTTTTTCCATGTCCTAAGTAGCTTCGCATTTGGGCTACTTGGACGCGTGCAAAGAGGTGTATCATCGGATCAAAGTGAAACAGAATGAAGAAAGAATGGAAACTGCAGAGACAAGGGTGCAATAAAGAAGAAAAAAATTTTGATAAAGTCGAGCAAATCATTGATTTGAATATGCTGAAGGTTGGCGATTGATTATCTTTTGAGTATGACAAGAACCGGTATATTGCGGTTCTTGAAAAAGAAGAGATCTTTTTTTATAAACGGCGCTTTTCTTTTTTAAAAACACCGTTTTTGTCCCATGTAGCCTCATATAACGTTTAAATTGAAACAAATTAAACAAAATATAGTCAAAACATGAGTAATGTAATGGCGAGAAGCGCCGAAAATTTGGCACTTTTGAGCAAATAGATAGCTAAAAACGTTTTGAAAAGCATCTTTTCTACAACTTTTTTAGAAAATTTTTAGGAACTTTCAAAAAATCGCCAATTCTGAGGGGAATTGTGAAAAAATTTTTGCGGGGAGTGTAAAATTTTTCTAGGGGAGGGGGTAAAAACCCTCCTCCAAAGATCATGTATGGTCTCAAGTAGCCCCACCTGAGGGCTACTTGGGGCAATAACTTTGTTTTTATAAAACTTTTTTCCTTTAAACCTTATTCTTACAGACTTTACTGGTTTAAACTACAATGTTGACTTTGTGTTTTAACATAATTTCACTCAATTTGCTTATGAATTGGCGACACCAATTCATTTTTGGGCGGGAATGGGGGTAAATAACCTCCAATTTATGGCCAAAAATGGCAAAAAAACACCTAAAAATGGTCAAAACGCAAATTTTCTCCAAAATGGGGGGTCCCCATTCCCCTGCTAAATGTCTAAACCTACCTGTAACGACTGCAACAGAAAGTCGAAATAAGCGTCGAAACCATAATAGGGCCAACGTGCTGGTCCAAGTTGCGACCAGATTCGCGTACGAATTCGTTAAAATACGCCTCCATTCGCCCGTCGTCGCCCATGTCCCAAATTAATTCGGTCAATAAAAACCGAAGCGATTCCATGAAATTAACGGCGTCTAGAAAAATTTTGGGCGGCACGTTTTTGACGAGGAACGCGGAGGGGAAGTGTCGAATGTGATTGGCCGACGTGAGCAGCAAATCAGTGGCGGGCAAGAAGCCCAAAGCGACGCGTCTGTAGGGCGTGATTTCGTTTTGGTGCGAGAATTTCGATTCGGTGTTATTCTCGCAAATCGTTTTGCCTACCTTTTGAGGAAAAATTTAAAAAAATAGCGAGCGAAATCGATGTTTTTGAGAAAATGAGCGATTTTTCTATCCTTATGGCAAAAAAGTCAAGGAATGACTAGAAAGACCAAAAAGCCGGAAAAGAACATTTTTAAAGTGGTCGGATTCATGCATGGGCAGCAGTCGAATTCTGGGGGGTCAAAACCGGCAAAAATACCAAAAAACATGCGAATTCAATTCAGGATGTTTCTCAATTTTTGTGGGCGTTTACATTCTGGGGGGTATGAACTCTCTCTCAAAACCCCCACGCCCACGTTCGGACGGGTTACTAACTAAACGTCTCAGTTTGTACATAAATGCGTGAGTTGTTTACTTCTCAAAAAAATAGAATTCAGTTAGTAATATGAATATTATTAACGCTCTGATTAATTTTTTAATTTAAATATTTCAGTTGAATAATTTTGTAATTTAAAAATATTTTAATTTGAATTGAACGCCTACGTTACCGGCCCTTCATGAGGAAACCGAATTACTATTTTTTACGCGTGTTTCAAAACGAAGTGTAAAGAAAATAAATTGAATTTCTACTAAAGATCACCGATAAAAAATTAGGCACGGAGAGTTAAAATTTTCCACACACACACACACACACACACACACACACACACACACACACACACAGTAAGCAAACGCTTTTATTCCGTTCAATTCCTCAGTAAATGTAGCAAAGGCCATTACAAACTTGGAGAAAATTTGTGAAATCGAATCAAGAAAGGTATACATTTTTTAAAAATTATCAAATTCATTCAATTCTTTAAAGATCATTTCGAAAAGAGACGATTTTCGTTAATACACAATTATATTTATCTTTATTTTATAGGTAGGTACGTACAATCACACATGGACAAACCGTGCAACTTCATTCAACCCGACATCAATGGGAACAGAGTCGGTATCGATGGGAAGAGCTGCCGGTATCAATGGAAAATTTAAAAATTCTGAACAAATAGAAGAAAAATGTTGGAAATTCACAAAAATGACTCTAAAATCAGTCAATCAACTAGAAAATGGAATATGAATTCAGGAAAATACGTGAAAACCATCTGAAAACCAGCTTATCAACCAATCACTTCATGACTTATCAACCAATAATCAGTCAAACAATCAATAATTAACCAATTAACCACTAAGCAACCAATCAAGCAACCATTTAGTGCAAAAAAACCAACCAAATAATTGGGCACCCGGTATCAATGGGAAGACCGGCCTTTGTCCATGTAAGCGTACAATCGTTAATCCGAGAAAAATGCAATGCTAAAAGGCAGATAATGTATACAAGTCACTTCTAACCAGCCGAAATGCACAGCCATAACTAGCCTATAGTCCAACAATAGGTTTTCGCTATTAGCCAAATTCAAGGCAGTTTGAACGGGATCAAGACGCAAGTTTTTCCACACAATTTGTCCCAAATTTAGGCAAATGTTCAGAGGAAACGAGATGACTTCGGGGAAGCAAAAATTATTGTTGACCCAGAATCTCAGTTCATCGGTGATTCGTTCAATAACCGTTTCGCATATTTTAAACAACCACAGAGGGTCGGAGGCGCGTAGAACTTCGCAGATTCGAGGCAGGGTTGACGTAAGTTTGTCCTTAGGACGCGTTATATCGGCCGGATCGGTTTTCTCCATTGTTAATTGCACGGAATGGTAGTGGTGTAATAAATATTTCATGCAACTTAGTTCTTGTAGTGTATCCATATTGCAATTATGAGCTGAAAATTTAGTTAAAAATACGTTCTCTCATCTAACAAACACCAGATAAATGAATAAGATAAATTCTTTTCGCTCATGGGCGCCAAGAAGCGCCTAAAATCTCGACGATTTTCCACTTCTTAGTGATGGTCATGCCGCGCCGCGCTGATCACTGCTCTTTAATTGATAACTTGCTCTAGGATACCTGACTAAGATAAAAAATATGTATTTACTGCACAGATATACCTATCGCCGGTCCGGATATAAAGCTAAAACTTGAACATATTATAATAAAAGTTAAAATAGGGCTTTCGTGATTAATATGGGTCAACAATTGTCTAAAAACGCCCGATTTTAAGCAATCAAATGTAAAGAAGCGAGAAATTTCCAGCACTTCGCGTAATTTTTGGAGCATCGCACCATAGGTTCACAAGGTCAATCCAGAAGATTTAATTTAATGTTCATGATTTTTTTGCTGTTTTGACTATCAAAATGGTCAAAATAGCCTATAAAACGTTTCTTCATCGTAATATCGCATTTTAAAAGCATTTTTAGTCCATTTTGACTGCATTATATCACTTTTAACACTAAAAAATGTAAAAATTTATTAATTTTTGGGCGCTTTTACATAAAAAAGTACTTTTAAAAGTACTAATCTAGCGCGAAGCGCCAGAAAAATGTAGAGTTGCATTGCACCGCATTCATCACCTAAGTAATCTAAGCTAACTAACCTAACTACGTAATTTTCTTCATTGTATCCTTCAGAATCAAGATTTTCTGTCATGCATGCTTTTATCTTACGCATACTTTAGATTGAACGCCAAAAATTTTCAAATTTTTCTGCGCTTTGCACCAGTTACTATACATTCCCTTTTTGAAGCTTCTCAGCACAACACTAATCGCTTAAACAAGCCAAAGGATTTTGGTGCTATAAACCGATTTGGCTCGATCCAAGGACTTACACATTCGTCGGAAATAAATAATATGGGCTGAAAATATGGATGGGAGCATAGCATTGAAGAAGAAAAAAGGCACGGAAAGCTGTTTGGAATTTTTAAAAACTTTGAAAAAATTTAATATTTTTTGCATGTTTTTTTCAGTTTTACTTGATTAGGTATATGAAAATTTAAGTTTGCGCTTATATTATGCTTAGGCTAAGGCTTAGTATATCTGAAAAGATAATAGTTTTGAAAAATGAGCTTGTTAAGCGAGAGTTGTAAACCAAGAGAAAAACTTAAAGTTTAAACATACCATTAAATTATGAAGAGAATTATAAAAGATTTTAAACTAGAAGAAAATGAAAAAGGTGGGATTTCAGTAAATTAAAACAAATTTAGAGGATATGATGAAACATTATTGTTGAGAATAGGACGATCACGTGCTATGTATAACGACTCCTTGATTAAAAGATCAAAAGAGTTGGATGCTCGACTAATAACCTTGAAGCAATCTGATGTAATTGAATGATTGCTATTTGAAACATGTTTGTGAATAGCAGATAAGCTATCACTGTTGAAACTGAATGTGACAAGAAATTAAATTTCCTTGATGTTCTTTTTGAAAGGAAGTCCGATGATATTGTGACATCATCATATCAGAAACCTACATTTTCTGGCCTTTATACCAAATTGTCTAGCTTCATTCCTTTTGCCTATAAAGTTGGTTTAATAAGGACACTTGTGACTTGTGAGTCGCATTTACATGATTTGTAACTCATATCAGACTTTTGTCTCTGATATTGACAAGCTGAAGCAGACTCTACTGCAAAATGAGTATCCCCTTGGCTTGATTGATAAGGTCATATCAGACTTTATGACAAAGGTGTATAATAAGAGTGATGAAATAAAAGTCGGTTGTGATAAATTATGCTATTCTCTTGTTTTGCCTTATACTGGTGTGCATGGCTACAATGTACGCAGCAGAATTCTAAAGCTTATATCTGCATTTTACCCTCAGATTAGAGTAAGGTTTGTTTACAAACCTGTCATGTGTATAAGCCGGTTTTTCAAGAACAAGGATGCTGTACCTGCTAAGCTACTCTCAAATTTAGTATATAAGTATACGTGTTCTAGCTGTATGGCTAGTTACATTGGCGAAACTCGCCGACATTTTGGGAGTAGAATTGCAGAACATACTGGCATCTCATTTGCTGCAGGAAAGCCAATTCAGGGTGATAGCTTATCTGCTATTCACAAACATGTCTCAAATAGCAATCATTCAATTACATCAGATTGCTTCAAGCTTATTAGTCGAGCATCCAACTCTTTTGATCTTTTAATCAAGGAGTCGTTATACATAGCACGTGATCGTCCTATTCTCAACAATAATGTTTCATCATATCCTCTAAATTTGTTTTAATTTACTGAAATCCCACCTTTTTCATTTTCTTCTAGTTTAAAATCTTTTATAATTCTCTTCATAATTTAATGGTATGTTTAAACTTTAAGTTTTTCTCTTGGTTTACAACTCTCGCTTAACAAGCTCATTTTTCAAATCTGAAAAGATGTTTTAAAGTGCTTAGGTCAAGGTCGCTCCCGCTTAGGTCGATGTATAGATGCTTAGGTCGATGTAAATTGAATATCTACATGCGATTCTGCATTCTGCTGATTGAATCTTCAAATATACATTAGTGATGAAAAATATAACCAAAAACATTTTTTTTTAAAATTAGTTTAAAGTTTTTAAAAGTTTTAAACATGTTTCCGTGCCTCTTTTTATCATACGAGTTGACGATTTCAACTCAAAACACGGTAAAAACAGGTTTCTTGACAAAAATGAAAAATGTGTAAGATCTTCAAGAATCCCATTGATTTACTGGGAATCTTAAAATTCTTATTGTTCATAGAAAATTTGAACTTAATTGTTTCGTAATAGTTTTGTAATTTTGTATTTTTTAGATGGTGAGATGAGATTGTAGGACTGACAGTTTGCAGCGCTAAGGGCTGATATGCGGTTTCAGGAGACAAAACATATTACTCTTCGTTATATGCATTGCAGTACACTAAATTTACAATCGCAAAATGTTCAAAAAGTGGTTTTAGGTCTCGCCGTCTCGCCACATCCTCAAATCACATGTGGGACGGCTTTCTGAAATGAGAAATACTTATTGTCCAGAAAAATACACGAAATTCAGTAAACCGCAAACACATGATAAAACAGCGACTGAACAAAAGGACATACAGATCACGGAGTGTGATACACAAGGTATGCCCCAACAATAAAATTGTAAAATCAATGTTTAGCTGCTCCTTTTGATTGAAACAAGATTAGAAGCGACGACATGATCAGGCAAGTTGGGCTAAACTTAAGAATATGGTACTTTTAGAAAAGGAGCAAAACGAATACGGCATACCAAAATTTTTTGTGCCCAACTGGTAGAACATGATAAATTGAAGCGCGGAAAAAATTGGTGAAAATCTAAGCCATACTTGCAAAGTTGCAGGCAACTCTCGATTTGAGTGTTGGGTGGGACGATTAAACGGCTCGATCCAAGGACTTACACTTTTGTCAGAAATAAATAATATGGGCTGAAATTACGGAAGGAAGCATAGCAATGAAGGAGAAAAAGAAAAAAGGCGCGGATGCCTGTTCGAAATTTTAAAAACTTAAAAAATTTTCAATTTTTTTGCATGTTGTTTCGGTTTTACTTGATGAGATATAAGAAAATCTATGTTTTTGCTCCTATTTTACTTAGAATAAGGCTTAGCATATCTGAAAAGGTGTTTTGAGCTGCTTAGGTCGAGGTCGCTCCCGCTCAGGTCGATTGTTAGATCCTTAGGTCGATGTATAAATGCTTAGATCGATGTATAGATGCTTAGGTCAATGTATAGATGCTTAGGTCGATGTACAGATGCTTAGGTTGATGTATAGATGCTTAGGTCGATGTATAGATGCTTAGGTCGACGTAAATTGGGTATCTACATGTGATTCTGCATTCAGCTGTTTGAATCTTCAAATACTTAGGTCGAGAAGATGCTTGCTTAAGTCGAGAAGAGGCTAATTAACGAAACCCATAGCTTTTGTAATATTGATCATACACGGATGAATTTTTTTCCGCGCTTTCTTTTAACATGTTCTAAGTACTGAGCGAAAAAATCCGCTCTTCTGAAGTTTATTTTTTAGTATTTTGGAAGTACCATATTCTTAAATTACTCCGAAGCGAGGCAGTAATTATTTGCAGTCAACTGCAGGTAGTATAGCACACAATGTAAAATTATATGCAGTTAAAAACCAATGGCGTTGACTGCAGGTAATATAGCACACAATTTGAAATGATATGCAGTCAAAAACCAGCGGCCTAGACTGCGGTTAATATAGCACACAATGTGATATTATATGCAGTCAAGTTGAATGCTTATTGATATGGGAAGCTGGCGATCACTCGCATTCCAACCTGTAGAAGATGGTTTTATAAGGCACTTTTATTTGAGGCGGTCTGGCAGATTTGCTTCCTCACTAGGGAATTTTTTTCGCGCTGCATGGGTAGCACACTCAATAGCTGCCCAGTCACCCATTAGTGCATGTTAATGGGCCAGCATAAGCTCTGGGGCATACATACATACATACATGATCTTGGGGGGTTAGGGGTTTGGGGGAATTCACCCCCGCAGAATTATTTTTCACCCCCCACAAAAAATTTTTCACCTACCCCAGAATTGGCGATTTTTCAAAAGTTTCCTAAACTTACCTGAAAATTGGTAGAAAAAGTGTCTTTTTAAAAGTTTTTGGCTATCTATTTGCTCAAAATCGCCAAATTTTCAGTGCTTCGTTTTAAGCGATATATGGCATTCGTGTAGCTGGTTCACATATGTATTAACATAGTCATATTATAAGGGCGTATGTGTGCGGTCGATAGCATCTGAGGAAACGAGAGAAAGTTGCTGGCAGTCGGATTCGAAACGTGGACCCCTTGCTCTAAAGTCCAGAACCATAACCAATCGACAAACGCTGGTTAATTTCGATAAAGATTGCAAGGTATTCGTGATGTTTTGCTGGTTTACCAGTGGATTAGGCTTAGGCTTAGTATCATGGACTGACCAAAATGTTGGTGCCAGCGTTTAAAATAAGCCTGAGTAATGGGATGCGACGAGCGGAGCGAGCGAAGCGAGCGACGCGAGTTGCATCCCATTACTTAGGCTTATTTTTAACGCTGGCACCAACATTTTGGTCAGTCACATGAATCTACTAGAAAAATCTGATGACTGCCTTATTTGTTTCGACTTGACTCAAATCAAACCAGTTAGGTGGCAGCTTTCACCGGATACTACTTGCTGTACACGTACCTATAACGTGGCTATCTTAATACATATGTGAACCAGCTACACCAATGCCCGATATATTGGTGAATTTATTCGACTTTTTTCGAAATTTTTTTCATGATTTCATGCTCTAGAAGAATAGAGTATCGTCAGAAACGCCAAAAAACGATGTTTTTTGACGCGTACCGGCAATTTTTGGGCCCAAAAAAAGGAACTTTAAGTTCCCCCACCACAATTCCCATACTGTGCATGTAAGCATACATACACACCATATTTGATCAATCTCGGAATAAATGTATAACTGCACAATTACAGGGTGGTTCAAATAGGGGCATAAGTAAGGTGGCGCTAGCGCTGGCGCTGGCCCTGGCGCACATGGGTAAAAGGTGGTGCTGGCCATGGCGCCTGGCCTTATGCCAAGTGGGTAAGGTGGCGCTGGCCTGGCCCTCGGCAACTGGGTAAAAGGTGGCGCTGGCAGGCTGGCGCTGGCCTGGCCATTGCCACCTGGGTAAAAGGTGGCGCTGGCGCTGGCTCCTGGCCAACTGGGTAAAAGGTGGCGCTGGCGCTGGCCCTGGCCCTCGCCAACTGGGTAAAAGGTGGCGCTGGTCCTGGCCATTGCCACCTGGGTAAAGGTGGCGCTGGCCCCTGGCCATTGCCACCTGGTAAAAGGTGGCGCTGGCGCTGGCCCTGGCCCTCGTCAACTGGGTAAAAGGTGATGCCGGCACTCAGCTTTGGCCACAGCCAAGTGGGTAAAAGGTAGCGCCAACCATTTGCCCTAGCTGATGTCAGCAAAGCTGGCAAAGATGTTTTATACAGCTTCTCTGAAACATCAAAATACGGGTTGAACTCAATTATAGTCATTTATTATTCATATGAAGGTAGAAGGCATCTTAAATGTTGTACAGACATAGTAACGTATTGAACTGAAAATTTTAAAATTATTTGAGTGATTGTTTGAGCAAAATTAACTTTTAAAATGCAGAAAATACTTGGTTGACTATAACTTTCGATTTCAACAAAAATTTTAGATGAATATATTTCCTTTTTACGCAAAATAAATTATTCCATACGTTCTTCGCGTAAAATTTAGTTTTTGTGATGCAGAAGATATGTGGTTCTACGCCGCTTTTGACAGTCAATTAATATTTTCATCGAAAAATTGTAAAGGAATGAATCAAGTGGGTAAAACGTGGTGCTAGTTTTGGCCATGACCATGGCCAAGTCGGTAAAAGGTGGCACTGGCGCTGGCCTCGGCTGGGTAAAAGGCGGCGCTGGCGCTTTTGCCAACAGTAAACTGACAGTTTACAGTAATTGCAGATTAACTGAAGGTATTTAATCGCATCTCTCAGCTTGGGGATAAAGCAGTTGAAACACAAACTGCCTTTAAATATGGGCATGAACTTCAAGAAATATTTAATTCCCATGAACTTCAATAAATATTTAATCTCTAAGCTGAGAGATGTGATCAAATTCTATCACTTAATCTGCTTGTTTTAGCTGCTTTCGTTTTATGTGACAGAAAACTTACTTACAATTACTGTATACTGTCAGTTTACTGATGGCAAAAGCGCCAGCGCCTCCTTTTACCCAGCCGAGGCCAGCAACTTAATTTTACACAAAGAACGTATGGAATAATTTATTTTTCGTAAAAAGGAACTATATTCAGCTAAAATTTTTGTTAAAATCGAAAGTTATAGTTAACAAAGTATTTTCTGCATTTTAAAAGTTAATTTTGCTCAAAAAATCACTCAAATAATTTTAAAATTTTTGGTTAAATACGTTAGTATAGTCTGTACAACATTTAAGATGCCTTCTACCTTCATCTGAGTAATAAATAACTATAATTGAGTTCAACCCGTATTTTGATGCTTCAGAGAAGCTATATAAAACATCTTTGCTAGCTTTGCTGACATCAGCTAGGGCAAATGGCTGGGGCTACCTTTACTCACTTGGCTCTGGCCATAGCCAAGCAGAGCGCCAGCACCACCTTTTACTCAGTTGACAAGGGCCAGGGCCAGCGCCAGCGCCACCTTTTACCCAGATGGAAATGGCCAGGGCCAGCGCCAGCGCCACCTTTACCCAGTTGGCGAGGACCAGCGCCAGCGCCACCTTTTACCCAGTTGGAGAGGGCCAGGGCCAGCGCCAGCGCCACCTTTTACCCACTTGGCCATGGCCAAGGCCAGCGCCAGCGCCAGCGCCACCTTTACCCACTTGGCCATGGCCAAGGCCAGCGCCAGCGCCATTGCCAGCGCCACCTTTACCCATGTGCGCCAGGGCCAGCGCCAGCGCCAGCGCCGCCTTTTACCCATGCCCGTTCAAATAGAGCACATAGGATCATAATAAACAGACCAGCACTATCACAGCCAATTAAACTTATGATGTCAAATCATGTCCAATAATTGACACAATGGTTGTCTAACCAGCTATAAAACTACATTTAAACGCATGAAAAGGGCAAAAATGGCTAAAAATAAAGTATGTAGACAGCGTAGACATGTACCTTACTTTCCTGTTGGTACAGTACGTGCCTTGAATTGTGCATGCGCAGTCTCCATTAACTTTTGTTGCAGTCGGATTTTAGCGAGCGGACCTCAGTGGCCATTAGTGGGCCGCTGTTAAACACTTGCAGCTGATTGACGGACTGCTTTCGAACTACTGCGGCCGTTCGTGGACTGCAGTGGCCGATGGATGTTGACTGCAGTTACTTTACTGTAAGTACGGAAACATGTATAGTATCACTGCTTGCATATTGCGTTATTTGTCGCACAAACTGGAAAAAAATTTCTCAATCTGCTTTGATTTTTTGCATGCGTGCGTTTCAGAAGTGCGTGCGTGCTGCATGTCCAGTGCGAGAAAAAAGGGTAAAAATAGATTGGAATTTTTGTGCATATCATTATAATTCTCGTTTCCTCCATTGGAATCTCATCTAAGAGATAGTGGGCATAAAAATGAAAGAGAATAGTATTTCCTGTGTGTGACCGATTGCATATTGCTCTGCAGCAAAATAGCATTTTAAAATCAATTTCAGGCTGAGAGCGTTCCGCGTTTTAATACAAATTTATGGCCAATAAAGAGTGAAAGATTCAAAAATCATAAACCCGAAATTTCTTTTGCCATTAGTTATATGATTTTAAAGAGCGCATCTTTTCGACTAAATCAAATTAGAGGAAAAGGTTTTTCAAAAGGGTATTTTCCTTCTTATACAAACCATATTTTTGACTCTTATATTGCAAAATTGGGAAGAGAGAATGAATAGTGAAATAGTAACTGTAAGGTCTAAGCTACATAAATATAAAATTTAACAAAATAGTGAAATACAGATGACAGTTTTGCAAATTAATTGTACATTATGCATAGTGCGCTGAGTTATTTTGGTCGCAATATTTCAATTTATTCCCACTTAAGATAAGTCAAAATTGAACGCTCGATTACTACACTTTTTGCGCAGGAGATTCAAGTTTTATGCACAACCTGTTGCAAAAGCCAGCCAATTCGCTATCTGATCAGCAGAATCTATGCGTTCTCAAATCTTTTTGAGCTTGTGTATTAAAATATCAGGAGGTAAAAATTTGTTGTCGTGTTTTCAAGCTTTGCATTGAATACATGTGTGTGTAGGTGTATGTCCACTGAATAGAATAAATACAAAATGATAGATACGCATATAAAATACTTAGCACTTGAATTGAACAAGAAAAACTGCGAATGAAGTTGGGTGGTCAGAATAAAACTGCACGAAATGATAGAACGGGCAATATTTTTTGAACTATATGCTTGCCTGAGGAGACAGACATTATATGATGTATTTCACTTCTGAACTGAATATATTATTGATGTACATATTGTATATAAATAAATGAAAAAAGCGAAGATACAAAATATCTTGGAAAGTGGATAATTCTTCTAATTAATGTTTAATGTGCTTTGCTTAATATGGCGCATCTAACAGACCGCTGCAGCAACCTAACCCATAGAACACTCTGCTATAGTAATAGGCCGTTCAGCTAAAATGGGCCGTTTGGAGTGGAACGGAGTATACAAATGTGTCTCTAATGTGCACACTACAGTACAGAATCACCTCTTGCGTGGCGAAGCTATAGTCTGTTTTACATTTTTAAGTTCGGTCATAAATTGTAAAACTATCACTGACAATAAGCTGACAGATTGCGATTTTAGCATTGATCTGATATATAATG
>JAVLUZ010000145.1:2134648-2367936 GCA_036768485.1 Mermis nigrescens
TAATATAACATGGGAT
Source organism: Mermis nigrescens (assembly GCA_036768485.1). Lineage (NCBI taxonomy): Eukaryota > Metazoa > Nematoda > Enoplea > Mermithida > Mermithidae > Mermis > Mermis nigrescens. The sequence continues at coordinate 2,134,665 of JAVLUZ010000145.1, forward strand.
TTTAATGATCACAATAGTTATCGTGGAAAAATTAATTGATTATAATTCTAAAAAATTCGAATGAAATTAATTTAAGAAAATCAAATTGGCAAAATAAAACTGAATAATTGCTTAAAAATTGATGGCCATCCCCATCGTTAAGATTTAGCATAGCATTTTGGGTTGGTTTAATGCTTAAATGCAAAACACGAAATTTAATATATAATTTAATATAATTTAATTTGAATATAACATTAATACATTAATATATTTATTTGAATATTTTATTAAATATATAATTTTTCAGAGCAAAATTTTTACATTGAAAAAAAGTCTGAAAAATGTCGAATCCAGCTGCATAAACATGCTTCCCAAATCCTTAAAATAAAACGACAAACGATTTCGGCCATATAACCATGCTTATAAATTAGCCTACACATCTTATTCCATCGCATATATTCCATCTTATTTTTTACTGTTTTATATATATGCACAAATAGCTACTTCGTATACTTTTCGTATCAAAATGATCAGCGTAGTTCGCATTTTTTTATTAAAAAAAGAAAATTAGAATACTTTGCGCGAAAGAATTAAGTAGAATGACTAGGCTAAATACTTATTCATTCAAGAAAACTGGATTATATAAGAGAGATAGAACATAAACTCGACAGGAACGCACTTCGTCGGACATCAGAGTAGCGATAGCGCGCCCAATTTCCCTATATTGCGTTCCGTGTCCTTGAGGGCCTAACAAAATAAATAGGAACCTGGTCGGAACGGGCACCTAGAAGAGGTAACAAAATTCTAAAAGCGAAAGAGACGTACGTACTCAAGGGTCAGAGGTCAATAAGGAAGGATCGATCTTTGACAATGCCAGCCCCAGTAGAACTTCTGGCGTTTTTTTGGTGCGCCTGCAATTTTTCACACCATAACCTAGTCCTTTTATCAGAGCAATAAAGCACGCAGAATATTAATAAGTTTAACGAGTACACCCGAACAACGTATTATTATTAAATTATATGAAAACAGTAGTGAAAAGAAAAATTTGAAAAACGGAGATGGCGAAAATGAATAACTATAAGCTGAAAAAATAATGCAAATGAATAAGGGGAAAAACCTGTGTCGAAGTAAACCTCATAAAATTGTAAAATCTCATGAAAAAATCAAACAAATCAAAAATTAATTTAAAATGTAAAAAATATTGAACACCGCATCATTTCGCATCGAAATTCTAAAACGTGTGTACGGAAGGTGACAGCTTGCCTTTTTGCAAATAAAGCTATAACTATAAATATATACAATTCATTAGCATATAAGTGTGTTGAATTAAAAGCGAGGAAACCTTCAAATTTGAAATGAAGGTTATAATACGTATTTGATAAAGATTGTCAAAAAGCAGGAAAAAACCAGTTTAACTCAGCTCCACCTTTGAAAATTAACAAATAGAATGAGATTTTGAAAGCAAGGAACAATAACACTAACTAATAAATATTAAAATATATAAATTAAATAATTGTATTAATGGAAAAATCACGGAAATACGTATAATACACTTGGGTACCCCCACCATATGTTTAGCCCCTAGAGCTATAACGGGACACAAGCGCGGTTTTTTTAAAGATAGATGATAAAAAATTCGCTGTACATCTCTTTGTTTTGCCTCACATTTTATGCTCAGCTTGTAATGAGCGTGTAAAGTTACGGCTGACGCTTTTCTTGCCCAGCTTGTACACAATCAGTATGATTTGCCTGTAATAGTATAGAATTGTAGAGAACAAGATTCTTTAGATACAAGCTTTTGTTTTTCAAATTTCGCTTTACTTCTCGAGTAGGAGTGATAAGAGTGTGGAAAGCTTAGGTGGGCGGCACGAAAATTCTGGGAGTGCAAGATTTTTCAAAGGTCAGAAAATGGCCTTAAAAATTGTGGTGCGGCGTAAAAACACCATTTTTTAACGTTTCTCATCGATCACTATCCATTGGCATCGAAAAATTGCGAAAAAAAACCAAAAAAATATTCAAAAATAAAATTCAGGGGATATTTTGGTTTCTGTGGGGAGGGGATTTGGTTTCTCGGGGAATTCATAACCCCAAACCCCCCACACCCACTGTTTTTTTTGTACGAGACAAAAGATTTTGAGGCTCGTACAAAGATTTTCGGAGCCATCTTTGTACAAATGTACAAAGACTTTTTGGGGCAAAGTAATAGTAATTTTAACGTTTCTTGGAGTATTTTTTAGCAAAATTTCTATAAATTTTCGCGCTTCGCGCCGAGTATCATAATTACATTCTATTTAGCTCCAAGCGCGGGCATTTAACACTCCAAAATCTTTATGTAAGCATCTTTGTACAGATTGAAGCATCTTTTACATCTATTTCCACTGTTTTACAAAGATTTTATGCAGAAAAAAGAACTATTAAACAACTTTGCACTGTTTTCTGCCGTTTGAATATAAAATGGACTCTTTTATCTTTACGTTGCATTGAATTCATAAGCAAATTGGTGTCTATTATGAGATTCAGTCAGCACATTGCAACCGCTTATTATTTATAATTGTGTAACACAAGTCATTTTAACTTGCTGAGTCGAATTTTATGTGTAATTTCAGCCTAAGACTCATGAAAATTTTGGCATTTCGGTCCGGACTAATATAACCACCTAGATTTAGGACAAAGTTACACCCTTTGCGAAGCGTGCGGGTCACGGATAACAATCTAGTAGTATGTAAAACTGTGTACATTCAATTGCATATCTACACGTTATGTGTACAAAAAAATTTTCGCTCGTTTAAAGACTTTTCCGGAGATCTTTGTACATGTACAAAGAGGCTCGTACAAAAAAAACAGTGCCCACGCCCATATGTGGTGAAAAAGCAAATTTTTTTACGAATTTTCGACATAAGTATCTCTGCCAAATTTTTCGTATAGGAGTCCCCAAAAGACTTATTTACGGAATTATACTAGAGTTCACGGGCTACACGATTAAGTTGACCGCGTTTGTGTGAGATTAATACGGAGGTAGTTCTGGCGGTTTAAATTTTACATTCGGGCGACGGACGAAAAACACGCTTTTACCTCCTTTTAATTTGTCAACCGCTCCGGTTACAAATCGCTACGTGCAAAGTAGTATAAGAATAAAGTACGTCTCAAGGCATACACTTTTGACTCGTACGCGTTTCTTTAAACTCAATACAGCGTTAATAGTATAAAGTTTCAGCTCTGGAATACAAAACACGTTTTTGACCCTGTCTTGTCTGTCAATTACTCCTGTTTTGAAATAGATTGAGCGAAGTATTATAAAGATAGGGTAAATGTCAATGGCTACATACGGTAGTTGGTCGCGTTTCTTCACAGTCAATACTGAGTCATTTTCGGAGATGTAAAGTTCCTAATTTGGGGTGGAAAAAAGACGTTTTTGACAGCTCCGAGTCTGTCACCTTATCCCGATATGAGTTAAGCTGCGATAATAATTACTTATAAAAAATGTACTGAACATCGACGATGACGCGTGCACGTAAGCGCGCGTAATTAAGCCAAATATTAAGTGATTCTTGAGGTGTAAACTTTAAACTAATTAGTCATTTCCTTCCAGAGCGTTGTGAAACGTGAATTTTCTTTTAAAATGTTCTCCGTAACGTCAGGATTACGTATCTGAATGGTAGCTTACTCTAAAACCATTACCTGTAAAAAGCCTACTCTACGGAGTTATTGTAGACACTGCAAAGTTTACACTAAAAATTCCTTTCGCTTTCAGGACATTGTAGGGCATGAAACTTTTCAAAATGTTCTCGTAATGTCATGATTACAAATCTGACAATCAAATCTCTCTACAAGCATTAGTTGTGTAAAGTTAACACTGCAAATTAAATTCAATTCAAGAGCATTGCGGAGGTTTGATTTCCTTCAGATGACCTCTGATAAAAACACAAAAAAAATCGAAGTTATTCTACAATTTCTGAAAAAGCGTAGCTTCACAAAACAATGTTCCTTGGTTCATAAAAAGAGATTATGTGGAAGCTGTGATGTATTTTAACAACTGATTTAGTTTCTTATCAATATTAAATTACTCTTTAATGACTTCATAAATAAATCATGACAAGCACGCCATTTTGTTAATTGTTGCCTCATATACGATACGTCCCATGCTAGCATAGGAACTCACGTTATGTCGTTTATTGATTAGTGATCGCTTCCTATTTAGGCATAAGCTATTCATGTCATTCATTTTAGGTCGGAGGTGCAACTCCCTTCTGCAGGCCGCAGAATATACTTCGATTTTTTAGGGGTTTTTAGCGGAATACTTATTTTTAGTAGATTCTAAGAACTTTCACAAACATACATGGTTAACTTTTCCCTAGTCCCCCTCTTTTACTTCCTTAATGATGTGTAATTCCAAGTATATTCGTCCTTTCGTTCCAACAGAGCATTGTTCTTTGCTAGTAAAATAATATATTCGCCAAGCTTAGGTTTCAATTTTTCTCCATAATAAATCATATCAGGAATTATCTTTTGGATTCCAATTAATTCATGATTATCTACGGGCTATTGAAGAATCATTATTTAATGTAGGATGGATCATTTTACAACTCGTACATGATCGTGGGTGGAGTTTTCATCCCCACCCCCTTCCCCGCAAAAATGTTAGAATCCCTCCTGAATTGGCGATTTTTTGAAAGTTACCAGAAATTTTCTTAAAATTTGTTGAAGAGATGCATTTAAGCGTTATTAGCTATCTATTTGCTCAAAAGTGCCAAATTTTCGCGCTGCACATTAGACTCATCTTTTGACTATATTTTGTTCAATTTATTCCAACTTTTTTGATTTTTTCGAAATGCTCTAGGAAGATAAAGCATCGTCAAAAACTCTGAAAACGATCTTTTTAGACGCGCACCTACCATTTTTGGACCCGAAAAAGGCACTTTATAATTTCGCTCTCCCCCCGAAATCCTCATGCTGTACATGTATGTTCACAACCCATAGTCCATGAAGGTGCAACGAATTTAGGGACTCTAAGTTCTAAACTGAGATAACCGACTAACGATCATAATCCCTTCACACTAAACAGGTGTATTTCATTTCGCAGTGGTCCATTTATTTATTATGCCGGAATATGGCACGCTAATTATCATGAAACAAAATTGAAGCATTCTGAACGAATCTGAACGAAATTCAAAACCAACAGAGAACAATAAGGCTTTTCGTCACTTCAAATGATAGATTAAAACTGAAAAGTATTGAAAATTCAAATTATTTTTGCATATTTGAATACATATTGCATTCTTAAGAATTATGCGCATTGAAGAGATGAAAGATATATCAAACTACAGTGCTCGCCATGAAACATGACGCACTATAATCGTCAGATTTATATTAGATGATGCGTCGTGAGCACCGTTTCGTCTATAATGCGCTATCATATCTTTTTTATTTTTATAGGATATTTATCTGTATCATGCCATTAATCTGGAGATGCGGACGGTGCACTTTAGCTATTATAATAGCGTCAACAAGAAGGAAGCGCATACGGAATGCTGGAAGCGTGCACGTGAATGCTGGAAGCGTGCACGTGAATGCTGGAAGCGCGCACGTGAATGCCGTTCAATATTCAGGCGAGCCGACATTAAGATCAATATTTAGCTATTAAATAATAGCGTCAACAAGAGGAAGCACGCACGTGAATGCTGGAAGCGCGCATGGCATTCACGTGCGCGCTTTCTTCTCGTTGGCGCTATTAATAGCTAAATTGCGTCGTCCGCATCGCCAGATTAAGGGCATGATACAGATAAATATCCAGTAATAATAAAAAAGAGATGATAGTGCATTATAGACGAAAGGTGGCGCTCGCGACGCATCATCTAATATTAATCTGACGATTATAGTGCGTCATGTTTCATGGCGAGCTACTGTATGAAAATTTTTCAAAAGGATAAATGGGAACAATGCTAGAGCTAATCTATATAATGCGTATGCATTGCATATATCATTACTCGCGAATTTTAAACAACGAATAAGCAAGGGACATAAGATGGGAAGGGATCCATTTCTTCACCAACTAACTGTTAACTGATTTTCAGCGACGATTAATCACTGAATCTGTAAACCTAACTTATACATGCATACGCGTTACTCGTTTCAAAGAGACAGGGGCGTAGCTGGCCTTCAGAATTCGGGTGGACGAAAAGTTTGACGTCGAATAACTCAACAACTACGCATACATAGCAAAAATAACAGGGTTTTTGAACTTTTCAGAACGAGTTCTACGCATTAAAAAAATTTAAAAAAATTAGCTGCATTTAAATTATAATGAAAAATATGCTGCACGTATATAAATAGGCGCGAAGCGCCCGAAAATTTCAGGCTTATTGGTTCAAAAGTGTGCTAAAATCTATTCAAGCGGTCTTCCGGATAGAGCTTTGAGAATTCTACATTCTTTCCTTGGGGGCACCCCGGTAAAAAATACTTGAGTCTTGATGCTCAGTTAGTAACACTTCTACCTCCGATCGCGTCGACCCGGGTTCGACTCCTACTAGAGTCGTGTTTTTCTCAGGTAGTTGACTCGGAACAAACCCAGCCTTTCATCCTTTAGTTACCCGATAAATAGGAAACTACATTCGTAGCGTGGTTACCGTAGAGGAGTTAGCATTTGTTGCGGCATCTAGCGATGTAACACTTGGTTCTAATATGCAGGCGATACCTGATTTCGGGCGCTTAAGCTTATTTTAACCTTTAACCTAAAATAATCGTACTTCCGGAATTTCGAAGGGTAGTCCCCCAAACCCCTCTCCCAGCTATGCAACTGCAAGGAAAATATTGACTTTAAGAGGACTAGTATTACTGTATACGTTGATTCGTTTTCAATTTGGTGTCAACCAGGAAATGAATGTAAATAACTTTAAAATAAACAAGCCATTTACAATGTTATACATACACATATAAAGATGGATGTAGTGCATTACGCAGTAATTTTTAAATTTCACAATATTCATGTTTAAACCAATCTTGCATCCATATAGTGTACAACGAGCATAAGCATTAACTAGACCACTCGGAAAATGTTGACTTATATACCTCAGTGAGGTCGCCCAGTAGAACGGCTTGTTTTAATCGAATAAAGGCCGAAATATGGTGGTCCATGAACTCCAATTGACCAACCATAACGTTGGACGCTTCGGCGCCGTGGGGTAGTTTTTTAAAGAAATGCTGATTGCCCTAAATATAAAAAACTAGCCTAAGGATTATCTAAGCTTGAGTTTAAGCAAGAATATGCAGTTTACAGCGGATTTTATGATTACAAGGCGCATTACTCTTTGCTTGCTCGGCACAATGTTGAAAGCTATTATTTCATACGATCTAAGTATAATTATAAGCCACAGCAGTACAAGCTTAGGGTGAAATGAAACAAAATATAAATGTCGACAAATATTATATCTTAATAAAATTAGAATAAAGAAAAAGTCAAAATCTATCGATGAATTTCTGTTCTTATCGATAAAATGAAGGAACGAGTCAAAATGCGTTGAAAACTACAAAAAATGCAGTCTTGCATATAAATATAAAAGAGATAAAATTCTTACCCAGCTCCTCCGATTTTTGGCGAGAACATGAGTTTTTAGGTCATTTTTAGGTGCTTTTTAAAATTACACTTCATTTACCAATCTCCAAAAAATGGCCGGCTACCCCTACCAAAAATTTTGATCTGTTAAGTGTTCGAGCGATGCCTCATTTAAGCATTTTACCTAAGCTCAACAGACTTACAAGAAAAGGACCAAACCCTAAATTTAGTGATCCCTAATTTGGAGACATTAGTCCGCCTTCAACACTGAACCACGAAAACCTACATTTTATTTTTATTAAGCAAGGGCTGTTTTCAAATATAAAAATTGCACGAAAACACCGCTTAACCTTGTACTCGTATGTCTAATGTAGGGAAATAAATTGAAAATTATCGATTTTGACTCGTATGTAATAGGGCCTAAGTTTGTATCAGTTTTCCGCAAAAATTTTATTACATTGCCTTTTGAAGTACTCATAAGACCTGTGGTATATCAAAGGGTCACTTAACGAATAAGCCAGAACTGTGGATAAACGAACCGCATAGATTCATAATTACTTTCCTTATACTCAAAAAGCACCCTAAAAAAAGTAAAAATGGTCTAAAAATGCTTAAAAGTGCGGTTAGTACAGTACAAACGCGTTTTAAGTAGGCTACTTTGACCATTTTAGAGATTTGACCAGCAAAGACAGGAGTGATGATCGCCAAATTTACTAGTCTGTATTTCTGGAGCTACCCCCTCCGCCTACACCGAGTTTGTGAACCTATGAATGGAATCGGAGGTAAAACAAAAAGTCCCAAATTTCAAAAGATTAATTAGATTGAGGTGAATGAAAAATTTTTAAAGATAGAAAATTAAGGATTTCACGAAATTCAAAAAGATTGAAGATAAAAACTAAGGTCGAAAATATTTAAAAAAATCGGCTATTGATTTTAATTTTTCATTTTCGTTCTAACGCTTTCGAATACATTAGCCAAAAATTTGGGACTTGGCCCATCAATTCTGTACCCTTCATTTTTTTCTTTAATCGAAATTCCCATTTGACTACCCGACCACGTGATTATCCGAATAAGATCTATAAACTGTGCGTGTCGAAATTAGATTAAAATTAAGTTAAATCGAACCTAAACTGAAGTAAATTTAAAACTCATTTTTTTATTATTCATCTTTTTTTACGACTGCCGGCTTAAAGTTGGCAAAAATTCAACTTTAAATCACCAAACGCTGCCTGCAACTGGTGAAAATGCCGGCTTGAACGAGTAAAAATTGTTAGTGTAAACCAATCATAACCCAGCATATAATACAAGAAATGATCCGGCCCACCTAAAATCGGTTGTCCCCCAATCAGCAACGGTAGAAAGTCTCGACCTACCCACATTTTTGGGGAAAAACATGCGTTTTAAAGACCATTTTAGGTGATTTATGCTATTTTGGGTTAAAAATGTAAAGTCATATCCCCTAATAAACATCTTCGACTTGCAAAAAAACAGTGTAAAGCGGTAAAAATATCAATACTTCCGCTTTAAATCGGAAAAGCAAAGGTCGATTCAGCCAACCACTGAAACCAAAATTTCGAGACGACATCTTGTCTTTAGCGAGCAAATGACAATATTTTGTTTACACTTATGTGTTGTTTATTTGTCTAACCGCTTATTATTTCGTGAAATTTTTATCACTTACAGTAACGCGTAGTTTATGGCAAGGGAATGCCAATTTGTTATAAAATTAACCTTGGTGGAGTCCAGTGCGCTTGGCTCGCGGCTAATGTCCTTTGGCACCGAGCCAACTTTTGGCAATTGTAAACTGGTGGGCAAAGCGGGGGAAATGAGGGCGCCCGACGGATTGGGAGGAACTGAGCATAGTTTCGACAACTTCGCGTCTAAAAATATTTAATATATTTATGGAATTGTTTTAAATTTATTTTTAATTTCTAATTATGTACTCACTTATTATATTCTATTCACTTATTTTGTGTTAGTCTACGTTCATTATATGTAAGTCAACTTGATCATTTGTATTTCTTTCTGTATAATGAATTACTCTATGCACTATTTCCCTAAATTTCGCTTTGTGTTTCCAAATCGATATTAATTTCTTTATGCTTTTATCTATTTACTTATCCCATATAAGATAAACAATTTTAAAAGCAGTAATCAATCGATTAAAAATGTCCAGTCGACATAACATTAAAACGATTTCTATTTGAAACCATTTATTTGCAAAAAATTATTCGACTATCATACTGCGCATAAAATACAAAAAAACGGCAGCAAATAATGAGTTATTGAGGAGGCAAATAAACCTAAATAAATTCAAATCAGCCCCATTAAATCATTTTGAAAAATATAAAATCGAAATACATGAAAAATTAAAATAAATTGATAAGCTGGCTGCTAAAACCAAGGATTGAAATGAAAAAAATTGGAATAGTGAAACCGGCGGGGTAACGCATAAAACCGCATATTGTACAATTTTAACCCAATTATACAAGCATGGCAGAGTAAGTCCTAAAAATCTGGACATTCTCATTATTTCTCAAGAAATAAAAATCCATATACCTGAAAATTCAAGAAATGAAATATCATAGAATTTTTCTAATGAAATTTCCGAAATTAAAAAGAAAACGCGAGTCAGAAAAGTATTTAATTAACGTTCAAATTGTAAAATTGAATTTTGGCCGTTTTCACGTGTTTTTTTTTGCCAAAAATTGAAGGTCACTAAACCCCCTCCCCTTCAGAATGGCCGGGGACCCTACGCTCGAAATTTCGAGCCGACTGGCCACCATCTTTTGGCCAAAAACTAACAAATACCACCCGAAACCAGCCAAAAAATGCAGTTTTTTTTTGCAAAAACCGGGAGGATCAAAAATTTTCTGGCTTTAGGGGGATGGGGTCAACAGGCTTTGGGGGTCCCCTATACCCACGGTTTGGGGGTCTTCCCTTCCCCGGCTGCATGTCGCATTCGAAATCCTTATACCTACTTACGACCAGACGAATACCGGCTGAGAATTTCGGAAGGGGTTAACCGGATATTTCTTGGAAGGTTAGGTAAACGACATTTAATTTTTGACCAAAAATAGCAAAAAAACATCTACAAAAAAGAGGAGCTTTGCCTAAAGTCGGCAGAGGGCAGGGCAGGCACGTACCTCACAAGGAAGGAAGGCGGGGATTTGGAACCCCCCAAATTCAGAAAAATCGGAAAAGTAGGACATTTTGAACGTTATTTTGGGCTATTTTGGCCTTTTTGGGCTCAGTCCCCCAAAATCGGTGTTGGTCCCCCCAAAATAGGACGGCCAGCTACGCGCCTGAGGCAGGGGGCGAGTAAACTAAAGCGAGGTTAAGGGGCGGCGAAGGGGACGACCAGAAATTCATAGCATGAAAATTCTGGGGAAGATCGATCAAGCGCCGAAAATAAAACATTTCTGAGCAAACAGGCAACTAAAAGCGCTTAGAACAGCAAATTTCCAGAGAATTTTTAGGAATTTCGCGAATTCTGCCGGGAAACGAAGAAATTTATTGCTATCATGGGGGTCAAAATCCCAGTTAACCCCCCACCCCGAGATCACATTGTTCTGTCTACAAGAAAAACGATATTTTCCGATATGCAGGCACGTATCTCTGGGGGAATTGGGGTGGGGTCCGAACCCCCCCCCGCACAAAATTCGGAAAAACTGGAAAAATAGGACTTTTTAAACGTTATTTTGTGCTATTTTTGTCCTGTTCGGGCTTAGTCCCCCGCAAAAATTGGTTTTGGTGCCCCAAAATAGGAAGGCCAGCAACGTGCCTGGAGATATGAGTGCATTTGAGCAGGGAAAAAGATAAGTACCGCCCCTAGTCGGAGTATACTGCATTCGCTAATGTTTCAAACCTATTCGTACCAGGGCCAACCGCTCAAAAAAAATGTCAAAAAAATCAAAATATTTATGCGTTATTTTATGTATAATTTATATGCAACTTATTCATGCATGCAACGGGTCGAAATTTTTGGTGGGAGGGGGGTCCCGGAACATTCTCAGCGGCAGGGGAGGTGAATGCCTCCGCTTTTCGGCCAAAAACACCCAAAAACGACCGAAAAATTCACATTTTTTTGCAGAAAATCGGGGTCAGAGATTATCCAGCTTTAGGAGGATGGGAACAACAAGAAAACCAAAAAACCACCAAACAACCAAACACAACAAAAACAATTAAAATAAACCAACCAAACAACCAAAACCAAAAAAGCAACCAAACAAAAATAAGCAACCAAAAGAAAAACAACCAAACCACTAAAAACCCAAAAAACAGCCGAAAAACCATGAAAACAAAAAAGAAAAAACAAAAAATACTGTTAAAAAAGTGCAAAAAAACGAAAAAAAAGCAAATAAGACAAGCAAACAACAAAAACAGAACAACCAAACCAAACTCCAAGAATCAAACAAAAACGTAAACAAGCGAAAAAAGAACTTACGTCCTTCGGCGTCAGCGGGCGACGCGTCCTGCTGCTGCAAATTGCGGGCGTGCGAAAATTGCCGTCCGATGTCGGCGATGGAGCGGACGGTACTCAAAAACGTCGAGCCGCCGCCGGCGTTTTCTTTGCTCGACGCCGACGGCTTGGCGTGCTCGTACTGATGAACGTGCTTACGCAACAACGACTCGCGGATCGGCTCGCGCTTACATTCGTCGATCGACTTGGCGGCCAACAGCTTCTCGAGTAAAACGTCTACGTGAAACATCACAATACGGGTTTAAGAGCTCTTGATTTCATATGAGCTTCCGCTTATATGCGGCGTTAGGTTTTCATTTACTCGTGAAATTTCAGGGACTTTGGTCTTTACTTTGATACTCTATAGACTCAGAACGCGTACGACTATAGCTCCAACGTGAAACATTACAATAAGGGTTTAACCCTTTTCTACTTAAATGCCACGAGCACTCGATAGCACAGACGCGCAGCGTGTGGACCAGCAGATCAACTCGACTAAGGTCAGTTAGTAAGCTTTTCGGAAGACAAATGAGATCAAAACTGGGATAAATGCTAAAATATGTCAAAATAGCTTTACTCCACAGTTTCTGATCCATTTCAAGCAATTTTGAAGAAAATTTATCGCTTTTGTCCATTCTTAGGTTCTATGTTGCCTCATTTTTTCTGCAAAATTTCATATTCTCCAACGTTATCAGTCTAGACGGTGGAATAATCAGGATTTTTAAAGGGGGAGGGGCTGGTAGCCCAGTTTTTCCCAGAAACAGTCAAAAATTGGTCCAAAGATCCGCTATTTATATGATAAATAGCGTTTTTCGCAGCACTTCATTAAGAATAATTTCTGAGGCAAAACTTTCTCAAAAAAAAACAACAAATTTTCGGCAGTTTTATGCTAAGAAAGTGATTGCTTTCTTAAAAATCAGTGCGAAGCGATTTGATCATCTTTGGGGCCTGACACCCAGAATTCCCAAACTAAACATGCACAGCGGGGCTACTTCCATTCATAAAAAAATTGCGTACATTAATTACAAAACGGTTTTTATTCACTAATGCCCGAAATATGTATACCTTAATAACATATTTAAAACTTGAAAACAACTGCAAGTTAAACGACACGAAAATTCGGACAATTTTCAATCGACCTTTCACTCAACGCTAACGATCTTAATACACAAATCTTTACATGCCTGAAGTTTACCGAGCTTATACTAAAACTTCGGGGTGTTTTTTCGAGTTTTAAAATAAAATTTTAAATTTTAAGAATAGAACGGAAGAGAAAATTACTAAATTTAGGGCGGAGGGCTTAATTTTTAAAATGTTTTCGCCGTTTCTATCCAGAAAAACTTATCAAAAAATTATCCGGAACATACAAAAAATTTGTATGTTTTTTAAAATTTTTTTATAATTTTTCTTATTATTTTCTTATAATTCTTTTTATAATTTTTTTATAATTTTTTTTATAATTTTTTTTATAATTTTTCTATGCATAATTCGATTATTATTGTCTCCCCAGGCTACGCCTAGAGTATCGAAGTTTAATACACATCCACTATTTTTGAACCGCCTTAAGCATTTTCTGACTCATTTTGAAAAAAATGTAAAAATTTTAAATTTTAAATTACTTCAAATTTTTAATTTTAAATTTAAAATCATTTAAAATTTGGCATTTCTTTCCAGGAATGTTCTACTGAAAATTAGGCATTGTTCGGTCGTCTAATGGGAGCAAATTCGAAAGACGCGTTAATATCCCCTAAGTATCGATACAACAAGTATTCTGATGCTACGCAACACCGTATCGTTGCAATTTTATATTTCTAATTTTATTTTCTGATTATATTTTTATTTACATCCAAATATTTATTTAACTAATTCACCATTATTCTTCACTCATGTAACTATTTATTTACCTACATTGTTGTATCAATCAAAATCGATATGGTCATCAGATCATAATTTTCCAGCGCACACTAATGATACGTTATTTGCCAGGGGCGGATTTAGGGGGAGGGGCGTGGGGGGGCTGACCCCCCCCATTGGCTCAAAATAGTGCGCAAAATACAGGATTTTTGAGCGATTTTTAGCGATTTTCGGGTTTAAACGGCTAATTTTTCCGCCCAAGTCAGGGTTCCGCCCCCCCCCTTAGGGGTACAGCCCCCCGTAAGAAAATCCGCCAGTCCCCCCACAGCTACGTGCCTGAGCGAATCGGATTACCGAGAAAATGAGTGTAAACCATACGTGTTCTAAGGGGTTGACCCCCAGAATGGCAAATGACCCGTCATAGGCGCACAAGGTTAGGGTCGGCAGGGGGCGAGAAATAAAATATCAGAAACCTAAAACAGTAAATTTAACGTTCACAAAGATTTCTGGGGAGACAAAAATTGCAAAAAAGGTCTAAAATTCGGAAAAAGTTTCGGCGCTCCACGCCGAAATGAGTAATTGTGTGTTCTACATGGCTTCATAATGGCAGAAATTGCATTTCAAAAGGAGAAAGGTCTAATTTTTGGGCGCTTCGCGTCGTTTTAAGACGATTCTTAGTGAATTTTGCCCTCAGAGACCCTGAAAACAGCTAAAATACACTAGCAAGGGTCGAACAACTCTGTTTATGCTTAACTAAATCGCTACTGTACCATATTATAGTACCCTAAAATGTGTGTGTACAAAATGTACAAAGACTTATGGGTACCATCTTTGCACATGTACAAACGGACCTTGAACAAAAATAACACAGTTTAAACGACCGAAATGGTCAAAATAGCCTATAAAACGTCTTTCCGTGGTAATTTCGCACTTTAAATACATTTTTTTATACATTTTCGGTCCAATTCGACTGCATTGTATCAATTTTAAGGGTAAAGAATACAGAAGTTGGTCATTTTTGGCGCTTGTCGGCTTTAAAAAGTACATAAAAGTACTAATTCTGAAAGATTCTGATATTTTCACTGCTTTTGACCTGAGATATGGTGGGGAAAACGTTCCGTCGGCTCAAAATCGCCAGACAGTACCTGTCTGGCTGACCCTTCAGCGGGGGTAATACCCCTCAGCCCGTGCCGCGACCCCCCCAGAATTAATAATTTTCCGTAAAAACTGTAAAAAAGCGCGCCCTCTTAAGCGTGTTTGGTTCATTATTGCCGTAAAAGTCTAAAATTTCAGGCGCTTCGCGCCATATACCCATTTTTGGTATTTTGTTCAATTTACTAGATTATTCCACTTTTTAAAATTTTTTCGTTTTTATGTTCTAGAAAGAACGATCGTGGTCCGAAACGTCGAAAAACATTGTTTTTGACGTGTACCCGTCGGTTTTTAGCCCAGAAAGGCACTTTTTAGACATTATTCAAGCCCGACACCCCCCAGAATTCCAACGCTGTACACGTATGATAGGAACTCGTTCAAACGCGATGCAATTTTTTACACTGCTGATGTCCTAATTTTATTCCTTTACCATTCGTAGCGAATACCGAAAAAAATCGATCAGAACTTTCAGAAAAAATTGAACATTTGTAGATTTTTAAGGAATTCCAAAAAACGATTCCGAAATAAAAAATAACATTAACAAATCAACAGAATCGAAAAATCCGCAAAATTGATAATCAACAAGTCAATACCACGTGCGAGGCTTATTGAAAAGCCGCACTTCGATTATTTCAGCGTCATAAGCATATTTGATCTGGGAGGGGGGGTTCAGCCCCACCCCCAGAAAAAAATTAATTCAGGCAAAAAATCTTCGCACCCCCTCGGAATTGGCGATTTTTCGGAATTTCCCAAAAATTTTCGGCGCTTCGCGTCATTATACTCATGTTTCGACTATATTTTGTTCCATTTGTTCGACTTTTTTAGATTTTTTCGAAATTTTTTGTAATGTTTTAACGCTCTCGAAAGATATATAGTGCATCGTCAGAAACGCTTAAAAACGAGTGTACTTAACATTTTTTGGGCCCAAAAAAGCGCATATTATAATTTCAAACCCCCCCCTCACAATTCCCACGCTGTGCACGTATGGTCATAAGCATTCGTGGTGTTAAGGGTTGGGGCGATTCAGCCCCCCTCCAAAAGAAAAGTTCATTCACCCCCCCCCGTAAATTCGCGATTTGCTGAAAAATTCCTAAAAATTCATTCAAAAGGTGCTCGATTGAGCATTTATTGCTATATTATAGACCCACAAGTTCAAAATTTTGGCGGTTAGATTCATTTTTCGATTATATTTTGATCAGCTTAATCGAATTTTCAGTATCCTTACGAGTTTTTCGTTTTTCCGCTCTACGAAGAAATGCCAAAAAAACTGTTGTTTTTGATTTGTATCCACCAGACATGCACAGCACGAAAATCGTGGGCAGGGTGTGAAATCTTAAAGTGGCTTTCTTGTGCTCAAAATAATTGGTAGTACCATACACATGATCTCGGGGGATGAAGGGGTTCCACCTCCCCACCAGAATTGGCGCGATTCGTTCCGACTTTTTTAATTTTTTTGCGAAATTTTTCTACGTTTTTACGCTGAAAAACGGAATTTTGACGCGTACCTAACATTTTTGGGCCCAAAAAAGGCATATTATAATTCCACCCCCCCAGAATTCCTCATGCTGTGCATGTATGATAGGTACGCGTCAAAAACATCGCTTTTCAGCGTTTCTGACGATGCCCTATCTTTCTAGAGCATAAAAACGTAAAAAGATTTCGAAAAAATCAGAAAGTCGATGATATTTAACAAAATATAGTCAAAACACGAGTGTATATATGGCGCGAGCAGTGTTTTTTTTTGTACAAGGTCCGTTTGAACATGTACAAAGATGGTCCCCAAAAGTTGTTGTACATTTTGTACTATCATATGGTTAAGCAGCGGTTTTAGCAGTGGCGGATCCAGGATTTTCCTAAGGGGGGGGGAGCGGTATTCCTAAGGGGGAGGCGGAACCCTGAATTGGGCGGAAAATTAGCCATTTCTACCCAAAAATCGCCAAAAATCGCTCAAAAATCCTAATTTTGCGCACTATTTTGGACCAATAGGGGTGGCGGCCGCCCCTTCCCTAAATCCGCCCCTGGCTTTTAGTGTGGTAAAACAGGGTTTTTCGATCTTTGTCAGCGTATTTTAGCTAATTTCTGGCTTTCTGACGTCAAAAATTACTAAAAATTGTCTCAAAACGGCGCGAAGCGCAGAAAAATTTGACATTTTTCCATTCTAAATGCAAATTCTGCCATTTAAAAGATATATATAACAAAAAATTGTTTGGAATTGTACACTTTTCACATTTTTTGTCTAACCAAAAATCTTTAAACATATATGTACAAAGGCGGTCCTGAAAAGTCTTTATACATTAGGGAAAAATCTTTGCAGAATACAAAAAAACCGTGGGCGCGAGGCGCCGAAATTTTGACACTCTTGAGCATAGATATCATGGGGGATAATGGATCCCCCACTTAAAGTCGGCCTTATCTTCCCCCATCCTCCAAAAGCGTAAAAATGGATAGCTAAAGATAAATAGATAGCTAAAGACGCTTAAAAAAGCACCTTTTCTACTAATTTTTAAGAAATTCCCTAAAACTTTTGAAAAATCGAAAATTTTGCGAGGGGGGGGGTAAAAAGAATTCTGGGGGAGGGGTAAGAATAATTCGATGTGGGGGGTGAGTCCCCAAGATCATTTGTCGTATCCACCGTTTTTGATGCTGAAAATAAACCTAAAACATTCACCCATTCACAATCTTCATGCTGTGCACGTGTGGTGATAAGATGCAAATCATTAAAAAATTTAAAAACCGAACATAAAAGCAAAAAGTAAAACAAAAAGAGAAAAAAACTGCTTCGGCATTTACCGATAACTTGCGTCAAATCTGTCGCTTCAAGATCCAAAATTACGGTACCGCTTAGCAAACACGATCGCAATTCGAACAACGAGTGCAGTGATAAGGTGGCCACGTGGGGCTTGGACCACCGATTACCGCCCTCCTCCACATCCTCTTCAAACTTCACCCACCTCAACGAGGAATTTAGAGAGAAATACCGTTTAATTTTTTAATTAAATAAATCGCTAATTAATTAACAGACCGCCGAATAAATTAGAGCACAAAACGGAGAATTACAAAACGTTGTAAACTGATAATTAAGGTGTAAACTGGTCTCATTCGACATCGTACCACAAGCCAAACGTGTTCAGTTTTGAGTTTAAACAACAGAGCACAAAACAGAGAATTACAAAACGTTGTAAACTGATAATTAAGGTGTAAACTGGTCTCATTCGACATCGTACCACAAGCCAAATGTGTTCAGTTTTGAGTTTAAACAACAGAGCACAAAACAGAGAATTACAAAACGTTGTAAACTGATAATTAAGGTGTAAACTGGTCTCATTCGACATCGTACCACAAGCCAAACGTGTTCAGTTTTGAGTTTAAACAACAGAGCACAAAACAGAGAATTACAAAACGTTGTAAACTGATAATTAAGGTGTAAACTGGTCTCATTCGACATCGTACCACAAGCCAAACGTGTTCAGTTTTGAGTTTAAACAACAGTGTACAGTGTAGTGTACATAATTGCTTTACACAATTCTAATTCGATCGAAAAAAATTATACCGAGTATATACATATTGTGACAGAAATAGGCTAGTCGATTATAAAAAAAATTATATCTAATTTCTTTATGGTCAGATTAAATTTGAATTAAATTTCAATTAATTATCAAAGCTTTTTTGCAAAAAAATCGAACCACGGTAAACGGAATGCGATGATGATAATGGACTACGTGCTAAATATTAAAAAATCTTCAAATTTTTGAAGTGAGTCATCTTTTTTTTCCACATGAATAAATACATCAAAAGTATAATTTGAAATATAAATATAGAAATATAAGTGTAAATATATAAAATGAATATAAATCCGCAAACAAAGCATAGCACAATTAGATAATACGCATAAAATACAGTAGATTGTTTGAACACCGGATTTTCTTCATTAGCAGGGGCGGATTTAGGAAGAGGCGGGGGGCAGGGGCGGCCGTCCCCCCCCCATTGGCCCAAAATAGTGCGCAAAATTAAGCATTTTTGAGCGATTTTTAGCGATTTTCGGGTAAAAAGGGCTAATTTTTCCGCCCAAGTCAGGGTTCCGCCCGCCCCCCCCCCCTTAGGGGTATCACCTCCCCCTTAGGAAAATCCTAGATCCGCCACTGTTCATTAGGTATCGATTTAATCGTCGTACCATCCGTTTTTTCATTTTTTTAATGCAAATTTCAAGTTTTCTGATTGTACTCATTAAAATTTTACTCTATTATCGATAAATCCGTATCAATTTTCGGCTTTTCGACCAACTTTACCGAATTTTCAAGATTTAAAGTTTTTTTGGTCAGACACAGTATAATTTTTCATTCCTTCCTATCACTTAAATATTGAATTTACAAATTGATCACAGGCACGTAGCTGGCCGTCAAATTTTGGGGGGACCAACACCAATTTTTGGAGGGACTAAGCCAAAAAAGCCAAAAATAGCACATAATAACGTGGAAAAAGTCCTATTTTCCGATATTTCTGAATTTTTTTTTGGGGGGGGTCCGACCCCCCATTTCCCCCTATGCTACGTGCCTCATTAATCATTATCATTTACTCTATTTGGCCCACTAAACATTCACCTGATGCTTATAACCGTAAGGTTTGCGTTGCCCTGATTTATTTAATTAGTCAATTTTGTGCAAAAAATTAGCTAATTAGTTGGAAATTTAATCAAATTAATTGACATATTTAACCTGGCCGTTTCCCGCCATTCTTGTTGCGCGTCCGTCCCGTTCAATTCCACCATTTCGGTGAATATTCGTTTATTTTCATAGTCGGATTGGGTGTCGTCCTCTTGATTCAACAAAAATTGGACCCGCTGACCGGGCGCTGCGTAAACGATACAAAGAACGAGTGTGAAAAGGTAAGGCCAGTAGCTCGATTTCGGGAAAACAGTCCAGATAAACTGTAGTACAAAAAAATTTTGGCAATATTCCAAGTCAGGGCCGGTCGGAAACGGAAAATTGTGAACATTTATCTATATCTTTAATAGAATGACTTTTGGCAATTTGCCAGGATAAAGAAAGCACGGTTTAAACCTACAAATCGAAAAAAATCTGCATACATGCAAGCGTATTGGCAATTATTCATGGCAGAAACCCGCTTAAGCAATACTTAACTCTAATCCGGAACGATCCATTTTGGTGAATCTGAACGGATATAAGAAAAAAGAGTCGGAAATTTTTTTTTGGCAATTTAGGTCTTGAAAGGCGATTACGGTATACGACCGCACTGGCAATTTTCCAAAAGCTAAATAGAGCGTTTTTGGGTATTTAGTTACAGGATTCATTAATTTTTTCTAAGCGTTCTCATTCTGGTTCGAATTTCGAACATGTTTTCGCTACTTTACACACAATTCTGAATTTTTCATTATTGCATTCTCCCGACAGCGATTTTTTATGCTGGTTTTTTTCTTCACCAACTATATAGGGCGAAATCATCCCCATTAAATAACGTTGACTAAATCGACGAATAAAACCAACGAAAATACGGCTCAAAAATTTATATTACGATTCTTTGACCGCAGTATATATTGCTGCCAGCCATGGATGCATATTACCAGGGGCGGATTTAGGGGGCGAGCGGGGCGGCCGTCCCCCTTTGGCCCAAAATGTTGAGCAAAATTAAGTATTTTTGAGCGATTTTTAGCGATTTTCGGGTTGAAAGGGCTAATTTTTCCACCCAAGTCAGGGTTCCGCCCCCCTTAGGGGTACCGCCCCCCCTTAGGAAAATCCTGGATCCGCCACTGCATATTACAGTGCGAGATCGGCAGGAACGGGGCTCAGTTACCGAGCATTCCGGGGCCACAATGACCTCCGAAAACAAATTGAATTTGTCAAAAAAAACGTAAAAACTACGCTAATCCATAAATTATGATAAATTTCCAGGACACTTGAGAAAAATTTCGATTTATATTCATTTTCAGCTTATGCTTTGCCGCATTTTCGCCGGAAAATTTCAAATTTGTCTATTCTGGGAGGTGTAAAACCAATCGCTAAAATCAGTCCAGATAAACGACATTACGGCATTGTAAAGCACAAAACCCATAATCTGTTGAATGCCCTATACAACACAGCGTTTTGTAAAGCGCGCTGTTGCCAAGTTACCGAATTTCCAGAAAAATAAACGATCTTCAATTCCCGTTGTAAACTAGCAACAAAGCTTCACACCCATATCATGCATATCCGGCGGTGGTTGGAAATACGCGCGGATAACTAAGAATAGATTATTCACTATTCGTATTGTAACACTACTCTTTTTACACGAATATTTTAAAGATTTTCTTCAAAGGTGTAAACCGCAATAGGAGGAACAAAACAAGATTAGTGTACAACAAATAGAATTTCCCCGTTTCTCGCATTAGTCAAATTAAGCTGCCGTTTTGATTTTGCGTCCACAAGTTTACACGCAGTTATTGACTTGAAGCAAAGTTGTGAGGTGTTGTAATGTTGTAAAGTAGCAAAGCGAGGAAAAACGCGTTCCTCCAATTCCTGGCGGCTTCAAGTGAGAAAAGCGCGTTCTTTGGACCTAGAACTCGGACGGTGTAAAGTCCATTTCAGTCATTTTTGAGCGAACAGCAAGTTTCTATAGCAAATTTAACAGTGCAACTTCCGACCAATAAACGAAAAATTTTTACTTAAAATTATTATAAGATTCAGCAACGCTCCTTAACTAAAGTTCATCTCCAGTGTAAGCTTAGCATAACTATCGAACGTGAAGAATGACTTACAGCTTAGAAATCCTGTTGTTACGAATAACACTTTTTTTCAAATTGACTCCCCCACAACTCTCTGGGCGCGAAATAAATTTTTAGTGTAAACTACTTTACAACTGTCGAGTACCAACTATTTCTCGCGACAGAAAGTGCCAGCCTCAAGGCATTGAGCATTATTAGAGTTGAGCATATGTCTTAACGCACAACGGAAGAATATAACGCAAAAATAACAATTTAATGAGTTTTTCGTAAATGACGATAAATTTCGTAAATTTTGGCCCAATTGTTTAAAGATGCGAAACGAGATGTACCCAATAGCCTCTTCTTGTCCTCCTCTTCGTCCCTGGTTTCAACGGCCAACCGCTTGTGGCGCCTGTGAGCCCGGTGCGGTTTATGCCTGGGGCGTTTTGGGCCATTTGCATAGGGCGGCATGTGGATACCCGTGCCAACCCACATATCGGCCCGGTGACCTAAAAAATCCCTCAATGTGAAAATCGCCGAATTAAATTTTTTTGGCACTTTCAAAATTTTTGAGAACGTAAGGCGAGCAAGGTAAAAAGCCATCCAGTACAGAAATTGGGTGACAAATTAGGACAAAAGACAAACATTTCAGTACATAAAAAATTGAAAGTTTTGGAGTTAATTAAAGACATCGACTGAATTTTGGCAATTATTCAGAATTCCCCGGAAGAAAATTAGTTTGGACGAAAAACTAGTTATAAAATTACGATATGCAACCTTAATCCGATTCATCAATTTCTCAAATTAATTTCACAAATTTTTCAAATAAAACTATCTTCTGTATCATTATTTCTCAATTTTTTTCATCATATTTTGCGCACTTCAAATGAGGGCGGGCTATAACACAGCGAAATTAGAATATTCTCTGAAAAAATGTTTCTGTGTAAGATAAATTCGCTTCCGCACTGGCAATCTCACGAAACTTCAGATAAAATTTAGTTTCGAAAGAATAATTTAAGCTTTTATAAATAAGTTTATATATGATTTAGAATTGTCCAGATTTTTCTTTTATTTCTTGCTGTTTATCTGTAATGAATAATCGAATTAAGAATAAATGATAATAATAAACAATAAATAATAATAAATAAAAATTAATAATCGAAAATTAGAAAAAATATTCATTTTTCGATTCCTAAATAAATAAATCAATAATCACCCCGACATCAAACTCTCCTGAAATACGCATGACCGTCCCCAGAGATTAACAGTACACTAAGATTCGCGTTTTCAATTCAGGTCATAAATTTAGCGAAATCGATTATTTGCATTGAAATCGTCAGTCAAAATCAATACTGCAATTACATCAGTTCGAAGTGTATATAATTAATTCGGTTCTTTAATATTTGAACAAACTTAAGAAACAAACGAGCTATAAAAACAAAAGGAAACAAACTTACTTAAAAAACAAAGTTTAGGTCAAAAAGCCCAGGCGGACCTTCCTGCGGGCATAATTTTTGCTGAATAAGATTAATTGTTCATTAATTAGTCGTTTAACATGTTTAAAACATACGAATGCGAGCATGATATAACTTTAGAATTTTTCCGACAAACAAGGTCATGTTAATTAACATATTAATTTTGACATTGACGTCAACGGCTCGGACCAATTGTCCAGTTTTTCGTAACCAGTCTAATTTTGCCAGTATCTTATAACACATAGGCAATTTCATAGTTTTAACCGTTTTTATTTGTCTGCGGCAGTTCTTTTCTACAAGCACGTGATGGGGGTTGGAACCCCCAAAATTAAAAAGTACAGATCCTCGGCCGAGTTTTGCAATTGTATATTCCACGCGTTTTCGACGTAGCTTGCTTAATCGAGGACATTGAAAAATGGTGTTTTTTTCGCTCGACTAGCACTATTTTGACACTTTTTTTTACCAGAAATAATTTTGGACCCAATCCCAAACCAACCAAGCCTATTTCAAATTTCGGTCCTGCCAATATAAAGAGCAATCAAAGATGTCTTTGAATGCTTTTAGAATCGTAAACCTTATTGAAATTCGAGAAGCCGATAAGTGTAGTTAACAGGCATGCACATCATGGGATTAATGGAGGCGGGGTTGAAATCTTAAAGTGCCTTTTTTGGGATCAAAAACGGTGGATAAGCGTCAAAAATCCTTTTTTGGCGTTT
Organism: Mermis nigrescens; assembly: GCA_036768485.1. Lineage (NCBI taxonomy): Eukaryota > Metazoa > Nematoda > Enoplea > Mermithida > Mermithidae > Mermis > Mermis nigrescens. Next base: position 2,158,546 of record JAVLUZ010000145.1, read on the forward strand.
ATAACGATGCTTTATCTTTGTAAGCGCAGAAACATAGAAAATTTGGAAAAAATTAGAAAAATTCCATTAAATTGAACAGAAGATAGTAAAAAAATGAGTATAAGGCGCGAAGCGCCAAAAATTTCACTTTTTTGATAAAACTGGTGGCGAAAAACGCTCAAAGCAGCACCTCCTCTATAATTTTCCATAAATGTTAGGTAAATCACGAATTTGGGAGGGGGGGGATTTCGAGGGGTGGGGGTGAAACCCTTAATACCTTCCCTAGCATCATGTATCGCATTTGATGATTTTTAATACTGCCCTAATAGTAATACATTTTTGAGCTATTATAAAACTCATACACATTAGTCTTAGTTCTGATTATCCATTTGATATTAATCATTATTAGGCTCCCTATTCAAAAATAAGCAGATAAATAATGTCAGGAAGAACAGTAACAATCCTTAGCGCACCAATTCCCAATTTTCTAATCTTTGCAAGATAAATAGTAATACTGAATAAAAAAATTAATGAAAAAATACGGATAAATACAGAAAATGGTTAATTGTTGAAGAACAAGAGTAAAGCGCTCTAGAAAGTCGAATCTTTGCACAAGTATAATGCAGAAACGAATAAACATTAAAACACATCATATGGAAAGGCATATTCTAAACAATACAGAATATAAAATAGCCCGGCTGGTCAACAAGATAAGCTAACAAGGGATAACTTTAAGCCGCTTACATCGTTTCATCATAAAAGCGTACATTGCAATAGGCGAAACAAGGCTAATCCAGCTTTAAAAGGCAACCGAGCGGAATATTTTTGTAGGGCTTTTCGCGACACATGTAAATACTAGACTGAAATCTAGTGGACCAAACATATCGGTGGGACAAATGGCGAAAAAGGCACAGATACCGTGTTATTAAAGATATGCACGTCAGATTAATTAGTCACGAAAATACGTACAATAAGCATCGCGAAGCGTTAGAAATATCGATTTATCGAATTTTTTACGCCGAAACGGGCAAAAAGCGTAAAAAAAGAAGAGATGATAGATTTTTGCGAGAAATGATCAAAACAAGCTTATTAAAAATATTAAAAAAGGAGACTAACGCAGATAAGTGAAAAAATTTAGAGATAACCGGACGTCATTAAAGGTGCTATTAAAGCTGAATGAAGCACACCCACTCGTATACCCTACGAGAAATAAGATAATTTGAATTTCGGGTCCGATCAACATCGAATAAGAGGAGGCAGTTATAATGACCTTTGCCTTATTAACAATTAATGTATACAGTTGATGGACGCCACATATTCTTCGCCCACCCAATGATTCAAACGCAGAGTGATTCATCGTTTTTCCGAATTATATACAGCTCAGTACCCCGCAAACATGTATGTGATCGATTCGCATAAGGAGTATTTAACATGAGCTTATATATGCGCACATGCACTGCATGGGAATTCTGGGAGGGGCGGGTGGTAAAATCGAAAAATCTTTCCAAAATGCCCTTTTTGAGCACAAAAACATGAAATGAGTGTCGAAAACATAGTTTTTTGTACAAGGTCAGTTTGTACATGCACAAAGATGGTCCCAAAAAGTCTTTGTACATTTTGTTCATACAAATTTTTGGGTGCTATTATATGGTGTAGTATAAAGGCGTTTCCGGTATGGTAAAACAGGGTTTTTCGACCTTTGGTGGTGTTTTTAGCTAATTTCTGAGTTTCTTATGACAAAAAATACTGAAAATTGTTACAAAACGGCGCGAAGCGTCGAAAATTTTCGTATTTTTGCTTTCTAGATGCAATTTCTGTTATTATAAAAAATATATAGATCAAACAATCACTCATCCAGGCGCGAAGCGCCGAAAATTTTTGGGAATTTCAGACTTTTTACAGTTTTTATCTTCGCAAAAATCTTCGTAAACGTTCAAAGACGGTCATGAAAAGTCTTTGTTCATCGAAAAAATCCTTGCCGAATACAAAAAACGTGGTCAAACATTTTTGACGTTTATGACGATATTCTGCCTCAAACAAAGTCAAGAAAATCTTGTCAAAAAATAAGTATAGGTACGACGCATCGAAAATTTGGCACTTTTGAGCAAGCAGATAGCTGATAATGAATCGCACCTTTTCAATGATTTTTAGGAAAATTGCAAATTGTGTGACTCAAAAGATATCTGGGGGTGGAAACCCCCCCCCCCGAACGCCCAGTGAGCGGAAGCCGGAGGGAGTGGCCGAGGGGCTCGCGAGCTCACTATTTTTGATCAAAAAATGTAAAGAAAATATCAACACATTGCTTGGCGAGAATTTTTAGCCCAAAAATCTGGAGGGGTGAAATATTTAGATAATCGAGTTCAAACGAGGATCCTTACTCGCCCTATTATACAACATTGAGCTTCCACACAATTTAAAATAGTAATAAGCACACCTGGGCGTGGGGGGTTTGGGGATATGCACCCCCCAGAAACCAAAATAACCCCCAGGAATTAAAATACCCCCGGAATTCAATTTTTGAAATTTGTTTCGTTTTTTTCGCATTTTTGATGCCAATGGATAGTGCTTGATGAGAAACGTCGAAAAACGATGTTTTTATCGCCATACCACCATTTTTAGGGCATTTTTTGACCTTTAAAAAATCTTACATCCTCCCCCCCAGAATTTTCTTGCTGCCCACGTATGGTAATAAGACCTGACTCTGTTAGTATAGTGTAACGCGTTTGCGAAATTGTGAAAATGGTTGAGCAAGTATATAATAGAGGTAACGTGTTCTTGATTAAAGGCGGAAATTCTATCGTAAAGAATAACGATAAAATGATCATGTTTTCGGGTCAAAGTTCAAAGTTTATCCGAGTGAGACAAAAATCCAGTCGCATAAAACAACAAATGAATCGTTACAGTTTCGGGTCAAAGGGTAATGTTTGCTCTATAGGCGGTTTTTGCATTTCTAACACTTTGAGATAGGAGTCAATGCCCTTTAATGACATTTTCTACGTCTTTCAATGTCATCTTAGCCGACATGGTTCGACGTTTCCCATAACTTGAGATATCTTGGCGTAGTAAGAAGGATTTTTAAAAATTAAGAAAAAAAACAATTAGGATAAAAAATAAAAATTAAAACACCCTAAACAAATCCGTAAATAAAACAGAAAATAATTAGCATTGAGCTACTGAGCGAAGAAAATAATAAGTTTTTAGCCGCTGTTGCATCAAAGTTCGATTTTTCGCACAAACTCGAAACTTTTTCCTCGTTTGGCCAAAAAAACGTACCTTTACATTTGTTTTTGCAGGACAATCAATCTTTCAAAATTAGGAGACATTACCAAATTTTCAGGAGCGCAGCTCCAGGAATAACGTGCGGGATAGATAAACGTGATATAATTACACATGAGCTTGAGACAGGTGAAGGTTTTGAATTTATAAAAAAATTTCTCAGTTTTTTCGCGATTTTTCCATGCGAATGAATCAAACCTAATAAATATGCTGTTTTTCGCCCTACCACCTCACATGGTCGTGGGTTCGGGGGGGGTATGCACCCCCCAGAAATCAAAATACCCCCCCCAGAATTCAAATTTTGAAAAATTTTTTTGCTTTTTTAGCGATTCTGATGCCATTGGACAGTGCTTTATGAGATACGTCGAAAAATGGTGTTTTTTTCGCTATACGACCACTTTTAAGACCATTTTTTGACCTTTGAAAATTTTTTCACCCCCCCCCAGAATTTCGGTGCTGACCAATTATGCGTACCACCATGTTTTGTTCCTCTTTTGACCTTTGGAAAATTTTCATCTCTTGCCCATGTGCACGCAAGCAACCTATTACAGTATCCCGTCTTAGCAAATATATAATAGTATGCGAAATGCGGATCAAACACTAATAATCGCCTACTGAAAAAAAGATGTGTACCACCATAACTACTATGACCCGGTACATCAATCTGGCGATCAACATCATAGGTAATTAGCGCATGTAAACATAGCCGGAAAATGATGACGGCGATATGAGATATGATGATGATTACTCCAATTTGTATGCAAGAGGGCCCAGAGAAAAAAATGAAATTACAGTAATTACCTCATGACATCGACGTTTTTTTCTAAAGAAACATACGGCTGTGCTTAGCCGATAATAATGATAAAACGTGTCAGCTTAATCCGGATTAAAAGTAGCGGAGCAAAATTATGCAAAACTTTGATGAATTAGATATGGCAAACCATACATTGGCTAGGTTGGGGTGGCGAGAGGGGGGTGAAATCCAGGAATGCTCATATAGTAAATTGAGGTCATTATTCTTCGTACAAGGTCGCTTTGTACACGAAAAAAGACAGTCCCAAAAGCCAATGTACATTCTCTATATGTAAAGTTCAGGGTAGTATAGTATCGGACAGTAGCATGTTATGTGCGATAAAGCAGAGTCATTGACCCTAATTAGTCAAGTTTAACCAATTTGTGGGTTTTAGCGATGAAACATACAAAAATTTATCAATACGGCGCGAAGCGTCGTAAAATTTTTCATTTTTTACCGTTATAAGGTAAACTTTTAGGCTTTTTTCCGCAATGAGCTCAAAAATTATCTCTTAGCTTCTTTCCTTTTCTCAAAATCGCCTGACATACCTGATTTTCAAAACCTCAGGTAGAAGTAATGGCCTACATTCCAATTCAACAGGTTATGACTTCGGCTGATGTGAACTTGAGACAATAGTGTCGGCTGCTTTAGATAGATAGAAGTGTCATCTTTTATAACATGTAAAAAATTTTGGCCAGATGTCAATGGTTCGGGCGCTAGCTACGGCAATTTGTTTGCACCCTACTTTAATACTGTTTAAAGGCCCATAGCGTCATTGGTCCTGCCATCGATTAACATCATCTTGTGACGATATCCAGAAATTTTTGCACTCGGTAAAACGCACATCTAGTCTGGGGGTTTACAAAATATGCAAATTTATTTTTTTGGCATGACATATTGTCAAAAGTGTCAAAACAGGATACCTACATACAGGCCCGTATACAGGATTCAATTTCGAGGGGGGGGCGAAAATTTTGAGGTCAAATATCTCGAGAACTATTAGGAGGCGAAGCGTTGAAAAAATTCGATATGTTCTACATGTCCAACTCAAATTTGAGTGGTTTTGGGCGGGCTAGAAGACAAAAACTAAACATAAACGATAAATCCGGCGCGAAGCGCCGAAAAAGTTTGAGTTTACTAGCTCAAAAGTACGCTGAAAACCTGATTTGGTGGTGTTTTAGACCTACTTTGAGAATTTTTCATTCTTTCCTTCGGGGGACCCTGTTGTGTTTCAAAAATTATTTTTCATTTCCGGGAGGCAGCCCCCTGCCCCCTGAATACGGCCCTGCCTACAAACGCAGCAATGCGATCCAATGCAGAAACTCTTGGGTTTAAACAATATCAAAGTGAGGTGTAAACAAATAGCTGTAGAGAATGACGAACCGCTGGCAGCTGGCCAAAATTTGCTCACATCAGCCGAAGCTATGACCTATTAAATCGGAATGAAGCCTTTTTTATGGGCCACCCCGTATATAAAATGTGAAAAAGGGATAACGAATCCGGTCGCAATATCCGATTTTTAGGCAAAATATGCGTTTTTAGTTCATTTTCAGGTCTTTTTTATGCGTTTTTGGCCAAAATCGAAGTCCATTCACACATTAGTTTCTTTTGGTAATCGGCAAGGATTTTCAAGACACACATGAAATTTACGGGATGGTTTATGCATGTACATGCACAAAGATTCTTCACTGAAAAAAGACAGTAGAAATGTCTCATACTGTCAATTTTAAATTTTAATTTTAAAATTCTAAAATTTTCTATATTGTAAATGTCTAAATGTCCATACTATACTGTTATACTGCTTCATACTAAGATAGAAATTTGCCCTGAACTTCCATTAGAAGCCTAAGCTTAATTTTTGATCATGTTAAATATGTCAAAAGTGTTTTGTACAAATTTTTGTTAATGTGCGCAAGGTTCAAAATTAGGTTAGGACGGTAAAAACCGTCTTTTTTGAACTAGTATTTGTCAATAGAAAGGTAGCAAATTCTACTTAGAAGCTGCCAAAATATCAAGATTTTTCTGCGCTCCGCATCGTATTTATTTTTTATTTATTTCATTCAACTATTTAAATTTATTCTTAGATACCAATGAATTAGCTAAAGTTCCCAAAATCCAGTTTTGTAATACGGGCCGCGTCGCTGTACCAAATTATAGTAAACTAAAATTTACACGTAAAATATGTTCAAAACATTTCGGGACCATCTTTGTACATGTACAAGGACCCTGTACAAAAACACAATTTTTAGGCTAACGATTGCCCGCACGGCTTAAATTATGGAGACAGTTTTAATTGTTTAGAACTGCAACGACATTCAACCGATCTAGCTTGATTACTTGCCATTCTGCGGCTAATCAAATGAACTTTTCAAATGAAAATTTCCGTTTTTTCACTGAATTTTAAAACGCAGTAGCTTAGCAGTAAAGTTAAATAAATTCTAAAATTCATAATTAAATTTTACATCATATATTGACTTTGGAAAAAGCAAAATTATTGTGTAATATATCGTGTCTAAAATTTCAATGCGTTTTTTCCATTTTATATATTTATTTTTTTATCTTCTTTATCATATTGATGACATTCTATTAATTCAGCTTTAGTTTCTGCATAATTTACAAAAAAAATTTCAAATTCAGCCAGATAAAGCTATCGGCCAATATTATCATAGGTAGGTCGTACCTATAATATACTTGGGTACACCCAATATATGCCCTTCCCCGTCACAGCTATAAGGGGTCACATCTGAAAGGTGCGGTTTTTCTTAAAAGGTAGATAAAAGGAAAACATACAAATCTGAGACGCTATCATAGCAGAGCATGTAAACGACTAAGAATAATTGCCTCATAGAATTTAATGGTAGGTATAGAATTGTAGAGGATGAAATTATCCAGGTCAAACTTTTTGTTTTTTGAATTTCGCATTAGTTCTCCAGGGGCAAAGTAAAGAGTGCAAAAAATTGCGGGTGTAAAGACAGATTTTGGTCGCATTTTACTTCTTTCGGTCTGCCAACATCTGCGGTTATGGGTCCCGAAGAATTGTTTCTGATAGAAATGTACGAGGACCCCAGGGCTACTTTCTGCTTAACTGCAAACTTTTTACACTCAATACGGAGTTAGATCCAGGGGCTTAAAGTTTACAATCTAGTGAATGGTGTAAAAACAAATTTTGTCTGAAATTTCTCCAATTACTTCACCGCTTGCAAGTCGGGACAAGTTGAAAAGAATAAAAATAAAGCACGTTCAAAGGGCTACACGTCGCAGCAAACCGCGTTTTAAAAACCTCAATGTTTACTTATTTCCGGAGGTGTAAAGTTCGAAATCAGAGTGTAATATTGAACGTAAAAAGGATTTTTTTCCTTTCTTGATTAATCAATATCTCAAATCGGATGTGGAACAGAAGTTTTCCACACACAAACTTACTACGATTCAAATTATACAAACTGGCACAAATCAAATTTTTTTACACTCAATGGGCAGCAAGGTTCAGATTTTTAAAGTTTACAATGTGATGGATAGTGGAAAAATACGTTTTTGTCCCTTTTATGTTCGGCTTTCTCTCCGTTTAGAAGTCGGGATAAGTCCAGTAGAATAAAAATAAAGTACTGTCTAAGGGGTACATGCCACAGCCAATTGTATTTATTTACATAAATATTGAGCTTTTTCGGAAAGTGTAAAGTCAAAAATTGTGGGTTTCAAACGTGTTCTTGTCCCGTTTTTTTCTGCCAAGAGTTCTACGAGTCTGGGCATTTTCACAAGTCTAAAAATGTAACATGGGTCAAACGTCATACGTCAGTTAGGCGCGTTTGTTTACACTCAACAGTGGTGTTAAGTGGTTTGCATATATTTATTTGTCTACAGACCTTTGTTAAGAATTAATTTTTCTTAAATATTGATCGTATTATCAGAGTAATATCAGAATTAAAAATCCGACATAAATCTTCTTTACACTCGGTAGTCGCATTCAGTTTACACTAAAAATTAACTTTAGTTCTGGAGCGTTGCAAAAGCTTTATTTGTTTGAAAATGTTCTGTGTAACGTCAGAACTACGAATCTGACTCTTAGTTTTCTCTGCGCCCTGTAGTTATGTTGAGTTTATAACATTCAATTATTGTGAATGTGTAAAATTTACACTACAAATTTATTTTACTTCCAGCGCGCTTGCGAAAGGTAAATTTTTCTTCAAAATATGTTCCATAAGGCCAGGATTACTAATTTGACTGAACGCTTTCTTCAAACCCTGTAGTTATGCTAAGTTTACACTACAAAGTAATTTTAGTTCTAGTGGTTCACGAATCTAAGCGTAAGTGTTCTTTACACTCTGTAGTTCCGTAAAGATTACGGTTAAAACAGTTCATCTTTTGATAGGATAAAAGGTAATCATGTTAAAAAATATAATGATGATGCTGAGAACAATATTGCTTTCCGCGTTCTTGGATAGCTGACATTATTGTGGCATGTTACCGTATGTGTTTACTGACTGATTAACTCAAATCATGCTAATTTAAAGTAGGGTACTAGCGAAGAAAAATGCTCCGATGGGATAACAAGGACGAATATACTTGGAACTGCGGATTATTAATGACATAGAAGGATGGGACTAGTTAAAAGTCACATATGCGCTAAAGAATTAAAAGAATCTGCTAAAAATCAGATTTCTCTAAGCAACACGAAAATCAAGGTCTACTCTGCGGCCTCTGAAAAAAAGAAGGCGTACTCTCAAAATACTTTTCACGGGTGTTTAATGAAGAGCTTAGAAGGAATTATTGGCCTTTGTATAGTAGCCGATTTAGTCTGAGATCAGTATCATACTTTCATGACAATATTTAATCAACATTCACTTAAAAGGCACAATATGTGAATCATGACATTCGTATCACGCTGTATCTTATGGCTCTGCAGTAAAACGTGTTATGCTAGCGTAGTGAGATGATGTAGGTAGTTACACTTTCTCCTGCATCAGCATTTTACAAGTATGAGCTATTAAAATTTCAAAATTTCCGTTCTATCCTTATGCACTATTGCATTTATTTGCACGGTTATCTCGCTCATTATTCTTGCGCCGCGTGTCCTAAATCCTTTGGTGCTAACCTGATTGCGCATGTTTAGTGCCTTGCAGTACTTCGATACATTTGCAACTGCGGTCATTCGGGATTCAATTGAGGCTAGTAAACAGAATAATTTGTCGTTTCCTTTAATATGATTGATTAGTTTGGTGTTTAAAGAATAATGTATTGTTATTTATGTCTAAAACTGAGGCAACAACCGTACGTGAGTAGCGAGAAAAATCTGGGGGTTCTGGTTGGGCGAAATCACCAAAAATGTTACTAAAAATGGAATTTTAATGGCCTACAGTAATCTGTGGGAGTTTTTCACCTTCTAAGGGTGCAACCCCCTCTGGAACTTCATACGCCAACTTGTGGCCACAACTACCTCCTGCAGGCCGCAGAACATACTTCGATTTTTGTGTTGCTCAGAGAAATCTGATTTTTAGCGGATTCTTATGATTTATTGTGCGCATAGGCGACTTTTACCTAGTCCCCTCCATTCATGTCTTTAATCATCCGCAATTCCAAGTATATTCGTCCTTTTTGTTCCATCGGAGCATTTTTCTTTGCTAGTTCAAATTCAGATAAAGTACGAATTATGCGAAACAAAATCGATCAAAACTTACAGGCAGAGTTCAAAAGGATTTGGGTTCTTAATTTTAAGGCAATAATTCAACGCAGGCTAGTTTTGTACAAATATTTTTTAAGCCGCGTATCGAGAAATAAGAGAGGTTCTTAAAATAAAAAAACTAAAAATAAAAGAAATTCAGTAATTTCATAAGGGAAATGTTCAATGTTTTTACAAAAGATATTAGACATAAAAACTTTGATGGACAGCAACAAAAAATTTTAAACTATTCTATAAAAACTTACTATACACGTGAACGAATGGTCTATAATAAGCCGTATGAGCATGCTCCATAATTAACCGACTGTATAAAAATAAAAACCGATGTTTCGGCCGATAGCTGAAGCTAATATAAATAAAACTGAGTAAAATCAGAGATGAAAAACGTCGCTAACGTATCTAAATGACATTTAAGCGAGATAAAGAATAAAAAATACGTTATTGGCCAGCTAAAATAGCTGGCTAGTAGTTTTTTTCCTAATAACTAACATATTGGGCTAGCTAATATGAGGAGGCGTGAAAATAAGTCGAATCGCGACCGTTTTGGCTGCGTAGCAACCGAAATAGCTAGTCCAAGTAGTCAGCTTGTTTCCGGAAACAACTGCTTAAATCCGGATCGATAAAGCTTAAACGCAGCGAATATGCATGCAAGCTAGCGCAGGTAGCTATGTTAGCTAGGAGGCTAAGTTAGCTAGGATATAAATATTAGGGCTGCGAAGGCGTCAAGCCTCTAATGCACCAAAAAGACAAGAGGGAAAGTCAGCTTCGACCGAATTTCGAACCGAGTGAGAGGAATATGTTTACTTAATAATATGATATCATACGTTTCGAGGTAGGTATATAACGAACTAGCTTAGCCTTAGTTAAAAATGTTGTTAGAAGAGCCGTTAGCCTTACAATAACTGTTATTCAGCTAGTTGCTCTTAGAAGTGTGTAGCCAGGGGCGTAACCAGGATTTTATTTCGGGGGCCCAAAATTTTTGAAGTCCTATATCTCGGGAACCATTTGGAGATACGCGAAAATAATGGCATTTTTGAGCGTTTCTCGACATATTATGGTGAAGTAAAAAATTTTAAAAAAAATTTGAGCGTTTCTCGACATATTATGGTGAAGTAAAAAATTTTAAAAAATTCAAAAATTTTCTTGCTTTATTTCAAATTTGGATATAAAAAATCTACCTTTTAACCTATCGGTATGACTAATTTCTCAATATCAAATTAAAGCTTGACTCCAAAACATTTCGAAATTATTTTCTTTGCATTTAACTTGGCAGTTTTGTTAAGAAAACTAATTCAGAACATAAGAAATCGGCGCGAAGCGCCTAAAATGTTTGACAAATACGCCATTTTTAAGTAAAATCTGGGCTTCTAAGTTCTAAGGTAAGAAAAAAAGATAGAACATAAGACATCCCGCGCGAAGCGCCGAAAATTTTGACAAATTCGCTATTTCAAAGTAAAATCTAGTCTTCTAAGGTAAGAAAAAACATAGAACATAAGAAATTCGGCGCCAAGCGCTGAAAATTTTTGACAAATTCGTTATTTTTAAGTAAAAGCTGGGCTTCTAAGGTGAGAAAAAACAGAACATGAGAAATCAGGGGCGAAGCGCCGGAAAATTTTGAGTTTAGAAGCTAAAAAGTGTGCTAAAAACGCATTATGGCTGTCCACAATCCGTTTACACTTCACTTGAAGAAAAAAGCAAAGGGTCCCCCTTTGCTTTTAAAAAAATTATTCTTTATTTCGGGGGCCAGCCCTCCCGCCCCCTGATTACGCCCCTGTGTGTAGCAACAATTTTCCTTGTGAAACAATTTTATATGATACTAAGCCAGTTCTTGGCGCTGATTTTAAATATGTTTTTAGATTTTTCCTAGCAAGTCAAGTTTTTAAGCTACGTGGCTGTCGTAAATAACACAGTTTGTACAGTACTTCAAAGCACGAATTTCTAAAAAAAATCGATTTATTAGTGCGAAAAACGAAGCAGATTTGAAATAGGTGTAAAAACACTTTAAGGAGGCACATATCATTTTAAAAACGCAATACTATCAAATTGGTTCATTCTAAAGACGCAATACTATTAAATTGGTGTTATGCTTGAACTTTGTACAATAATAAATATGCAAATTAGGTGAAATATTTTACACGCTAAAACATAGTACGCAACGCCAACGATAAAAAATCATGGGAACGATCGTGTCAAAATATTCTGACACTTTTGAGTCCATAAATTTTCATTTTGGCTATTAGATTAGCATAGCTTTATTTAAAAACCATAATTTCCATAATTTTTTAAAACGCAAATACCCATCTCAAAAGCCTGACGTGTTAAAAAGATTACAGATTCGATATCAGTGGGAAAACTGACCCGGATCCATTCTATAGTTATACAGAAGGAATAAAAGAGTTGCGAATTGGTGTCCACTGTTATCTGGTACACAATTTGAAAGCCAACTTATCATTAATAAAATTGAATTATTTTTTACAAACTTTCTCACAAAATCATTATCGCTCGATTTTTACTAGCTCCTTTAGCCTTTGCATTCTTATTCGAGCTGATTTGATTCCTTATCAAAACATACGATAAGCTGGACTATCGCTTGATATGCTTAGATAGCTTCGCCGCGTTACAAGGAGAGGTAATATCGAAATTTTTATAAAAAATAATCAAGACATGCACGTTGAATTTTGTCAAGATTACTGAATTTTTTTGAATATTAATTTTACTGAAATTTTAATTTTTTTTAAATTCTACTGAACAATTTTTTTACGGAATTTTAATTTTTAATTTCAATTTTACTGAGCACGTTGTCGTCATTTTATTGAATAATCTTTTATCGATTTAATAATTCACTGAATGAATATTCACACGCGTACTCATTTTATTCGATTCGATTAATACAATTTATTTTAATTATTAATGTTATTACTTATTTAATTTTATTTTATTTATGTAATTTAATTTTATTTTATTCAATTGCGTATTGATTTTAACAAGTTCAATGATATTATCTATTCAAAAATTATTTATTTAACGAATCAATTATGCGGTGATCAGGCTATGCAGTTGTTCAATCTGAATCCGAAGCCACAGTCGAGCTTTATATAGAACGAATAGAATCGAGTCAGTGGCGGATCCAGAATTTCCCTAAGGAGGGGGTACCCCTAAGGGGGTGGAACCCTGACTTGGGCGGAAAAATAAGCCGTTTTAACCAGAAAATCACTAGAAATCGCTCAAAAATCCTTAATTCTGCGCACTATTTTGGGCCAATAGGGGGAGGCGGCCGCCCCCTCGCCCCCCCTAAATCCGCTCCTGAATCGAGTATATAATCGTATAAGGGCGGTGGTTATGCAAATTTTTCAACAGAGCAGTCAAAAAATAATCCAAAAAAACATACGGTTCACTCGCAGCAGCGCGCTTTTATTGATCTTAATTCATTTTTGATATTAATCAATTTTTATTTCGATTATTTTCATTTTTATTTATTTTTCTAGCTTGCTCTCATTTTTTCATTTTTTGTGGAAATAGTATATAGATACGTATTGAGTCAAAATTTCATGGAATGTTATTAACTAGAAACAAATACTCGCATAGAGCTGAAAAATTCCGGAAGTTTGGCCGGAGGGTAACAAGATGGTTTTAATTGCATAGGCGAAACATATAACTTCATAACCATGCAAGGGCAGGAACAAATTCAGATAAATTAAAAAAAAGAACTTAAAAATTTTGTAATGGATAAAAAGACTAACAAATTTAATATGGTTCGAAAAAAGCAATATTACCGATGTTCTTCATTCATTGGTTGGTACCCATAGAAAAGAAGAAATGAAATTCGAAATAAAAATAAAAATTAAAATAGAAACGAATAAAAATAAAATGATAAAAAAATAAATTCCAAAAAATAAGGTATAAAAATATAAAAATACGAAAACGGAAACAAAAACGAAGTTATAACAATTCAAACTGAGGGACTGCGAGGAATGTTGTCGAATAGTAGATTATCACGCACTAATAACTCAACGTCCATGCGCAGGGGCGGATTTAGGGGGGCGGCCCCCCCCCCCATTGGCCAAAAATAGTGCGCAAAATAGAGGATTTTTGAGCGATTTTTAGCGATTTTCGAGTTAAAACGGCTAATTTTTACACCCAAGTCAGGATTCCGCCCCCCCCCCTTAGGGGTTCCGCCCCCCCTTAGGGGTTCCGCCCCCCCCCTTAGAAAAATCCTGGATCCGCCACTGTCCATGCGTGCTCAGTCAGATTCTTGTGTTTTATTGGTTACCAACTAAACATGGTCTTCAGGGAGTGACTCCCAGAAATTTTTTTTCACAAACCCTTCGAAATTCGCGATTTTTGGAAATTTTCGAAACAAATTCGCAGGGAAGTGCGCTGTTTTAAGCATTTTTCACTATCCGTTTGCTTGAAATAACAAATTTTTGGTGCTTGGCGCCGTATAATAATCTCATTTGACTATGTTGTCTTCGGCTTGATCGAATTTTTCCGATATTTTTTACCGAAATTTTTCGCCTTTTTACAATCCGGAAAGATGGAGCATCGTACTAAATGCCGAAAAACGATGTTTTTGACGTTTATCCACCATTTTTTAGCCCAAAAAAGGCACTTCATAATTTTACACCACTCTAATGCCGCGTATATCTATTCCGACGAATATTATGAAAGATGATGGCTAATGAAACATTTCCAGCGCATTGCTGGAAAGCTTGATAGTAAAGGTTCGATGAAAAACATTTTTTAGTGAATTGATTAATTTGAATAATTAATTGAAAGATTATTCAATAATTAAGTATTATATTTTTTTAATTAAATAATTTAAAAAGATAATAATTAATTATTAATTATTGATTATTTTTAATTAATCATTAATAATTTAATCAATTATTAATTTATAACAATAATTAACTATTATAATATTAATTATTATAACATTTTTTAACTATTATAATTATCAAAACATTTTTTAACTATTATAATATAAATATTTTTTCTATACTAATTGCATTTCTGATGCTTCGCAGCACTTTAAGGGACTTTCGTTTTGCCTACTTTGAGAAAATGACCCGATTTTCTCTCAACCTGCAACAGAGAATCAAAATTTCTAACGTTGAATAAAATTTCCAATTTCTTCAAAAAACACCTAAAAATCGCCAAATTTCCGAAAAATCAAGGGGTCAAAGATTTTCTGGCTTCAAGGGATGGGACACGATCGACCCTGGGTGGAATATACCCCCATTCCCCGCTGTTACGAGTATGTCGATCGCAATGCAAGCGTATAATATTAGCTGGTACACACATGTACGAAGCATGGAAAGTTTGGCGAAACCAAATTTTTTCTAAACATACCTTTTTGGCTAAGAAACGAGAAGTGCACGTCAAAAACACTATTTTAGGCGATTCTGACCGTGCTGTTTCTTTTTATGCAAATATTTAAAAAAATTGCGATGACCTTTCTTTTTGGAACACAAAAAACATTCAAAAATTAAAAAAAATATATAAAAAATCGAATAAATTTAACTCAAGTCAAAAAATGAGCACACGGCACGATGCGACGAAAATTTGACAATTTTCGCCTGAAATGTCGCTAAAATCGCTTAAGAACTGTCAATTCTGCGATTTTTTCGGAAAGCCAAACATACGCCCTCCCACACACCCAACAAGATTACGTGAATATCAGTCTATTTACAGAAAACAATGAAATAATTGGCGTATTAAATAAGAGAATTTACATGAAACTAAACGTAAGTTTAAATTTAAAATCTAAAATAGGTGAACGCAACTAACATATTGTCTAAAACATTATCTCTACGGCCTAAATAAAATACGCATTCATAAAAATCAACGATGAGTGTGAATTCAAGATGGCCGGCATTCGGGTGAGGGAAGGGAGGGGGTGACCCCGAGATGGATAAATTTATATCTTCTAACAAGGTTCCCTAGAGGGAAAATTGAAAAATTCCTAAGTGAGTACCTAAAACACCGCCTAAACAGGTTTTTGGAGAACGTTTAAGCTCGTCGTAGTCTCTGTTTTCTAGCCCGCTGAAAACAGCTCAAATTTGAGCTAGGCATGTAAAACGCGTCGAATTTCTTCGGCGCTTGGCGCCAAATTTTTTATTTACTGTATTGTTTTTCTTCATAAAGCTAAAATTAAAAGAAAAGTTATCAGCTACGACTTTATTCGTCGACTGAAAGATGAGAAATCAATCGAATAGATAGTCCAAACCATACATGACCTTGGAAGGGTTGGGGTTTTCACCATCACACGCCCCAACCCTTCCAGAAAATTTTTCATACTCCCCACCCTAAAATGTTTTCACCTCACCCTCAGAATTCGCGATTTGCCAAAATTTCCCTATAATTCATAGAAAAGGTGCTGTTTTAGGAGTTTTTAGCCAATCTAAATTGATCAAAAAAGTCAAATTTTCGGCGCTTCGCGCAATATACTCATTTTTAACTATGTTTTGTTAGATTTCTCCGAGTGTTTTATTTTTCCTCGAAAGTTTTTTATGTTATAATGCTGTGTAAGATACAGTATCGTCGGAGACGCCGGAAAACGATGTTTTTTACGCATATCTACCATTTTTTAGTCCAAAAAATGTTCTTTAAAATTCTGCCATCACCCCAGAATTCCGAAAGCCGTATATGTCTGATCCAAACGATAAACTTGTTGTATATAAATATAAAATGGAGCAGAATTTTTTAGAGCTTTTTCAAAATTTTTGTTCAGCATTGCACAAAGCTCGCCGAGATACGCTCAGAAATGCCATTATTTTCGCCATCATTCCAGATATCTGGCCTCAACCCCCTCTAATGAAATAAAATTACGGATACGGGCCTGACAAGTGAGTGTAAATACATAGGCAGGTAGCATACATGCACAGCATAAGGATTCGTGGAGGAGTGAAATTATAAAGTGCCTTTTTGGTCCTAAAATGGTAGGTGCGCGTCAAAAGCACCGTTTTTCAGCGTTTCTGACATGCTCTATCTTTCTAGAGCAAAAACTAAACAAAATGTACTAAAAACATGAATATAATTGCGCGAAGCGCCGAAAAATTCGGCGCTTTCGAGCAAATAGATAGGTAAAAACGCTTTAAAGCAATTTTTCTACAAATTTTCAGAAAATTTTTGGGAACTTTAAAAAATCTCCAATTCTGGGGGGTGAGAAAAATTTGTGCGGGGGGGGGGGATTCTGCTGAGGGAGGTAAAACACCCCCTCCTCAAGATCATGTATGGTATGTAGGTCCGAATTAAAGAAGGAAAAATGAAAGAAAACTTGGAATTTCTTACAAAACTAGATCCAAAGTTCCACGTTTTGACTAAATTTTGTTCAATTTATTCCGAGTTATTTGATTTTATTTCGAATTTTTTTAATGCTTTTATGCTCTAGAAAGATAGAGCATCGTCAGAAACGCTGAAAAGCTATGTTTTTGACGCGTACCTACTATTTTCGGACCCAAAAAACGTACTTTATTATTTTACCCCTCCTCCCACCAGAATTGCAATACTGTGCATGTACGGACAGAATAAATGAGAAAACCTAAGAAACTGGAATAGTAACTTAATATTCTTCCAGAAATAGACATGATTAATTGACGAATAATAATTATCCGCACAAAATAAGGAAAACGCTCAAAATTTTCAAAATGTTCAAAAACTCCTGGGGTCAAAAACAAGGTTGAAAAAGGCACCTAAAATTTTGATTAAAGTGCCAAAAAATTGCATTCCGGCGGGTGTTGAATGAGCTCTTCCACTAGCACCAGAAGATCGCAAAAAACGAAAAAATTCAGAAAGTACCACTAGCACCAGAAGATCGCAAAACGAAAAAATTCAGAATATCATCGAAATTCTAGGGTCCAGTACAGAAACCCACACCCAAAATAATATCAGGCAGTCAAAATCACCTTTGATCATGCTTTCATCGATAGGCCCATTCGTCAGAGTCGATCTTTCGTCGCGTATCACATCGGCCGCGGAATCAAGCTGAATTTTACTCAACGGCATTATCACATCGATTTATGAAATTAATAAAATTTAACGAATCTCCCATTCGTTTAACGAACGACCGATGTCATTTGGAGAAATGCCATCGCAAAAAGCACATTATTAGCCTAAAGCAAGTAAAATACTAGCGTTTCCACCACGGTAAATAATAAATCGATAATTAATGACAAATAAAATAGTAAGAAAACATTTCACGTATGAATTCTAAAATTTCAACCAATCCGCACAATTTTTTCCGGAAAGAATGCCTAAAAAGTCAAAAAATATCGACAGAAGCGTAGGGTCATCGGATCGGAACATGCAATGCACACTGGAATATAAGCTCCCCATTCTGTCATTCACACACTCACTAATGCTGTGGGTATTGATATTCCTTGACCGGATCACATGAAGAAGAATCCTCCTCAACTAATGCAGCATTAATTGCACAGGTACCGAGGAAGCATATACGTGCACATGGTCAATGGTTCTAGGAGGGCTACACCGTCTTTTCTTGAGGAGGGGGATAAGAAAGTAATTTTGTACCTATATAAACTCAACTATCATTCATACGTAATTCGTTGTATTTTTTCGCATGAAAACAATGACGATAATGGCAATTGAATGACCTGTAACATCAAATTTACACTAAATGACGGAAGAAAATTGTCTGAATGAATGATCTTGACAGTCTACTGCTCGAAAAATGATTGTATGTCCCTGAAATCGTACTGTTAGACGCCATTTGATGCTTTTTCCATGGTTCGAGCGATAAGTTTCAGTCCGAAATGGCCTGAGCAGATGTGCTACTCGATAGTCCTGGTAGGAAAATACACCCCAGACCCTCCCCCAGTGTGCATCTGTGTGAGCAAGCAATACCAATTCGAACGGGATTATGCAGTCGCACGCGTACAAATAACAATGAGATGAATCCCCATCCCCCAAAGCCAGAAAATTTCTGAAACCCCCTTCGATTTCTGGAAAAAACGCTTAGCCATTTTCAGGCGTGCTTTGGCCGTTTTTGGCCCAAACTGAAGATCATGTACCCCCATCCCAATACATGGCCGGGGATCCCCGAACCGAAATTTCGAGCCGTCAAATGTATAGCCGTAGGCAAATTTAGAAAATGTCAGCGAAATCTAAAAAGTAAAGAAGACGAGGCCGTGAGGACCATGGCTTCTACTGTTTACTTTTACTTGTGCCTTTAAATAGCACTTTATTCATTTTGAATTTGGAGCTTTCAGGACGAAAGGGGATCAAAGTTAGGGAAATAATCGCTAAAAGTTAAGAGATCGTACTCGAATTCTGACTTCAAGACGTTATTATCGCATTAAGAGCAACTTTCAACTTTACGGATCCGTAGTTTTAACGAATAAGCTTAACCCGCTCAGCTAATATACACAATTACTACATGTAATCCATGTAATCCTTGAAGTAATGTAAAAACTCCATGGATGAATTAACATTCCGTTTAAGAACAAGGTAACTTTTTCCTACTCATAAATTTCGGGAAAAAAAGCTGTTTCATTAGGTTTGTAAGTGTCCTTTCCTTGATATTCCTTAAATAGAGGCTGCTAAATAGAGGCTGGAAAATCAGTCGCCTGTCCTACCACCTCTTTATATAGTCGGCTCTCATCGTTAAAAAGGGAAAATTAATTAATTGAATAAGTAAATAAACGAATTAACATTATAGATACTATAAATATTATGATATATAAAAAAGAAACATTAATAGAGAAGATATAAATAATTAAAAAATAAATGGAATAATAAATAATAAAAACCATAGCAATCGCATAATAATCAATATGCATTTATGTGTAATAAAGTATAAGGCAGGTCATAGTGCAGAGCGATTCGGAATGTTTTATGATTCAGGGGGATAATAAAATTGTTCTAATAAGTTCAATGCCGTATTGTCGGCTCTATCACGCATTTTTTGTTCACCATTCGGCTGCAAGTAAGCTGAATAATATGCTTATTCGCATTAGCGCTATGTTTAAAGCATCAAAGCAAAGCAGCTTGTCTCTAATATGTGCATTACATTGCTAACTATAATGAAGAGAGCCATATAAACGTCAATAGTTTGCCTGCTTGTAAAATAAGTCAAGCGTTTGCATGAAAGCGATCAAGTATATATACGGGCGGCTTAATTTACCATTTAACACGCTTAATATAAATAAAGCTTAAATGCTCTCGCAAAAACAGACTTTAGACTAATAAACGTTAAAATGTAAATCAAGCAACGAATTTGGCTAAATTTTAACATGTAAAGATGTTTTCAAAAACTACGATCCGCAATCGTTCTATCAGTGAGTGAACCAAAACTGCTTAATTAATCTTGGAATAACTAATACGGAAACCAATCAATTTTTTTATTTTTTGCAGCAAACCGTTCAATATTGTGTAGGTATTTTTGCGAATTTTTATTGCTCGTGATGTTTCACCCAACAATTACTGACGTACTTTCAATAGGATCGGCCTACTTTATTTTAAAAATCGCGCGTCATGGAAGGTCTAGAGTGCACAAAGCATTATATACACTCTACGTCGTTTTTCCAGCAATTTCCTAGCGAAATATTTAAAAATATATATTCAGTCTCCAGACATAGACCAAAATATGCCCTAAACCAAATCGAATTCTGAGAACAATAAATATTCTTACTCATCAACGTAGTGATAATAAATTCGTAGTTGAAGCTGCAGCTGATGTTTAAAAGACGATAGAAACGAAAAATATGGTAAACAGAGAAAAAAGCAAACGCGCGTTTGCGCCCTAAAGCACCAACGCGGTAATTATATGCTATTTATTAGTGTGGCATGCCAAAACTGATTAATGATTTGGTTTCGATAAGGACAAGTCAGCAATATTAGGATTAAAATGCTATACCTTTCCCTGCATCATTTCCCAGGAGCAAAAAAGTTATAAATATTTCATCATACATACGACGGTTCAGACTCTTAAGTGGGGATCCCCGGCCAATATTTGACCAAACAATGCCAAAAACGCCTAAAAAAACGTCCAAAAAATTCAATTTTTCCCAAAAATCGGGCGAAGGGGGTAGGAATCAAAAATTCTCTGGGTTCGGGGGCCGGGAGGACGACCGACTTCCTGTAGGGAATCCCCCATAGCCCTCTTATTTGTATGCATTCCATACACACAGTTTTGAAGTTAAGAGGATAATAATGACAGTGGTTTACAGCAAGAGAACAGCATTGCTAATGTTTACTCTGAAGTTGACCAAAAATATGCGCCACTAAAATGATGAGCAGAACATATGCTGGGTGGATTTTTTTGATTAAAAGATCGAAGATTGGAGCGAGATGGCGATTAGCGAATTTTGAATAACGCATGCATCGAGAAGACCGAGGTAAGGCCAGAAAAATAAATTTTTGACATTGCTTAACAATAACAAAACAGCGTCAGAAAAGCCAGATGGCAAAAAAATATTTCCAAAAGGTACTTGTCAAAATCAATCTATTCCTTCAACACTCTTTGCCGTTTTGGTGTTTCTGAACTGAATTGTGTCACCGGAAAAAACTCTCAATGTAGGTAAATCTGGAATCCTGGAACTATACTCATTTGCAGGCCTATCATTACTTGCTATAACGATAATGGGCAATAGGGATGTAAGACAAGTTGAGTACGGTCAAGTAACACAAAATCAATTTAAATCACTTATTTGAATGCCCATTAATCAGATGTTATTCAATGCGTGCACAGCAATTCTGGGAATAGAGGATTGAATCCAAAAAATATCCTAAAGATGCTTTTTGGGCTCAAAATGGATTGGCACCATAGGTGGGCAGCACCAAAATTCTAAGGGGAGGATGAAAAAATTTTCAAAAGTCAAAAAATGGTCTTAAGAGTAGTCGTATGGCGAAAAAAACACCATTTTTCTGACGTTTCTCATCGAGCACTATCCAATGGCATCAAAAAATTGCTAAAAAAGCAACAAAAAATTTCAAAATTTGAATTATGGGGGGGGTATTTTGATTTCTGGGGGTATTTCAACTTCTGGGGGTGCATACCCCCATACTCCCCACGCCCATGTGAGATTGGCACGCGTTAAGGACACCATTTAGGCATTCCTGACGATGCTCATTCCTCCAAGACAATAATACCATGGAAATTCTTCAAGAAAAATCCAATAAAATTAAAGAAATATAATGAATGGACTGGAACATTATAAAAAACGCTTAAAACAGCACATGAATTCATGTGTGCTGTGTAAAGAATAGCCAAGATCAAGAATTATTGAGGCAATTCAATCATTCAGAGTCAAAATCCACAATTAGAATTTAATTATTTCTTTGACTTAAGATTGAGTAAGCCAAGTAACACGTAATCTAGCTAACACTGCTATATGACGTGTGTTAAGTGAAGCAGGTACCAATATATACAGTTCGTTCAAGTCAGCGTACGTTTCTGAAAGTCAAATTATTAATTATATCACACGCCTTTGTGCATAGGTATAAACAATAGAGGAATTTTTTACAAATTTACTAATGTCTCGAAAACGATCACATTCTAGTTTTCCTGACTTAATTATGTTTGCGTACAAAAGAGACGCGATGTCTAACAATTTTAACGGGTCGTTATGTGTTCTCTAATAAAACGATAAAAATTAAGGACCGATGTTTGAGAAGACAAGAGAGGAAGCGTATCGCAAGAGTTTTACCATTCAAATTTCGGCACGATCACATGAAACCGAAATTGCGAGTTTTCGGGACGTTTTGAAAAAGTAGCAATCGCCATGGCCCATGCATCGAAACATGTATTTTAAAAAATGCAGAGTGCAATTAAATTAAATCCGATTGTGCGTCCTCCGAAGCCAAAAATTTAAGCAAAAAAAGAACGAAAAGGCGAGCAAAGGGAACAAACCCAATTTTCGATGTAGCAATGCACCTATATATCGAATATGGAAAAAACGTATTTCTTCATAAAAAGATCTAATTTTCCTCAATGTAGCATGATCGAATGCGGCCCGAAAAGAAAAACAAAATGCGCAACCATTTCGTTTCAAAGCATGTGATGAATTGCTGTTGTTCAAGTTGAACCGAGCGGAGCTTCGAACATTCGGCCTTAATCCAGGCGATTGGCTTACATATTTAAGACGAGTAGGTAGATAAATTAAAAACGTTGATAAAAGGAGATAGGGCTGAAAATGGCCTAAATTCCCAATAAATACTAGTATTCGTCGTAAGCAGCTTTTGAACGGAAGATGGATTTGGGAACAAAATCCGTCCAGCAAAGCTTTGACGTCAATCCCGCTTTCTCACATACATCATTGGGCGATTGTAGCAGAAAGCAAAAACAGTTTTTAGACGCGCCTGTTCCCCAAATATTACGTAATGAACAACGCATTTTCATCTTCGCTGTGCAGCCCAACGCAAGCAGCGAGGATGGTTAAAAACCTAACGCAGATACCTACTAAGCTTCTCGTTGCATGACGAGCAATCAAGCAAAATGCTCAATTGGCTGAAACATGCGCAACTGCGTCCGTCCCAAAATTGTTCGATTTCCGAAATAAGCTCAGCGTTGGCCCACCTAGTTCCCACACACACTCACACACATCACACACGCGCTTTCACGCCAGATCGCTACACTTTATCGCTCCTATAACGCATTTATACAAACGATGTAAAGTGTAGCGTGCTAGCTAAGAAAGCAATAGTCGGCTTACGTAAGCTCGGATGTAGGCACAATTGATTTTGAGTTAAGCTACCGAACATATTCTACGTATTTTCTCATTTCTCTACGTAGTAACACTACCTACGTAAGTACGTATGAATGCCTGATAAAAATTTCGTTAACAGTGTCCATTGGGAATCGTTTCCGGCTACTCAAGGGTCGTCCTTAGTAGCGCTGCAAATGTTTGTGGCTTACTACTTCGTTACTACTACGAAAAGAATAAATCTATTATGTATTAGGCGCTTAAAAAGCATTAAGTACGTAGTAAATTTTTCACGTAACGTTATACAAATGATCGAAAAGCTTTCATTTAATGCTAACGCCGACGTGTACATCTTGAAATCCATTAAAGACTATACACAGCAACTGACTTTTAATGAGCCGCTGTAAAAAAGTTGTCAGGTACTTCCGTTCAAGTAGAACACATAAATGTGTAACAGTAAAAGCTAATTAGGTTTCGCTAAATGAAAGTAGGTAGAGGATAAACGGGGGTTTCCGGAACTAAAAGACAAAGCAATTGCTCTCAAGCTCAATTATCAGGTGTGTTTGGTTTTACAGTAATAAATCACATTTTATCGAATAAAACTCGCGAGTAAAAATCATCAAATGCTGAAAGAATTTATGATTGAACCGAGCCCTTAATCGGAATTGAGGTTATTTTCGTTTTTAATTTGCTTTCGTGGCGGCTCGAACAAAGAAAGGCAAAAAGGGCGACATATTATTCCGGCGAAGGGAAACATTTCGAAGAATAAGCGCCTTAAAACCTCGAGAAAACTATGTTTGTCGTTCGGTCTGAGGAATTCCTCGAGAGAAAATTAATATGCACATGCTCTGAGCAACTAAAATTCAAAAATTTGTTGTTAAACCATCAGTATTTAAAACTCCGCATATATTACAAGAAATTCGCATTCGATTTTGCATAAAAGGACTGACAGGCACTCTGAATGAATGTATTTTGAGATATAACTCGTTAGCGTAGCGATCTTTTCTCTATGCATCATTCCATGGGCGTACGCAGGAGGGGGGGCGGCTGCCCCAACCCTTAGCCCAAAAATTATTTTGGGAAGGTAAGGAAATGCATGAAAATTGGCATCTTTTTATCGAAAAATCTCAAAATTTTTGCCGCTTTGCGCCGTAGAATCACTATTATCGTTAATTTAGGCCCAAGCGCGGCCAAAAAAACGTCATTTTTCATAGCTTATTAGGAAAAGGTCACCAATTTCGGACCGTCCCCCTATTAAAATATCCTGCGTACGCCTCTGCATCATTCGAGCCAAAAAGATACATACTTTTATATATTACAAATTTATTAAGACATGGGGATGATTCTAAAAATCAATATTTGAAGAGCGCAAATTTTTATAAGAAATACCTTCAATTTTTTCAAAAAAGGTTTGCTTTTGAGTAGTGAGCAACGGTAAAGTAGTTTTGAGTAGGTGGTACTCAAATTTCGGCCTATTATTAAAACGGCTTGCATGATTATTCCACGAATTTATCCCAAAAAATCATTCTTAAGTGGCTTTTTTATCTCGACTGCGCTATTTAAGTAAGTATGCGACAAAATTTGAGCTTTTCAGCATTTCTAACGACACCATTCCTTAAAGAAATCAAAAAAACACAAAACATAACGAAAATTTGATGGATAGCTAGATATTGAGGTCTAAACGAGTAAATCACTGACGCAAAACGATACAGAATATACTTGTATGCCACAAAATCGCAAAAGGAACCCTGAAATGGCAGATCTTATGTTTGTTTACATTTAAATAATCCGCAAACTTCATCCAGCTGATTCAGTCCAAGCGCGGATTTAGAAAAGACACGGCGGGGCGGCTACCCTCCATAGGTGGGCGGCACCAAAGTCCTGGTGGGGGTGCATGATTTTTTCAAAGGTCAAAAATGGCCTTAAAAATGGTGATATGGCGAAAAAACACCATTTATCAACGTTTCTCATCAAGCACTATCCATTATCATCAAAAAATTTAAAAAACAACAAAAAAATTTCAAAATTTGAATTCTGGGGTGGGGGGAGGTTATTTTGATTTCTGGGGGTTATTTTGGTTTCTCGGGGTAGGGGGTGTATACCCCCAACCCCCCTACGCCCAGATATGCTACCCTCGCCTTGTCGTCAAAGGATAGTTGGGCGCAATAGAGAATCATGAGTATTTTTGACGATTTAGGCAATTTTTTATCACGATTTTTCAAATTTTTCTAGCGCTTCGCGCCGCTTATCTTTAATGACATTTACTCATTTTCATCGCGCTCAAAAAATTCATTTTTACGCCAAAATAGTAATATATGTACAGAACAAGAATTTTTTTTCCTTATAATTTCTCGAGCATCTTTTGGTACTTTGCGAAGAGTTTTCCACTAATTTTGCGTGTTTTTTGCAGAGAACTTTCCAAAATTTATAACTTTTTCGGATCACAAATGCAAAAACGAAGCTGGCCCTCTGAATGGGTGAGGGCTAAGTCGAGTATCTCAGCAACTACTTATATACAGGCAAAAATAATGGTGTTATTGAGCGTTGCTCAGAGAGCTCGACACACTGAAGGAGAAAAGATTTTGAAAAAATAAAAACGAATACCTAATTGATCTTAATCATAATCAAAAATTCTTCATAAAGTGATCACACAAATGATTTATTAACATTTTACTCCGCTGTTTACCTAACATGTTTCAAACACAATTCTGGTATATACATGAAAAGAAAAGCAATACGAACGAAAAATTAATAATTCTGCGCAGAGCGTCAGAAAATTTCGATGTACAGGGTGGGCCACGTAATCTATGACACATTTTATTCGATGGCTTAACCAAATTTTTTGTTACAGAGCATAAAACTTTGACAGAATATGACAAAAACATTAAAGTTTTATTTTATAAAGTTTGACGTTGTCAAATTTTACGCTTAGGGAGTAACGCACTTCTACTTGATCGCATCATTTTCTGAAACTTCAAATAACCTCCGCTATATTTGAGCTGAACTTTCCGGTGCATGTCGACCACAAGTTCATCAAAATCGTGAATAAAGAAATTTTAAAGCCCTGAATGTTCCATGAGGCTCTTGGTTTGCACTTTGGGTTTTATAAACCCCCAAAAGAAGAAATCGTAAATTGGTAAGTTGGGATGAATGAGAATTAAGAAGGCTGACGCATGATGAGCATAGGTGGGCAGCACCGAAATTCTGGGGGGAGTTGAAAAATTTTCAAAAATCAAAAAATTGTCTTAAAAGTGGTTGTATGGCGATAAAACACCATTTTTCGACGTTTCTCATTGAGCGCTATCCAATGGCATCAAAAAATCGCTAAAAAGCAAGAAAATTTTTAAATTTGAATTTTGGGGGAGGGTATTTTGATTTCTGGGGGTTATTTCAACTTCTGGGGGGTGCATACCCCTAACTCCAGCGCCGCTATATGTCAGATGTGTCTCGGCTGGAATCGCTTTTCATGCCTCATCACCTTAATTGTTTGACTTAACGGAGTGCGCTTTTTTCTCCGGGGTTAATAACATCTAAAGCATACAAAATGCGACCTTTGAAGATTCCGAAATTAAATACCTTCATTAATCACACTTTTCATAAAATTGCAACCAAAATGCACCGAAAAGTTCAGTTCAAATTTAGCAAGTCATTTTAAGCTTTGAAAAATGATGTGATTACGTAGAAGTGCATTGCGCGCAAACCCTAAAATTTGACAACGTTAAACTTCATAAAGTGAATCTTTTTTATGTTTTCTCCAAATATATACCTACTGACAAAGTTTTATGTCCCATAGAAAAAAATTGGATTAGCTATAGCAAAACAAAATATATCATAGATACGTGGCCCATCCTGTATTCACCTTAAGTCACTCAATCTTGGGCTGTTCGAAAACAAAAGCTGCAACAAAATAATAGATCTGACGTGAAGCGCCCGAAAATTTAGCGACTTTGGGTTAAAAAATGTGCTAGAATCAATTCTGGCAGTCTTTTAAAGGTGCTTCGAGAATTTTCGACCTTTTCCTTCGGAACACCCTCGCAAAAAATATTCATACTTCCAAAATTTTGAATGGACTAGTCCCCCCAGCCCCCGTACAGCCACGTGCCTGCATAAACGATCCTCTCTATCAAAAGACGGCAAAACCGATACTCGTACTCTAAGCATACCGTATGGACGAAATTTTGGACAATTTTTCGCCTTGTTAGGAAAATCTGGGCTGCCGCCGCCCCCCCGTCAGGAGATTCAGGATCTGCTAACCACAGCCAATGCCGACGGATTCACGTAACCGAACGGTCAGTCATTTCAACAAATAGAACTCGGTAGAATCGAATTGTCCAAAAAATACTCCTCATAGCGGAAAATAGTGTGATTCTGGCTGGCTTAAATGGCTACGCGTGCCTATCAATTATGCAAATTACGCATTCCTACGCGCAAATTTCGTAAACAGGGCGCGGTTAACCGAAAAAAAACATCGCAAAACGAATAACACGGCAAATGGAGGTAGCGATCATCGACGAACGAACAAAAAATTGGCAAATAAACACGAAAATGCGTTATTCGGTTAGGCGCGCGTATGTAAATCGGGGCAAAAAGGCCCACAGCGGCGAATTAGCAGAATAACGCCAAAAAAGATGGGAAAATTATGAAGAAATGGCCGGCGGGCTAAATCGCCCCGTTCCAGTATAATAGATAACGATAATAAGCATAAAATAATCGTAGAAACGTCCGATGGTGTGGAGTTTTTTTTCGCTATTCAATACACAAATTCACTTTTACTCGTCTGCTGGCCAATTACGATCCGGAATTTTTTCCGACGGTTATATGAATGTGAGCATGCGGGTGAGAAAAAGTTAATTTAATTGATGCAGTTAAATTCCGAGCTGGGCCATTTCTATTGACGAAGCAGGGTCATACATTAGCAGGGCCCCAATTCGGGAGTCTCGCGGTTCAAAAAAATCGCAATTCGGATTCTCGGCTTTGGTCGCCCATTCGATCGTCACCATCATCCCCTCAGGGACCGAGATTTTCTACCACCCCCTCGTCTCCCGATTTTTGGCAAAAAAACATGCGTTTTTTGGGCCACTTTTAGGTTATTCGTTTAACAGTTTTTGGCCAAAAATTGAAGGTTATGTACCCCGCCAAACCGAAAATGGCCGGCTACCCGCTCCCAAAATTATGAGCTGTCAGTCCAGTTCAACCCCCCCCCCTCAACCAAAGAGTCAAGGTGCTGGGGCGCGAAATAACGAAAACGATACTAAATGAGAAATGCTCGATAACCGAAATAAAGCTTCGGCCTCAAAAATTCCGCAACAGACTTTCGAAATCGATGCATTTTCGAAAAATCCCTCAGAAGCAGGCACGTATCTCTGGGGGGAATGGGGGTGGTTCAGACCCCCCCAAAAAATTCAGAAAAAATCGGGAAAATGGGACTTTTGAAATGTTATTTTGAGCTATTCGTTGTCCTTCTTGGAGCTTAGTCCCGAAAAAATTGGTGTTGGTCCCCCGAAATAGGACGGCCAGCTACGTGCCTGGCCAGAAGAAGGCATGCTATATTCGATGATTTATCTCGCATTATTAAGCCTCCGCCGTATTATACGCAAATTTAATCATCGTTTCGCACCCAAAAAATGGCCGGAAGCCGTTGAATAAAAAAGATTAGGAAAATCGTTATTAATTCTATACAAAACATGCGCACCAATGTACGTATGCAGGAATGTTTTTCGATTAGACTGTTTTCGGCTCAAAAACAAGCCTGCAAAATAATGTCCATTTCCGAAAAAAATGCATCCGGGCAATCGTCTAGACAAGCAAACAAATAAGAGACCTCCCACAATACTTATGTAAATGACTTAGGCGAGCAGGAAAGTTATAAAAAATACTTCAGAATAAATAAAATATGCACCCTAGAAAAAGTATACGAAAAATAGTACTGTTGTAAGTGCCTTGTACATAATGCGCAGGGCTTGAATTATTGGGGTGCGAAAGTTTTGACGGCTAAGCAAGTGCCAAAAAACAAATGTTAGGGAGAGAAACATCATTTTCTGACGTTTTTCATCGAGCTTCCTCTATCTATTAAAATTGAGTTTTATTAATATTTTAATTTATTAATTTGATTTAATATTTCAGATTAAATTGATTCACCTCTATCTAATCGGAACAACATCAAAAAAATGCAAAAAAATGAGAATTGTAAAACCTAATTTCTGGGGTAGGATCTTCTTGGATTCCAGGTATCCACTTCAGAGAAAACATATATACAAGTAGGGGGAAGAGTTTTGGGGTCCTTATCCCACTACTCCTCCCAGAATGGAAAAACGAAAAATTTTGTATGGAAAATGAGGCAAAATGATGGCCAAAAACGGATGAAAAATGAAAATGTTCTTCAAAAACGCTATAATTGACCGGAAACCGTGTAATAAAGTAGTTCTAAAGCTGTTTTAGGTCTCTATACAAAGTGTTTAAAAAAACGAAACCCGTTTCCGACCTCGTAACTTTCCAACGGCTCGCTCAATTTTAATGCGAATTGCTTTAAACGATAGACAAAAACCTTCGTAAGAAATCTTGCGAGGTTTCTGCATCCTTAGCTTGCTCTGTTCTTGTACACCGCGCAAGTAAGTAAAAGTCGTTTTTTTTCGTATATACAATGCGTGTTAAGAATTAAATCACGTGTTTGCAACGTTGTAGCTTTATCGAGTAAACATTTCAGAATACGGTCTGCTTTATTCAAAAGCCTGTTTGTCTAGCTGTTAGCCTTTAATTTTCGTACTAATTCGCTACTTGGTTCGAGAGCTATTGAGCTTTCGCCAAAGGTCATTCCTTAGGTCGTGCACAAGCGCAAGCAACTCGCTGGTTATTTTGTCATTGCTGGCTGAACGGCCGAGGGAGTGACCTTAGACAAAAGCTCAATAGCTCTTGAACCAACAAGCAAAATAATACGAAAATTTAGAGGCAATCAGCTATATGAATTAGCTTTTGATTAAAGCAGACCGTATTCTAAAATTTCAACTCGATCTAAAGCTACAATGTCGCAAACACTAGATTCATTTCTTACGACACATTGTATTTAATGAAAAAACGACTTTACTCAAATGCGCGTTGTACAAGAACAAATAGAGCTGCGAATACGAAACTTTGCAACATCTTTATGGAGGTTTTTATCTATTGATTAAAGCAAATTGCATTCAAATTGAGCGAGTCGTTTTGAAGTTAAAAGGTCTGATATGGGTTCCGTTTTTTTAAACACCCTGTAGATTTATATACCTGCTTTTGAGGTCATTTTGGCCCGAAAAAGCTCAATTTATGACCTCTCTCAGATCGGCCATGTCGTATACCTACGTTCAGACCCGAAAAGCATGGAAGAGGGTTTGGGGGTATAGACTACCCAGAATAGAAAAATAGAACATTTAGTGCGGAAAATATGGTAAAGTGGAGGTTGAAAACAGATGCAAATCGAAAATTTCCACCAAAAGTGCTTCAGATCGATCAGAAATTGTGAATTAACCTTAGTTTCAACGCTAGTTTAGTGCTTAAACCGGTTTTTGACGTCATTTTGGCCCGAAAAAAAAACTCATTTCAAAACCACCTGGCCGTTTAACCCCCCAGATGGGCCATGCTGGGCATCTATGGTTCAGACAACTCAGCCTCCCACGCCCAAATAGATACACGGCTGATTACAGTGTTGATTACGTGTCTTGCACAGGTGGGCAATGCCGCGCCACCCGCGCCACCGGGTGGTGCCAGAAGGCACTTCGGTACCTTCAGAACCCCAGCTGGGTGGCGCCAGAGAAAACAATTTTTTGATTGGGGGGGGGGGTGGGGTAGAATTTTTTAACCCAAAAATAAAAAAGTGAGAAAATGATACAACCAACCAACTAGCCAAGTAATTGGCCAATCAACCAGCCAACTAGCCAACCAAACAACCAACCGGCCAAACAACCAACCAACTAGCCAACCAACCAACCAATTAACCAGACAGCTAGCCAACCAAACAACCAACCAGCCACCTACTCAACCAAACAGCTAACCAACTGGCCAAACAAACAAACAACCAACCAACAAGCCAACTAGCCAGCCAACCAACCAACCTCAACAAAAGGGACCCCGGTACCTTCAGAACTGAAATCCATTGCCCAGGTATGGTGTCTTGCAACAGTGCAGATTCTATAACACGATAGCAAGTTGAAAAATCGGAATGAATTTCGAATGTATTTTAGAAAAAAGCCAATCCAAAAAAACGCTTCCATTTGGCAAAATGTCAATGTCAAAATATTGCAGCTAATCCCATATCAATTTTAGAAAACAGTGAAGCCGGACAACTCCAAAACATCTCGATACAACATTAGCAGATAAAATGATAATGCGTTTTTAATCTACGACGCTATACAACATTTTTCTTATTACGAAAGGTAAAACAACGACGACGGGGGTTCCTTAGTAATCATAACAAAGAAGTTTTTCTAATAAGAATCCACTCCTTTGTTTCCCATTCCTCGTTTTAATTATCTCGGGCACGAAATCAATTGCCTCAAGTATAAATAATTTTGATACTGCTCGCTTTCGATTATCAGCAGCGAACCTACAGCTTTTAATTATTACTAATTATTCAAAGAAAAATAAATATTTCAACAAACTTTCTAAATAATTAATCACTAATCACTCTGTGAAGGCTACGGCAGAAGGTAAACGAATGTGCGAATGCGCGTAGCGGAGGAACTCAATTTCCAGAACAATGGTTTTTTTCCAGAAAAGGCGGGAAAAATGCGCGAAAATTTTATGCCGCAGCGTAAAATATACGTTGAAAATTTAGGAATGCAGAAAATATGGTTAAAAACGTAGACTTATAGGCAGGCTACTTTTCTTCAACGGTGAGTGGGCCGACCGACTCGAAATGCCGAAATTTTTCAATTCTTTTAAGCATTGGTAAAAGTGAAATTATTAATTACCTCAGAGCAAGGAGGAAGAGCAATATGAACAAAAAGACAAAAAGAATGGGTGGAATAGTTATGAAGGTAGCAATTTTACTTTCTAGGCCAAACGAAACGGAGGAAATCAAAACGACAGTTAGCCACCCAGTACCAGACATGCGTGTAAGGGTTCCCGTGGAGTCTAGACCCCTGAAAAACAAAATAGAAAATTTTAGAAGGAAAACGAGGTTTAGAGCTAGAAAAAAAGACGAAAATTAAAACTTTTCTCAAAAGTGCTTGTAATTAACCAGAAACTGCATATTAGAGAAATTTTAACGCTTTTTAGCATTCATACAAGTTTTTGACGTCTTTTTTACTCAAAAAGTTCAGTATTTAATTACTTTATTGTCACTAGCATACCTATGCGATAACCAAAGCTTCAGCCCGACTACGAGACTCAAGCTGCAAGATCAGGTTGGTCATTAGGGTGAGTAAAATCGAGATTTTCGGGTCATGGAGGAGTAAACGGCAGTGATTTTTGCAATAAAAAATTGTGTTTTGGCATTTTTAATTCGAAAACCTCTAAAAATACACTATTATTGGCCCAAACTGCTGGACAATATCTAAGCTTGGAATATTAACCCACTCTCATTCCTCCCTATGTGCACTTATGGTCTCAAAGGTTGGTTGGTTCCCTAAGTGAGCTGAAAATGGGTTAAAAATTACGATTTTATTTGGTTTTTTCCACTGCCTTCTCACATTTTTTCAAAATAGGCCCATCGAAATGAAGCCTTTAGCCAGTCCAGCTTTTGCATCAGGCCAGTTCCATGGACGAGCTGAGATGGGCTGTCCAGGCATGTCAGTAAGTACATAGACATGCTCTAAGACCCCAGAATCGAGAAAGTGGGAAATTTTATGGAAAATAAGGCGAAGCGTTATGTAAAAACTGAAAAAAAACAATTTAAAATTTTCTAATCAAGCGCTTTAAATTGATGGCAAACTATGGAATAACATAATTACGCTATTTTTGCATTTGTGCCAGATTTCGAAGCCATTTTGGATCAAAAAAAGCTTTCTGAATGGCTCCCAGATCAGTCGAAGTGTGCATCTATGATCAGTAAAATGACGCAGTTGGTTTTGGAAAAAATTTTGGAGATTTTCACACGGGTGCCGACCGCACCATGCGCATAGTATGGGAATTCTGCGGGTGAGGGCTAAAGTGCACTCCCCAGAGCCCAAAATGGCCGGCACGCGCCCAGAACATCAGTTAATTGGCGCCCCCGACGATACTCAATCCTTTTAAAGCACGAAATCGTTAAAAAAATTTCGAAAAAGTCGAATAAATTGTCGCAATATATCGCTTGATGCCAATGGATATGTGGCGCGAAGCGCCGAAATTTGCGATTTCGAGCAAATGGATAGCCCAAAAACCCTTAAACAGACACCTATACCACCAATTTTCAGGCCAGTTTAGGAACCTTCGAAAAATCGCCAATTCTGGGGGGTGCAACACCCCCCGCGGGCACGAAATGATTCTGTGGGGCTGAACCCCCCCCCCAAGATCATGTATGGTGCCGACTGCCGACTGCCGACCGACTCCACAGGCGGACCTACCGTTTTTTATACGAAAAATCAAAGCACACGTATCTAAAACGCTTTAGGAAATACGATGAGGTCAGATTCTGGTTGGTATACAAGCGTAACAAAGTGCAATTTCAGATCTTCTCTGTTTATCGCTTTTTCCGCCAAAAAAACAGCCGACGAATTTAAATTGGAATGGACTAGAACGATGCTATCAAGAGAACTCTACCTACCAGCTATTCCGTCCTGCGGCTCCTAATGATCTTTACACCCCGCATTTTGGTAATGCTCATATCTGCAGGAAAAGGCTAGGAGTTTCACTTGCACCAATCGGCATGATGTAGAAGAACTATGCAAAAGCAGTCGAGTCGACGCCATGCATGCACAGCATGGGAATTCGGGAGGGGGTGGGGTGAAATTATAGTGCCTTTTTGGGTACAAAAATGGTAGGTACGCGTCGAAAATATTGTTTTTCAGCGTTTCTGACGATGCTCTACCTGTCTGGAGCATAACAACGTAAACTTTCGAGAAAAATCTAAAAATTCGGAAGAAAGTGTACAAAATATAGTCAAAACATGAGTATAATGGCCCGAAGCACCGAAAATTAGGCACTTTTGAACAAATAGACAACTAAAAGCTTAAAAAACGCATCTTTTCTACAAGTTTTTAGCAAATTAGGCTTTCTGAAAAATCACCAATTCTGGGGAAGGGGTGAAAAATTTTTGCAGGGGGTAAAAACTTTTCTCATCCCACCGGAAGATCATGTATGGTCAACAGGAACAAATTCGATAGAAACATACACGTACAGCATGGGAATTCTGGAGAAGGGGGTCAGGCAAAAGACTTTTGCAAAAGTGCCTTTTTTTGGGCAAAAAACGATGAGTACACGTTAAAAACACTGTTTTTTGACCTTTCAGACGATGATCGTTCTTTCTAAAACCTGAGAATCCGTAAAAAAATTTCGGAAATTGAACAAAACATGGTCAAAAATTGTGTGTATGGCGCGAAGTGCCGAAATTTGTGATTTTTGAGCCAAAACAAACGCTTAAAGAAAGCACACTTTTTACAACTTATTACCTACTTTTACATAAAATCAATAATTCGGGTGGGTCGCAGCCACTTTGCGGGGTGGGGTCACTTGCCATTCTCGGGGGTCAGAACCCACCTTAAGAACAGCGTCTGGACAGAAAAAATAGGCAAAAACTGTCTAATGACAAAATCATGCTCGGTGCTTTTTAATACAACTAGTTTTCAAATTAGGTAGGTACCTACTATTTTTAGTCCTCGTCATCGTCATGTTTATTAAAGGATAGAGCGTATCATGGCGAGGCGAGACGAATAGTTCGGCGCATTAGTCGATTTCAACGAATCGGAACAAGCATATTCACGTTATGACGTTGAAGATGCTCGATAAAACACGCGTCATTGCCAAATTTATGGCCCACTTAAAGTACGCCTTTTCTGCAGATGATCTCCAATTGGACGATGCATTTCCAAGCGTTATCTCAAAAAGCTATCTTTTCCGATAAGCGTAACGCGAGCTTATTTCAAAAATGCTCAATTTATCATCCAGATGGAGAAAAAATGGAAATTGTGGGAAAAATTGGAAAATAAAATTTATGTAACACAGCGCAAATGCAACGTGCATACCAAACAATTATAGGCAGACATGTAAAAGGGGGATGGGGGACATACATGCGCATAGGGAGTGGGGGTTAGGGGTATTGCCCACACCTCCCTCCCACTATAGGGTTAGCCGGACAGGTACTGTCCGGCAATTTTGAGCTGATGTAACTTTTTTTGCATCATTTTTGAGGTCAAAAGCAGTAAAAATGTGAAAATGTTTCCGGCGTTTCGTGCCGGATTAGTACTATTATGTAGTTTTCACTCAAAAAGCGCCCAAATTTGATCAACTGTTGCATTTTCAATGTTAAAAGTGATATGATGCAATTAAAATGGACTAAAAATGCGATATTACCACGAAAAAACGTTCTGTAGGCTATTTTGATCATTTTAATCCTTTAAACCGCAAAAAATCGCGAATGTTAAATTTACTGTTTTTTGATCTCTGGGATTTTACCCCCCCCCACCCCCGCTGACCCTGACCTTGTGCATCTATGATGGGGGAAACCTCCATCCGAGCTCGTTTGCAACCCTCCTCCCCAACCAAATCAGAAAATTTCTAATCCCTCTCCCCATTTTGGTTAAAAACTTTTTGGCCATCGCTAAGTGTTTTTCCGTTCATGCCCAAACATTTAAGGCATTCTTTCCTAACTGAAAATGGCCGAGCACCTCTTCACCCTAAACTTATAGCCGTTACATTTATCATTATGAGTACGATGGGATAAATACGTTAGCATAAAATGTTACTCGGAAACATTCACGGAATTCCAATAGCCTTGACCCCTAAGAATGGCTGTGTTGGTCAAGGCTGCATACATTTACATCCGGAAAATATCATATAGTAGGCAAAGTAGCAGTAATCTCAATGTTTTTTATACATGATTGTCGATTAACCATACACCACAGCTTTACATAAAATTAATATTTTGAAATAAACTGGCCAAGTTGATTAGACATATTTGGATCCTCACACAGCAAGATTTTCATTTCCCCAAAGATTTTTTTACTAGTTTTTAACTTTCCTGAGAAAATAGTATAAAATGTATTACGTCACGCATGTTTACCGATCTTTCGGCGCAAAAGAGTGCACTATGCACCAAAGACTAATCTTTTGACTACATTTGTTTAATTCATTTTACTCAATTTTTTCGTTTTTTTCAATTTTTCATTTCATTTTTAGTAATCTAGATTGAGACAGTTTCATTAGTATCATTAGAAACGTCAAAAATAATGTGTTTTTGACGCGTTTCCAGTTCTTTTGTACAAGGTCTTTTTGTACATGTACAAAGATGATCCCCGGAACTCTTTGTACATTTTGTATATGCAAACTTTTGTGTACTATAATATAGTACAGTAGCGATTTTAGTGCGGTAAAACAGGGTTTTTCGACGTTTGGTAGTGTATTTTCGCTAATTTCTGGGTTTCTGACACCAAACTTATCAAAAAGTGACTCCAAAACGGCGCGAAGCGCCAAAAACATTTAACATTTTTCCATTCTAAATACAGATTCTGCCATTATAACGATGTATAGGACAGACTATTAGTCATTTCGGCGCTAGGCGCCGAAAATGTTCCGGACTTTTACACCTTTTTACAGTTTTTGTCTTCCCAAAAATCTTTGTATATATACGTGTACAAAGAAGGTCCTAAAAAGTCTTTGCACTTCGGGAAAAATCTTTGCCGAAAACAGAAAACCGTGCGCATGTCCATCGTTCATAGGCCCAGAAAAGGCATTTTAAAACTTATTTTGGTTTCAACCCACCCGCCCAGAATTCCCATGCTCAGAGCATGTCTTCCATTCACTCAAAACCAATCATGACCCCTCCAACGAACGGCTATACTGCGCGTCAATGGTCAACTCGAGTCTTTGCTTAAAGAGCTAAATCATAATGCCTAAGAAGAATTCCATAAATAAAAAAATGCTGGTCAAAGCCCATACTAAGCCATATCATGTTGTTTAATGCTGATTTAAACGCATGCATGTAACAGGGGATGGGGGATTCCCCCACCCAAACTTGCTCACCCTCCTCCCCTACCCATCCCACCAATGCCAGAAAAGTTTTGACCCCCCGCCCTCCATTTTCGGAAAAAAATTGAATTTTTTGCCGCTTTCATGTGTTCTTTGGCCGTTTTTGACCAAAAATTGAAGGTCATTTTCTATCCCGTGATGCTAATGGCCAAAGACCTTAGGTGGGCAGCACCGAAATTCTGGTGGGGGTGCAAGATTTTTCAAAGGTCAGAAAAGGATCTTGAAAATGGTGGTATGGCGAAAAGCATCGCTTTTCAACGTTTCTCATCGAGAACCATCAAGTAGGCATCAAAAAATTCCGAAAAAACAAAAAAATTTCCAAAAATTTAATTCTGAGGGGTATTCTGTCGGGTTATGCGAACTTCTGTGGGTGCATACCTCCGAACCCTCCCCAAGCCCACGTGTGCCAAAGACCCCCGCCCGAAATTTTCAAATGTTACATGTATGTCCAAAAGTATAATTTTTCGTCCTCCAAACGAGCAGAATTTTGATAAAGGAGGGCCAAAGTCGTTAAGGAAATCCTCGACATAATATAAAATTAATCCAAAAAAAATCAAAGCGCATTACGAAATGGGAGAAAACGGGAACGACATACCGACCGATATCGCGCGAAATGAAGACAGCCAGCATCGTGGCGCGAAAATCATTAAAAGCACTCACATTCTAAATTCCTGGATGACGCAAAAAAAAGTAATATATGCCAAGTACCTAGCGCCTACTCCTAAATCAACAGTTCTGGCTGAAGAAAAAACCAACAACAAAAAATCGCCCAAGGCGCTTCTACTGATGCGCTTCGCGTTGGCCGCTTACGTCGTTTAAAATCGGACGAAAAAAACAAAAATCTCATATCAGATGTAAGCCCAAGAACAGGATATAAGCTGAAAACACTTTGGAAGCTTCTCTCCTAAAGCCGAGCGAGCTGCTTTTGTTTGACAGACGCTCAGTGGCGCAAATGAAGCACGAGAAGAAGCGAAAACAACAAAAGCGGGCAGTCGAAAAAAACAACTCGAAAATCAATGAGGCGAGATAGTAAGCCCGGCCGAAATGGCCCGTCTAAATAAATCTATTTCATCCGGCTCAGGACACGGATAATATCCGAAAAATTATCCAAAAAATAGCCAGTCTGTATAGATTGTATTAGAGCAAAGCTGTCTGTTCGTCAATCGAGTGAATGCACTAAGCGCGGCCAAAAAGCCAGACTCATTTCGAAAATGTCTGGCAAAAAAGCCTGATTAGAAAAATAACGTCGATATTTGCTCGTCTGGACGCTTTAGACGAATATGCGCGCAGTCTTCCTTGTTATAAATTTTCATTTCGGAGTCGAGCTGCTAAAAATAGCTCAATCAACAAACTGCGCGGGAGAGTAAATAAAAAATAGCCGAATTCTCCCAAAATCCAAATCTAACAGCCCGATGTCGACCCAAAAACTGCGTTAAAGCGAGTCACGGATGAGCTCTACTGAAATTGATGCCAAATAAAGCTATCGCAAACTGGATAGATTCGAAGGCAATCCCATCGATAAATTGAGCCGAAATTTACGCATATCTTAAGGCTGATTCCATCGACTGATTCACAGGCACGTGTCTCTGCGGAGGAATGAGGAGGGGGTTCGGACCCCCCCCCTCAAATTCAGAAAAATCGGAAAAATATGACTTTTTAAACGTTATTTTGTGCTATTTTTTGGCTTTTTTAGGCTTAGTCCCCCTAAAAATTGGCGTTGGTCCCCCAACCCCCAAAGTAGGACGGCCAGTACGTGCCCGCTGATTCATCGCCAGGGAGGTCCGCATTCAAAATTAACAGCCTTCCCAAACACGCACACATCACGTCTTTTTCTAACTTTTCAGCTTTCAATCTGAGGTGCAATACAGTACGAATAAAATAAAACAAGTAAGATAAAAACAGTAGAATATACAAAATATATATATAAAGCAAACTAGCAAGAAAAACGCTCCAATAGAGCAAAAAAGGTGAATATACTTGGATTTATTTATTCTTACGGATGTGAAAGGAGTGGAATAAGGAAATTTGCATCATTTCAGCTAAAAATCTTAAAATTTTCGGCACTCAGCGCAATAGAATCATTGTTTTAATTAAGACACTAAGTAGATATGCATGACGGGGCATGGGCACAGGGATCAAACCCCAAGAATGGAATAATGTCATATTTTCTGTAAAGAAGGAGATAAAATGAAGACTAAAAATTTGTGAACATAAAAATTCATTTCGAGTGGGCGAATTTAAAAGGCGGTGGAGGGCGGCGCCCCTTCCCCATTGGCCAAAATATCTGGCGAGATAAGGAATGGATATGTAATTCGCAAGGATTTTCGGCCGTCAGTGGCCATAATTTCTAAAATTTTTCCGGCACTGCGCACCGAATAATACCTATTATTGAATTTATTTACATTCTTGGCGAGCTGAAAGCCATTTTTTGCTCATGGAATAGGTTCCAAAACAGTTTCAACAGCAGAAACAGCGATTTCAGCACAGTTTTCTTCTATTTTCAATCAAACATTTTCGACGTTTCCGCATTAAATGCTACAAATACAGTGAAATCCAGCAGTAAATCAAGCTTCTAAGCGTCCATCCGCCTAAATTTGACAAAGTTTCGGGCGCTTAGCGCCTGATTTTCGCTAAAGTCGATTTTTTCGCATGAAATTGTCGAGAATTTCAAAACTTTTTAAGAAACGTTGCGTCAATAGTGACTCTAAATAAAAGCATACAATGTAAAATGTGGAAAAACGCTGCTGCACGCGCAAAGAGCACATTTTCGGACCTAATTTTGACTGCTTTTGGAAACGTTGGGGTACCACCCTTTCACCCCCTTAGGAAAATCTTAGATCCGCCACCGTCCATTCATTCCCGTCCATTCATTCATTCATACACTTTTAATATATTATTCTGTCCATATCTTATAGTCCAAGTCATTCCGCTTTTTTTATGGAAACTTAATCACGAATATTGAAAAAGGAGTAAAACACAACGGGTATGGTTTGTGACAGGGGCAGGCGTGGGGTAAATGAACGACTAAAATATCTAAAGAAAATCAACATAAACTCAATGAATTTAGCGCCATAATTAGCCATTAGAATTTATCCTTTGCCGCCCCTTTCCTTCAGGAAACTTGCTTTACCCTCCCCACCCAGAACATTTGACCACGAGTGCATGTATGCTAATGGTTCAAAGAAAATCAACCGTAATAAACATAGGTGGGCAATGCCGCGCCACCCGCCCCACCGGGTGGCGCTAGAAGGCACTTCGTACCCGCAGAACCCCAGCTGGGTGGCGCCAGAAAAAACAGTTTTTGATTGGGGAGTAGAATTTTTTGACCCAAAAATAAAAAAGAGAAAATGATACAACCAACCAACTAGCCAACCAACCAACTAACTAACCGGCCAACCAGCCAGCAACTAGCCAACCAACCAACCAACTATCCGGCCAACCAACCAACCAACCAACTAGCCAACCAACCAACCAACTAACCGGCCAAATAACCAGCCACTAGTCAACCAAACAACCAGCCAACCACCTACGCAACCAAACAACTAACCAACTGACCAAACAAACAACCAACCAACCAACTAGCCAACCGCTCAAGCAACCAACTAGCCAACTAAGCAACCAATCCAACCAACTTTCCGGCCAACCAATCAACCAACTAGCCAACCGCTCAACCAACCAACTAGCCAACTGAGCCACCAAGCAACCAACTAACCGGCTAACCAATTAACCAACTGGCCAACCGCTAAACTAACCAACTAGCCTACTAAGCAACCAACCAACCAACTAACCGACCAACCAACCAACCAACTAGCCAACCGCTCAACCAACCAATTAGCTAACCAACCAACTAACCAACCAACCAACTAGCCAACCGCTCAATCAACCAACTAGCCAACCAACCAACCGGCCAAACAACCAACCATCTAGCCAACCAACCAACCAACTAACCGGCCAACCAACCAACCAACCAACTAGCCAACCAAACAACCAACCAACCGGTCAAACAACCAACCAACTAGCTAACCAACCAACCTATTAACCGGCCAACCAAGCAACTAGCCAACCAAAGAACCAACCAAACGGTCAAACAACCAACTAACTAGCCAACCAAACAACCAACCAACCGGCCAAACAACCAGCCAACTAGCTCACCAACCAACTAAATACCCAAACAATCAACCAACCAACCTCAACAAAAGGGACCCTGGTACCTTCAGAACCAAAATCCATTGCCCAGGGTATGGTGATAAATAAGCTGAAGTGCACCATCGTTGAAATATTTGCTTTGCATACCTACTAACTAATCAACAAAAGCAAAGCACTCGAATTCCGATGGAAGAAGGGGGCACAGGCGTGTCAAAAACCGCCAAAAACCAAAAATTTCGTTTCAGGGGCGGCGAGACATTTTAAATTATAGGGGGTGACATAGGTGCGCAAGGTTGAACTTTCAGGAAGGAGTGGAAACCGAAAATTGGTAGATAGCTCAGTGCTTCGTAAAAACGATTATATAGCCTTTTTGGCCCAAAAAATAGGTATGTAGCCTTTTGCCCCAAAAAATAGGTATATAGCCTTTTTGGGCTCAGAAAACTAGGTATACAGCCTTTTTTGACTCACAAACATAGTTATATTGCCTTTTTGGACTAAAAATAGCTATTAAGCCCTTTTTAGAGTCAAGCAAATTGCTATATATCCTTTTCACTCAGAAAAGACAACTATCTAGTAATAATGAGCTCACACGTTAAGTTTCTAAGTCCAAAAACGAATGTAGCCAGTTTTCTGAGCCCGAAAAGGCTATTTAGCTAATTTTCTGAGCCTAAAAAAAGCATATACAGCAATGCTTTTTCGATCAGAATGGCTGTATAGCTACCAGTTTATCGGAGCTCTGGGGGAGTAATACCCCCGCTCACTCCCCATGCTATTTTGTGAGGGTGGGTCTAAATATGCATACACTTACACATAGCATGGTAATGGGGATCTCTACGCAAAGTCGGGTGATCAGCGCATTCCCCAAAAATATCTTACAATTTCAGCAAAAGCTAGGGTTTGTAAAGCAGTTTGTAGTTGCCTTTTGCCATTGTTGTCCAAAGGTAATTTATACAACCCGTTCGTGGAAATGGCCAACCATACTCCGTTCCCGAAACATGGAGCCCTTACATATATATATAAATATATATATAGGTCCAGCCCCATATCCAGGAATCGGCCAAGGGAGGTGGCGGGGCCATCATAAATTGGTCTGCATCTCGCAAACTTCGTCGGAATAGCTTGCAAAAACCACATTTTGCGACGTTATTCGTCCTATTCTATCCATTATTATCATAAGAACTCGAAATTTTCGACAAAATTTGAAGATTTAACATCAAATATGCAATTTTTTCATCTTTTCCTTGACTATGTTACCTATCCAAATTTGTTCGGTCAAAGGCTGGGAAGGCGGCTCCCACAGGATAGTATCATAAGAACTCGAAATTGC
Organism: Mermis nigrescens; assembly: GCA_036768485.1. Lineage (NCBI taxonomy): Eukaryota > Metazoa > Nematoda > Enoplea > Mermithida > Mermithidae > Mermis > Mermis nigrescens. The sequence goes on from JAVLUZ010000145.1 coordinate 2,201,535, forward strand.
CGACAAAATTTGAAGATTTAACATCAAATATGCAATTTTTCTCATCTTTTCCTTCACTATGTTACCTTATCAAAATTTGTTCGGCCAACGGCCGGGAAGGCGGCTCCCACACGAGGGCGGCACCAAAATTCTGGGGTGCAAGATTTTTCAAAGGTCGAAAAATTGCCTTAAAAAATGGTGGTCTGGCGGAAAAAAACCACTTTTCAACGTTTCTCATCGAACGCTATCCATTGGCATCGAAAAAATGCGAAAAAATTTCAAAAATTGAATTCTGGGAGGGGGTATTTCGGATTCTGGGGGTGTATACCTCCCCCAACCACCCCCTCCACGCCCAGGTAGCGGCCACCACTCCCCGCCTCCCCCAAAATACGGCCCTGTATGAGTCTATACCTCCGCCCACCAAACGCCGAGTCGCACCCGTGTATCGCCACAATACTGTTAAATAATAGACAATACATAAACGAGCGGAAGCTTGGGACACATTTTTATTATTAGGCAGCTTATATCGGTAGAGACGAAATTTAGCTGCAGCAATCAAATAAGCGACGTTTAAATGCTTTTTAAATCTGAAACACATTTAAAGCAATGGACGATTTTATGAAAAGTTTCAATTAAAGCCCATTGACGCCTTGGTTTGAATTTCTAGTTTTTGTCACTTTTAAACATTTATTTAAAATTAGATTCGACGGGAAATGAATAGTCGTAGGCACATAAATAGACTTAGAGTCGATTAAATTCGCGTGGTTGGACTTTTGAATGATTTTTAAAATATTCGACACCCAATGAATCCATTTTATTGGTTGATAAAAAGCACGAACGCGTTTCATTTGCGTTAGTGTGCATTATAACGACAGCAGCATTTTTTAATCAAAAACAATTTTAGGATTCTAAAATTGAGACGAAAAGTGGCCATGGCTCGCTCATTCAACGCGTTGGTAGTATCAGGAGCCGATCGTGTTGGCGTAAATGTTTGTCAACAGAAATTCGTTCCAGTTTTTGACTCGAATAAGGATTAAAGTAATGCATTTTGATATTCACAAAGTCAAATACTGTGTAAATGGGACCCCTTTTTTGCGGATTATTAACGTATTTTTTGAAATAAATCGGACTCAGTCGGGTGGGAAGGGATAAACAACAAACAAGCTGATGGGTGCTACCTGAAAATTCCGCTTGATATATGGGAAGATAATTTGTAGTTAATTTCCAAAGAAAAAAGAACTACGTTGTACATTCTACAGTACTGGTGCCTTGTCCAAATCAACACACATATATGCCCAGATTGAGTTAAGCGGTCAACAGGCACGTATCTCTGGGGAAATGGGGGTTCGGACCCCCCACATTCGGAAAAATCGGAAAAATATGACTTTTTTAACGTTATTTTGTGCTATTTTTGGCGTTTTGGGCTAAATCCCTTCCCCGAAAAAAATTGGTGTTGGTCCCCCAAGAATAGAACGGCCAGCTACGTGCCTGGCACTCAATATGTTACGACTTTAAATTCTTGTAAATGGATAGCGGCTGATTAAGAGCAGAAATGCGCAGCATAGAAATTTTAGAGACCTGAACCGAAAAATTGTAACCGTGGATACGATTCAAAAACATCGTTTTTCACGCTGATAACGATGCCCTTTCTTTCTTTATAGAAAAAAAGATATAAAAGTTTTCGTAAAAATATCAAAAAATTGTAGCACATTTATCAAAATGTAAGTAGCCAAAAAACAGTGAATTTGCGAAGCACCGAAAATTTAACACTTTTGGAGACAAATGGATAAAAACGCTTAAAACAACACCTTCACTGCGACTTTTTGCAAAACCGAAAATTCTGGGGAATGAAAAAACGTCGGGGGTAACACTACCACCCTTTCCCGCTCCAACAAGGATCATTTATGATGATAATTAGGGTACCTATACAAGCAATCCTTTTACAATGAAACGCAATGTCATGAATTTCGCCATAAATCCTAAGCCGACTGATAAGCAAAGTACTTATATACATTTATTTAGGCATCTTTACGTTCAATGCACATTTATATAAGTGTATACTTCACGATTTGGGAGACCTATTTTAAATCTAACAGAACCGCAGCAACAACAATAAACAGTGGTGGATTTGGAGGGAGCAGGGGAGCGGCCTTCTCCCTGTCATCAAAAAATATTTGGGCGCAATGAAGAAAAAATATATATGTATTTTTTTATGATTTTAGCCACGTTTATCATGATTTTCACATTTCGCGCTCCGCGCCGGAGTAGTATATGTATACCCAATAAAAGCATTTACCAACTTCCTTGGCGCTCTAGAAACAACTTTTACGTCACAAGGGTATTTTTGGTTCTTACAATTATTTCTCGAGTATCTTCTCGCTTTGTGTCGATTTTTGCATTAATTTTGCGACTTTTTTCATAAAAAATGCGAAAAATTATTGAAAATTTTGAACCTCTTATCGCATGAGAAATAATTATGCTTATCAAGCGAAATTCTAAGTTAAAGCATAATGGTCGCATTTTCCGGACAATTTTTGACACTTCCAGAAACATATGGGACTCCCTAGTCAGAAAATCCTGGATCCGCCACTGACAATAAACTTTCGATAAGTATATAGGTAGGAAGTTTGAAATTACTGAAACACCGTGAGAAATTTTATATGAAATTAATTTCGTTAAAATTAATAGCTCATTCTTAGCACAACGGCGAATTGAAATAGAACAGTAAAATAGAATTCAATTAAAAAAGAAGCGAACTTGTTGATAAATCATGAATCAAGTTCACTTTTTAACAAAAATGTTAAAAACCACCTGAAAATTGCCAAAAAGCGTAACTTTGCGTCGAACAGTCATTACAGGAGGGGCGGGTCACAATTTTCAGCCATTGTAAGCTAGGAGAGCGATGGATTTCAGGTGAAAACATATCCGGAGGCGAATCTGGGATTTTACTAAGGGAAGGGGCACCCCAATTTTTACAAAAAAAATGTGAAAATAGGTCCAAAATTTGCCCATCAGGAGCTTGATAGCGCTTTTCAACGTATTGTCTACTTTTATTCAAAATCACTTTTGACGCAATATTTGTTGAAATAATTTAAAATTTTCGACAATTACGTGCGGAAACAATCATTAAATTTCTTTGATTTTAGTGAAAATCCGATGCGAAGCGCCGAAAAAATCTTGAAATTTAGGCTGGAGGACGCTCAGAAGCTCGATTTAGTGCTCGATTTCCTATATTTGTAGCATTAGACGACGAACGTCGGAAATTTTTCAAAAGTAATGGTAGAAAATAGAAGAAATCTATCCTGAAATAGCTATTTCTGCTCTTAAAATTGTTTTGCAAGCTATTCCATGAGGAAAAAATGGCTTCCGGGCCGCTGAGAAAGTAAATAAATGTCATTAATAGGTATTATTCGGTGAGCGAAAGGAAAATTCGAGAAATTATGATCACTGACGGCCGAAAATCATTGCAAATCAAATACCCATTAGTTATCTCGCCAAATAATTTTGGTCAATGCGGAGCGGCCGCCCACCCCGCCCCCACCTTAAATGCGCTTCTGGAAGGATCCTTCATTTCCCTGTTAAACATGTCTATGATGATGCGTTGCAACATATATACATGATAATAATGGCAACACACATGAGCTATAGCAAAATTAAATGGCTTGGCATAAATATGATATTGGCAGTAGATACGGATCGAAAAATGGAGAAGATGTAAGATGCGGGAACGGAAAACAAGAAATTTCAAATTAAGAAACGAGCGAAAGCCGGAGGAAATATGAACATGTTAAATAGAAGCGGTAAATTGAACAAGTTTCATTTTTGAATTTATTCATGAAAATCGGTCACTCCTACGGAATAGCAATCATTACGTATGAAATCATCATCAGTGCAAATAATGATAATCGTAGTAATTGTACCGTTGCCTAGAACGTGTGGCTATAAAAACAAGCCTTGTGTAGCGCGTACCTATGATATACTTGGGTACACCTAACACCTGTGCACCCCACCCCTACAGCAACAATGGGACAATTCTGTATTGTACAGTTTTTTTTAATGAAAGATAATAAAGAATCGAGACCGCCATTTCTAATTTTTTTACACTTATACCCGATGGGTAAACAGCGTGTAAAGTTTTACTGTAACGTTATAACATATACTTTGTTCTTTTGGTCGGGCACACGACTTTTGTAAGTCAGTATTGCATTCTATTCAGTCAGTTTGTAAATGTAGACAATTGAGTAAGCTCTGAACACTTTTTTCAAGTGACTATTCCGGAGGAGCAGTGTAAACAGTGTAAAGAATCTGTGAGTGGAAAAACCCATTTTCGCCTCTTCTTTGTTTGCGGCCCGGCCCGGGCCCAGCAGGTCTTCAGGCGTTCCGGGCTCAGCCCCGGGCCCGTTTTTCAAGGCGATGCCCGGGCACGTGCCCGGTTTTTCGAGGCGATGCTCGGGCCGGGGGCCTAAATTATTAGCAGCAAGTGACCGATTATTTATAGACTAGATTATATAATTTATTGTTGTTAATTACTCGCTCTCTGTCTTATTCCTTTTCTATGCATTTTATTTATTTCCTTGATGTTAATTTGTGCGCACTAAACTCAAGTCTTCTCACTTGATTATACATTTATTTCCACCTTTTCTCTCAGCATAATATCATAATCGGGTTTCAAATTATTATTTTTTAGAATTTCTAAAAGATTTTACAGTTTCATGAATTATTTTAAAAATGTTGGCCGGGCCGAACCCGGTGAAATTTCGCAAAATTAGGCTCTGAAGTATTGAATTTGAACATTAACATTTTTACCCAATCGTCCGAATCATAGTCCTTAATTCGCATTATAAAAGATAAACTAGACTTAAGCCAGGCACAGAAAGTTTCTGATATTTCCATGCCAGAATGACTGAAGAAATTCTTAAAACGCATGAGGTGCGAATCTTTTTAGACTTGTTTGTCAGGTACCCAATTCTAAGCAGCTTTTAAAAACGCAATCTGGATAAAGCGCACGAATTTTCTCCATACTTTTGAATTTCTATTGATTAGAAATGCTGGCTAGGGCAGTGGACTCATGTACGAAAGGCAGGGAATACCCGCATTTTCGCATTACAAAAACTTTGCACAATGTGGACCGAGCCCAACATTTTATTCAACATTTTCAAATATTGATTAACAAAACCCTTAGATATAAAAGAAACGGTGGGTATTATTGTGCATGGTGCACACCTACCTTTGTGTGTGCAGTTACTTTGCTTGCAGCAAACTCGAATAGTAGCGCATGTTCCCAGATTTTATAGGCTTTTGCATGCGCTGATTCCATTTATGACATTTTTAAAGCACAATCTTTAACACATAAGCGAGCGAAATTACCTTAAATGTGATAAAAGCGAAATTACAGTTTCCTCTGTGTGGGTTCTACTTTTTAATTTAAGAGTGTGAGAAGAGAAAAAGCTTGAATTTCTTTCTAAACTTGTATGATTACGCTTGCCAGACTGCTTGAGGATCCATATTGGTACCAGGGGTGAGCTACGCCTACTTCGAAATGGGGCGAAAATTGCGGAGCGAGCGAAGCGAGCGGAGCAGTATGAATGCACATTACTAAGCCTAAGAAAATTGAAAAAAACGAAAATGAAATAGTTTATTGCGACCGAGACAGAATTAAAACAATACAAATTGGTCAAATTGAAAAAAGAGACTATCAAAGTTAATAAAATAAAATGGCGTGAATGCAATGCAATTTGAACTATAAATTACTATGATAAGACAATGTGTAATAGCAATAACCGCGCAAGGACTATAAAGGCGGGTTGCACTTACTAATGGTCTAAGGTAAAACTAATTTACTCTAAACGACTGCTGAAGGAGGGAAAGTTCGGGGCATTTACAACATCTTCTGGCAAACTATTCCAAAGAGGGTGTCCATTTGCAAAACAGCACATTTTCAAATTTAAGCGAGATTTTGGTATTCTTAGCTACCGAGTTAACTGATCGAGTGAGCCATTACACACCGCGAACAATTCGTTAAAATCGATGTCTGTAAGACCATGATAAATTGTATAGACCACCGATAGATTATGACGGACTCGGCGCAACTGATGTGAGTCTAATTAAAGAATATCTAAACGTTCCCTGTAGCTCAGATCGGAAAAATTTAAGGCCTTTCTAGTAGAGCTGTGCCGGGGTTAGGCCCGGCCCCGGCGCCGGGGCCAGGCTGGCCCCGGCACCGGGACCGGGGTCAATGTTAGAGCTGATTATAATGTAGAAAATTGATAATGTTTTGAGCAGATTTACCTTCAAACTCAATTTCAAGCAAAACCACAGATCTTGCCAATTCAAGTCTTTATTTCACTATGTCAGATTGGTGCAAATTTCTAGTTTAGTTAATAATCAAAATTGACATATTTTAAATTGCAATTCATATAGACGAGCATTTCCAGCTTGCTAGGTAGCAGACAGCTACGTCTATGAGAACAAATAGAATAATGAGCCTAAAAAAGTGCAAAGTAAAGCACATTGAAAAACGCATCCAAGTCAGAGGAGTTAAATCCATACATGAGCAGCTCGAAAATTCCAGGGGGTCCAAAATTTTTCAAAGTCAAAAAGTGCTTGATAATATATAGTAGAGCGAAAAAAACACCGTTTTCTCGCGTTTCTCAATGAGAGCTATCCATTAGCATCAAAAAACCGCAGAAAAACAGAAAAAATTCTGAAAATCAATTTCTGGGGGGTCTAGCGGATTTTTTTTCGGGGGGGAGAATGTGAATTCTGGGGTCTAGATCCCCGATGCCCATGTTCTGTTATATCTTGTAATCCCAACAAATATTAACGCTTGACGTGCATATCTACAAGCAAGAATATATGCATAGGTACATATAAGGGGTAGGGCAGGGTCGTACTATGAGCATGGTAAAGCACGCTATTATTGGCTCCGCCAGGCTCCCGCCCCGGCCCCGGCAAAAAAAGGCGGCCCCGGCACAGCTCCACTTTCTAGTAAAGTATCTTCGAACTCGCTCAATACTTTTAACATTCTTGCTTTTTGTGTGGTGACCAAATAACAATGCAATATTTTAGTAAAGGTCGGATATACGTTTTAAAAGCCGTAACTAGCAGTTCAGCATCTTTAGCCTTGAATGCTCGAAAAATCAGTTACATCCTAAAAATGCACTTTTAACTATATGTTCAATGTGCGCCGAAAAATCCATATATTCATTTAAAAGAATACCTAAACCTTTTACTTCGTTTTTTTCCAAAAGTATTCCATTCCAATCGAATATTTTTGCCTAAGATTTTTATGACCGAAATGCGAAACGAAGCACTTAGCCAAAAGGTAATTGTCACCTTTCAGACCACTCATGAACATTCTGTAACAAATTCTTCAACAAACCTGCTTGTTCTGTTACGGAAAACATGTTTACATCATCCGCAAATAGGTACATTTTCAACTCTTAATTTTCCTTCAGAAAAGCGATATCATTTTATGTAAAAAACAAACAAAAGAGGACCAAGAACGCTACCCTGTGGAACTCCGCTAGTAACATCAGTGAGCTAAGAAAAAAATCAACAATTGTTACCTGCTGAGTTCGACCATGTAAAAAATCTGTAATCCACAAAAATAATCGTCGTTTTAGTCCATAAAAAGATAGTTTGTGAAGGAGCTTATTATGTGAGACAGAATCAAAAGCTTTGAAGAAGTCTAAATATATAGCATCAACCGGACTTTCAGAATCGACGTGGCATATAATTTCGTTCATGTACATTTTTAGTTGGGCTTCACACGATTTTTTAGGCAAAAGACCAAACTGAGTAGCTGAAAAAATTTTGTTTGTTTGAATGTAAGATAATGTCTTTTATTATTTTCTCTAAAATTCTGCAACTCACATACGTTAACAAAATAGGCCTATAATTAGAAGTTATGGAAGGATCACCCGTTTCGAAAATGGGGATGACGTGAGCTGTTTTTCAGATTTTAAGAAGTTTACCAGTTAACACTGAAATAGGAAAGATCTTTTTGAGCGGTAACAAAAGCGACTTTTAAATTTTTATACAAAATGCTAGGTAATCCGTCTGGACCAAAGGAACTAGAACAATTTAAGTTGGTAATGGCTTTAGCTATATATAGCTGCTTCATCATATACGATATTTTCCAAACCGAGCAAATTCTTCAAATCGAGGTCAAGTAAGGGTAAGTTTACATCATCCTGAGTGAAAATTGAACAGGAGAAAGTATTCAGTAAAGTAACTCTCTTAAATTCTTCTGAAACTAGTTAATCATTATCCTTTTTTAGCGGTGGCATGGTTTTAGTATTTTTCAGACGTTTACAAACAAAATTATGAAACTGTTTTAAATTTCCAATTTTCAATTAATATTTGAATTTAAGTTCAAAAGCCAGAATAGCTGAAGATATTTCTTTGCAAACCAGTTCGTATTTTTATTTTAAAATATCAGTTTTATATGTTTTATATTCACGACAAAGCCTTAGTTTTTTAGCCTGCAGTCTTCTGATTTCTATTGGATACAATTTTGCTCCAATCATTCCGAAAGGTACGAACTTGGAGACACTGAGATTAATAATAGCAAGGTATTTATTATAAAAGTCATCGATTGCTACACTTGAAAAAGGCATCTCCCCACAAAATTGAATCTAAATAAGCGGAAAAATCACGATATTTTCTACGCAAATAATCACGTGACTTTGTTTTTTTCTATTACAATCAGCAATGACAGAAAAGTTTACCTGATAATGATCCCAAGAAAGTGTTAAAGGTGGCAAAACGTCAAAACAAATGTTAGCGTTAGAAAAAACAACATCTGATGTGTTATCTAATCTGGTAGGCTTATTTAAATGCTGAGTAAAACCCTTTAATATAAGAGTATTTCAAAACAACAAAGAGTAACTTTTATCAGTCGAACCTAACGCATTAGTAACAGGAGTCAGAATAATTTTATTTTCCTTTGTTAATTCGCTGAAAAACATAACAAATCGCTGCATACAATCTCGAAATGAACTGGTGTTGTCGAGTGGTTAACACGTCGGATTCCAAATCAAGAGGTCCACAGTTCGAGTCCAACATATATACTGCAACTAGTGATCGACCGGGCCTCAGCCCCGGCCCCGGATATCCCCGCCAATTTCAGCATACCCAGCCCGGCCGCGGCAAGGTCAAAAAATGGCCGGGGCCGGGGCAAAATTTAGTGTAATTCGTATTTTGAACATGATGTGATACTGCCAGTTATTTATCAATGAGCAAGTGTTAATTTTCAGAACTGTACTGATTCGACCATATGTATACTTAGTCCTTGTTATATCTTTGCTTCTGTGTATAAATGAGCTTTTAGTGAATAAATATTCAGGTTAACCTGCATGTTTTCGATTCCCTCCCTTAATTAATCAAACCAAATGCTACTTTTATCTCATTTATTCGTAGCTAGTGGCTAGAAGATTTAAAGTTGACAAATAGGTTCTATTTCTAGGTGGAAATTGTACCTTTTCAAAAAACGATTTTCACAAACAACACTTTTACATTTAATTAAATCGGAACCGCCTGCTTTAAAACGCGTTTCTTGTGTAATGGTTATTAGGATGGAACTTAATTATAGGCGAATGTAAACTGCGCTGCAGAATAGCGTTCGATCCGATAAACTTAAACTATAAATGACTCATTTATTGCGCCCAATACCTATCCCGCCTAATCGCTACATCTCTGTGATTCCACTACTTCTGTTTCTGGTTTTGTTATTAACGATTATTACTTCTGTTTTTCACTGGCGCTTTCTCATTTATATTCAAAGTCTTTTTTCTTATTTTAACTTGCTTGGAAAATTTATGCTCTCTTAGGGCATTGACTTTGTGTCATCATTTCTATTCAAGCTTGGCGTGGTGAAATCGAAAAAAATTCTAAAGTGCCTTTTTTACCGTAAAAACGATTGATATGCGTTGAGAACACGATTTTTAAGCATTTCTGATGACGCCTCTTTCTTTCTAGAACATAAAAACACAAAAAATATAGAAAACATTTCGATAAATTGACCAAAATATAGTCAAAAAGTGACTATTTAATGCCAATTTGGCGCTAAGCGCCAAAAATTTGACAATTTTGAGCCATTTAAATGCTAAAAACGCTTAAATCTAGAAACTTCCTATGATTTTTCTAAAAAAGTGTGACTTCTATGAGGTGAAAATTTTTTTGCGGAAGGTGAATTTTTGGGGGGGGGTGAAAACCCCTAAACCCCCATGATCATGTATGCGCGTTTCTACAAGTTAGCTCTCAAAAAATACCTCAGCCCGCTTATTAAATCTGTGTCCAGCGGACGCGAATTCATGTCAGCTCGTGATTTAGCTAATGGTTGAAGAATTTGACTGAAGACAGAAAATCTTCAAAAGCTTATATTTCTGAAGCAAACTTGATTTGAAAAAGGCGCACCTTGTATTTGCCATTTACTACTGAACCAGTTGCTCATTATTTCTCTCCTTTGCCCACCCCAAGAATGTGTCATGCAATAATATTTTTCTTGTCTGACTCCGGCCCCAGCCGGGCCGCGGATTTTTTCAGCCCGGTACCGCCACGGCCCTGGCCGAAAAAGTCGCCCTGGTAGATGGCACTACTTAGATACCAACATTTATACCCAATTTTGGGTTAAACACCAACATTGGTACCTAATGCATGCCTTAGGTACCAACGTTTTTCTGCTTGAAAAACAGGATAAGCAAAAATCTATCAGTAGATGGTTTCGAACCCTCTCCATGAATCCCAGACGCACATTAATCAGCGCCGCACACCACTGCGCCATATCTCTTTAATCACTTGTAATGTTAATGATTCTTATCAATATTAAATTTGTAAATAGTACAGTACAGAGGCTTTATTATATCAAGAGTTATTTTGTACTATCCAATAAAACTTTTCCATTGTTTTCTCCATTCCATTGACACATGTTTCTGACATTTTTGACTTAGGTATGTATCTCATACTAGTTACACACGCATATGATATTTCTGTTTTGATGCGGTTGAACAATAAAATGTCGTATGTGCAAAAATATATATGTAAGTACCTGCCCAAATATGCATATGTACATATACGTGTGTATTTATGGGTGAGCATCCTAAGGTAGTTAAGGATTTATCTGATCTATTTCACATAAGTTGGTTGCTCTCTTGTGGATTTAGTTGCATGAATTTGGACAGAACAGTAATTCAATTCTGCATAAGTAGGATATAGCAGCAAGTACAAAATTACAGATCGTCATGCCTAGCAGCAGTACTTACTGTATGATTGCATCTGCCTGATTAGCGAAACAAACTGACTCCTCAGTTACTTTTACTCGCTCTGTTGTTTCTAATCTCTTTTTATTGAGCAATCCATTACGAATTGATATTTCCGAATTTATTAGTTATAAGAATCATTAACAATACACGTGATAGAGTTATGGCGCAGTGGTGTGCAGCGCTGATTAATGTCGTTCTGGGTTTCATGGGGAGGGTTCGAAACCCTGTACTGATAGATGTTTGCTTCTTCTGTTTTTCAAGCAGAAAAACGTTGGTACCTAACGCCAACGTTAGGTACCCACGTTGGTGTTTAACCAAAATTGGGTATCAACTGTTGGCATTGGTGTAGCTGGTTCACATATGTATTAAGATAGCCACGTTATATGTACGTATACAGCAAGTAGTATCCGGTGAAAGCTCCCACCTAACTGGTTTGATTTGAGTCAAGTCGAAAACAAATAAGGCAGTCATCAGATTTTTCCAGTAGATTCATGTGATTGACCAAAATGTTGGTGCAAGCGTTTAAAATAAGCCTAAGTAATGGGATGCAACCATACGTGGGCAGCAAGAAAATTCTGGGGGGGGGTGCAAGATTTTTATGAAGGTCGAAAAATGGCCTTAAAAATGGTGGTATGGCGATAAAAACACCATTTTTCGACGTTTCTCATCAAGCACTATCCATTGGCATCAAAAAATTGCGAAAAAAACGGAAAAAATTTTCAAAAATTGAATTCTGGGGGTATTTTGATTTCTGGGGGTATTTTGGTTTCTGGGGGTGCATACCCCCAAACCCCCCCCACCGCCCAGGTGTGGATGCAACTCGCATCTTCTCGCTTCGCTCGCTCCGCTCGCTCCACTCGTCGCATCCCATTACTTCAGGCTTATTTTAAACGCTGGCACCAACATTTCGGTCAGTCCATGATACTAAGCCTAAGCCTAATCAGCTCGTAATGCAGCAAAACATCACGAATACCTTGCAATCTTTATCGAAATTAACCAGCGTTAGTTGATTGGTTATGGTTCTGGACTTTTGAGCAAGGGGTTAACGGGCATTGGTGTAGCTGGTTCACATATGTATTAAGATAGCCACGTTATAGGTACGCATACAGCAAGTAGTATCCGGTGAAAGCTGCCACCTAAATGGTTTGATTTGAGTCAAATCGAAAACAAATAAGGCAGTCATCAGTTTTTTCCAGTAGATTCATGTGACTGACCAAAATGTTGGTGCCAGCGTTTAAAATAAGCCTACGTAATAGGATGCAACTCGCATCGCTCGCTTCGCTCGCTCCGCTCGTCGCATCCCATTACTCAGGCTTATTTTAAACGCTGGCACCAACATTTTGGTCAGTCCATGATACTGAGCCTAAGCCTAATCAGCTGGTAAACCAGCAAAACATCACTAATACCTTGCAATCTTTATCGAGATTAACCAGCGTTAGTCGATTGGTTACGGTTCTGGACTTTAGAGCGAGGGGTTCACGTTTCGAATCCGACTGCCAGCAACTTTCTCTCGTTTCCTCAGATGCTATCGACCGCACACATACGCCCTTATAATATGACTATGTTAATACATATGTGAACCAGCTACACGAATGCCGGTTAACGTTTCGAATCCGACTGCCAGCAACTTTCTCTCGTTTCCTCAGATGCTATCGACCGCACACATACGTCGTTATAATATGACTATGTTAATACATATGTGAACCAGCTACACGAATGCCCCAACGTTGGTACCTAAGCATTGCCCCGGTAGATCACTAAGTGCAACTATATATTCTTTCATCTTAAGAAGCCTGGCTTACTCCCGAAGTCGAAAAACTCCGATTCGCGTAAAATCTAAACTCACACACAAAGGGTAGGTGTGCACCAGGCACAATAATACCGAAACGGTGGCGGTGCGACCTAAAAATAAATAATAAAAAATTAAATCAAACCGGCAGAAAATTTTGTGATTTTACCGCTCAAAAACTTATTTTAGCATTACAAAAATTTTCCATAAAAATTTTTCCATTTCAAATAATTGTGGCTGACAAATATACCTACCAAAAGGGTGAAAAAACGGTGTTTTCTAACAAATAAAATTGATGTACTTTTTAAGTGCTACAGTAAAGATTATTATGTGCTTAAACGAGCAACGAATGTAGCGTATCTATCTTTGATTTGTTTCATATGCCTCATTTACACGTAAAAATAAAAAAGCCTTAATTTCAGAATCCAGATTCCCATAGAGACTGTAAGGAACTTAAATTTCCAAATATATTGCTCAATACATTTGTTGTAAAACAGGAAACCTGTGATTGATTCCCCAGACTGTGCTATGCCCTGATTGTTTAACCCTCGTACAACCGTGGTTCCAGATTTCATCTTTCACCCGACCGTGCTATTTTGACCATACACAAAAAACATACAACAGGTGTTTTTGTAGATGGATATATGAACAACGCTGTATTGTCTATTTGTAACTGCGAGAGTTACACGTTTGGCGAACTTGTGTTAGCAGTTCGCGGCAGCCACTTACATACACACATGGGCGTGGGGGTTTGGGGGGTATGCACCCCCCCCAGAAGTTGAAATACCCTCCCCCTCCAGAAATCAAAATACCCCCCCCCCAGAAAAATTTTTTTTGCTTTTTTAGCAATTTTTTGATGCCATTGGATAGTGCTTGATGAGAAACGTCGAAAAATGGTATTTTTTTCGCCATACGACCACTGTTAAGACCATTTTTTGACCTTTAAAAATTTTTTCACCCCCTCCAGAAATTTTTTCACCCCACCCAGAATTTTGGTGCTGCCCACCTATGCTTACATAGCCAATACTAGTAGCTATCTACGATAGTGTACTGTGGGCTATGCCTTCGGTCTTCCCACTTTTTCCCTAATTTTCAATATTAAAAAACATTAAGATACTTGTCCGGTAACATAGAATTAAGTATATGATAATAGTAATTATTTTATGCATAACCGCTTATCATAATCGAGAACATTCGATCTGATTTAAAAGCATTCCATTATCATGTTATTTTGACGTTAACTTCATTTACTGTAATGGTCCTACGTGGCCATCTTAGTTAGTCTGGTTGGCAGTCGGACGCTTGTATTGTGGAGTACGTTTTTCCTTCGTTTTACGTTATTTGTTGTCCGGCAGTTAGGCCGTGATAGAAATAAATTAGAAAAACCTACCCAGGGGTTTCGTTATACCAAGGGTAAGGTCGGTTATTCCCAGCGTCGAGGATTTCGGGACTCTTAGTGGAAGGATAGGCAAATTTCGAATGATTATTTATTTCGTGCAAAAGTCTTAATCTTTTTCTCAATCCTAAAATTGGTCAAAAATATTATTTAATCTTCAATGATGATTGATCAGTATAGAGCTCGTTGGTGTTGCTTTCAAATTTCATTGTGCTACGTACATTAGGAACCAAAAACATTTCTGATTTAATCAAATCGTGAAAACAAGCTAATTCATCAACTTGAGCATTGAGATAGGTCAACTGACCTCCGCGGCAATTCCAGGATTTTGGTAGGTAGTCTTAGGGCTTAGTGCGTAGCTGCTGAGATCACCCGACGAGAAGCGGTCAGCAATATTGGGACCGAGGGGATCGAAGCCCTAAGGTCTGTAAGGGTCCAAAGACCGAAGTTACTCCGGACTAAGCGTTCGGACACGTTATTTTCACACAATTTGAGAATTTGAGTACATTTATGAGTATAACTTTTGATCCGCTGGTATTTGTTATGAGAATAAATACAATAAATGATCACAATTCATTCAGCTTGCTCAAAAATTAGTCCATGTTACATGTTCTAGCATGCCTACACTTTGATAGTCGGTAAAAGCTGATGAACCTGCTCACCATTGAATAACTCATTTCAGTGAAGTGATCCAAATTTTTACATTAGCAGCATTTTTACGCCACTTTCCAGAATGGCAAAATGGAAATTTTGTGGGGAAAGTTTGACAAAATGAAGGCCAAAAACGGATAAAAATTGAAAATTTCATTAAAAAGTACTTCGACCAGGAACTGTGTAATCACCTTCTTTTAACGCTATTCTAGCGGTTTTAGCAATTTTTGCGACCATTTTGACCCGAAAAAGCTCAATTTTTGTCCCAACTTTACAGGCTGACCCCCCCAGATCGACCATGCTTTATATATATGGTGACCACTGACCAGTGACCACCACACATGGGCGTGGGGGTTGGGGGTATGCACCCCCAGAAGTTGAAATACCCCCCCAGAAATCAAAATACCCCCAGAAAATTTTTTTTGCTTTTTTAGCGATTTTTTGATGCCATTGGATAGTGCTCGATGAGGAACGTCGAAAAATTGTGTTTTTTTCGCCATACGACCACTTTTAAGACCATTTTTGACCTTTAAAAATTTTTTCACCGCCTCCAGAAATTTTTTCACCCCCCCCCCAGAATTTTGGTGCTGCCCACCTATAGTGACCACCCGTTAACCTTACCGATCGTGCTGTATGGTCACAAAAGGAGAATTTTCGACACAAATTTCAATGATAATGGATCAATAATTGTTGTTTTCTATCTCACGATTATTATCAGATAAAATCAATACTGTTCATGCTGTAAGAAGTTTTTTACGGAAAGCGAGGCGGCTCATTTGAAATATTTCAGTGATGTCAAATATTATGCATGATATCACTGAAATATTTCAAATGACCGCTCGCTAACACCATAAAAATTCAAAACACTATCACAGACAAAAATCAAAAATATGACCCTTGGGGTATGAAAAAACGTGTTTTTTAGTCATTTATCAGTGCTCAATAACACTAAAATATTTCAAATTCAGGTCAAGACTTATCAATCATCACAATCAAATTTATGAACCCGGTGGTTTGAATTTTTTGAAAAGATTACTCCATTTTGATATTCTTAATAGGGATCATTGAAAGAATTTTTCAGAAAGACATTAAGATCACTGTAATTTTTCAAAAAAAGTTGAGATCACTGTAACTTTTCAAAAACACTTTGAGATCACTGTAATATTTCAAAAACGAGATCACTCACTTTTTTCAAAAACACGTCGAGATCACTGTAATTTTTCAAAAAAAGTTGAGATCACTGTAACTTTTCAAAAACACTTTGAGATCACTGTAATATTCCAAAAACGAGATCACTCACTTTTTTCAAAAACACGTTGAGATCACTGTAATTTTTCAAGAAAAAGTTGAGATCACTGTAATATTTCAGAAACGAGATCACTCACTTTTTTCAAAAACACGTTGAGATCACTGTAATTTTTCAAAAAAAAGTTGAGATCACTGTAATTTTTCAAAAGCACGTTGAGATCACTGTAATTTTTCAAAAGCACGTTGAGATCACTGTAATTTTTCAAAAACACGTTGAGATCACTGTAATTTTTCAAAAAAGACATTGAGATCACTGTAATTATTCAAAAAAGTTGAGATCACTGTAATTTTTCAAAAACACGTTGAGGTCACTGTAATTTTTCGAAAAAAGTTGAGATCACTGTAATTTTTCAAAAACACGTTGAGATCACTGTAATTTTTCAAAAAAAAAGTTGAGATCACTGTAATTTTTCAAAAGCACGTTGAGATCACTGTAATTTTTCAAAAACACGCTGAGATCACTGTAATTTTTCAAAAACACGTTGAGATCACTGTAGTTTTTCAAAAACAGGTTGAGATCACTGTAATTTTTTCAAAAAGACATTGAGATCACTGTAATTTTTCAAAAAGACATTGAGATCACTGTAATTTTTCAAAAAAAGTTGGGATCACTGTAATTTTTCAAAAACACTTTGAGATCACTGTAATTTTTCAAAAACACGTTGAGATCACTTTAATTTTTCAAAAAAAGATATCACTTACTTTTTTCAAAACACAATTTGAGATTAACGCTTTTTTCAAATGCAAACGAGATCAACGTTGGAAATCAAAGGTCTTTGAAGCGAAAGTTTGTCATAAGAGCGGACTTATTACTGTAGAGAAGAAGAAAAGTACATATGACGCAATGCAACGCATGGGGCACAGAACAGGAAAAACGGTCGATGAAGTGATGTGCCTGGTTTGGCTTAAAGTTAAAACCACGCCTATGAATAGGGGAGATTGCCCAGACTTTTCATAGTCCAAAATTTTGGGAGGGGTTCGGCATTACTGGGAGGGGGAAGTGGGCTTCAACTTTTGGCTGGAAAATGGCTAAAATGCTCTAAGAACCAAGTCTTAGCTTAAAAAAGTCCTAGACTTCGAGAATTTTCTCTTTCGGGGGACCCTGGTTGGAAATAAAAATTTTTTCATTTTGGGGGAAGCGCTCTACGGCTGGTTACACATCTGCGGCCATTGGATTCTCACCATATTTAATGCATCTGAGTTCCATGATTTACAAAGTGTACAGCTCTAGTTGTCGTAAAACTTCTTTAAAATTCCATTCGATTTCTTCTTGGACTTTATTGTTTTTTATCGTTTAGGGCAAACAGAATTATAACAAAAGTACCATAGGCAGACATGTCAGAGAGTGGATGGGAGGGATCCCTTCACCCAAAGTTGGTCGTCCACCCCATTGCCCCTAAAGCCAGAAAATTTTTGACCCCCCTGCCCCGATTTTGATGAAAAATTGAAATTTTTAGCCGTTATTCCCCCTCCACCTAAAAATGTCCAGAGAACCCCTTCCAAAATTTCGAGCCGTTACATGTCTGACCATACGTGCACAAGGTCAGGGTCGGGTTGGGGTAGGGTTAAATCCCAAAAATCCAAAATAGTAAATTTAATCTTCACGATTTTTTTGCTGTATAAGCGTCCAAAATGATCAAAATAGGGATCTAGTATACAATTTACCCACCAACGTTTTTTGTGTAGTGTGTAATATGTAATGTGTTATGTGTAATGTGTATTGCGTAATGTGTCATGTGTAGTGTGTAATGTGTAATGTGTAAAGTGTTCATATTACACATTATACATTACACATGACACATTACAATTTACAATACATTATGGATGGGCTAAAAAACGTTGGTGGGTAAATTGTATACTAGATCCCAAAATAGCCCATCAAACGTTTGTTAATGATAAAATCGCATTTTATAAGCTTTCTTATTCCATTGACTGCATTAGATCACTTTTAACGCTGAAAATACAGAAATTGATCAATTTTGGGCGCCTTTTTGAGTAAAATTTACATAAAAATACTTCGGGCCTATCCATTATTTGAGTTAATAAAATTCAGAACTATATTAGATCGCCATTAGCCACGATGCAGTAAAAGTATTGTTACCTATTCATTGTGATAACCATTCTTTCTTGAAAAGCCTCAAAGTAGCATGTCAGTAAATGGAGTGAAAATTTCGATCGACACATCAAGGTACTGAGGCTATACATGTTAGAGAGGGGATGGGGGAGTACCCCAAGTCGGTCGTCCCCTCCCCATTCCCAACAGCCAGAAAATTTTTGACCCCCGCCCCAGATTTTTAAATTACATCGAATTTTTCGGCCGTTTTTGACCAAAAATTGAAGTTCATTAACCACCCCCCCCCCAATTGGCCGGGTAACCCAAACCAAAATATCTAGACATTACAAGTGTGACTACGGCATAATTTAAACAGACTAGCAACAATATTTCGGTCACTCATGCACATTAAAAGTATAAGCCTAAGACTTAGGTAATCAGATGCAAGTTTCTGCATGTTTCCGTAAAAGTTTTTCAATTGGGCAATTTTTTACTAACAGCGTCATGTCAAGTCCAACGTTTTCATTCATATATACCATCTTCACCTGGGAAATGGAGCAAACTTGACACTTCTAAATAATAGTAACTTAAGTTGTTAAATAAGCTGTTTTACGTATTATCCTTAGGCTTAGGCTTAGTTCATTGGCAATAGCTACATAGGCGTAGCCAGGATTTTCGCCAGGGAGGGAAATTCCAAAAAAAATTTTTTTTGTCTAAAAGAACGCGTAAAAGGGCGCGGGGCCGTTAAATAACGTGTTTTTTGGGCTTTTCACATCATCCTGCACGATTTAAGCCATTAAAAAATTAAATTTTCTCATAAAATTTTTCGTGTTTTTGACGGAAAAGATGCTTCTTATGCGCGCAAAGCACTAATTTTTTGATTTACCACCAATAAAACGGTAGAAACTGCCAAATAATAGAATAAACTGGCGCGAAGCACCGGATTTTTCGATTTTTCATCGCAAAACAGCATCACGCAACCATATTGCTCACTTTTTGAAAATTTAAAAATTTTCCCCAGGGGAGGGGGAATTCCCCCTTCCCCCACTGGCTACGTCTGTGAATAGCTACATAAGCATTATCGACTGTTCGACGATAGACGCGGGCCTGTAATCAGGATATTGTTTTGCAGTGGAGAAGCACGACACAAATTTTTCAAACCATAAGGAAACCAAAGGATGAATTAAAGAAGTTTTACGACAACTAGAGCTGTACACTTTGTAAATCATGAAACTCAGATGCATTAAATATGGTGAGAATCCAATGGCCGCAGATGTGTAACCAGCCGTAGAGCGCTTCCCCCAAAATAAAAAAATTTTTATTTCGAACCAGGGTCCCCCGAAGAGAGAATTCTCGAAGTCTAGGACTTTTTTAAGCTAAGACTTGGTTCTTAGAGCATTTTAGCCATTTTTCAGCCAAAAGTTGAAGCCCACTTCCCCCTCCCAGTAATGCCGAACCCCTCCCAAAATTTTGGGCTATGAAAAGTCTGGGCGATCTCCCCTATTCCTAGGCGTGGTTTTAACTTTAAACCAAGCCAGGCACATCGCTTCATCGACAGTTTTTCCTGTTCTGCGCCCCGTGCGTTGCATTGCGTCATATGTACTTTTCTTCTTCTCTACAGTAATAAGTCCGCTCTTATGACAAACTTTCGCTTCAAAGACCTTTGATTTCCGACGTTGATCTCGTTTGCATTTGAAAAAAAAACGTTAATCTCAAATTAGGTTTTGAAAAAAGTAAGTGATATCTTTTTTTGAAAAATTAAAGTGATCTCAACTTTTTTTGAAAATTTACAGTGATCTCAACGTGTTTTTGAAAAATTACAGTGATCTCAACTTTTTTTGAAAAATTACAGTGATCTCAATGTGTTTTTGAAAAATTACAGTGATCTCAACGTGCTTTTTGAAAAATTACAGTGATCTCAACTTTTTTTGAAAAATTACAGTGATCTCAACGTGTTTTTGAAAAATTACAGTGATCTCAACTTTTTTTTGAAAAACTACAGTGATCTCAACGTGTTTTTGAAAAAAGTGAGTGATCTCGGTTTTGAAATATTACAGTGATCTCAACTTTCTTTTTGAAAAATTACAGTGATCTCGACGTGTTTTTGAAAAAAGTGAGTGATCTCGTTTTTAAAATTTTACAGTGATCTCAAAGTGTTTTTGAAAAGTTACAGTGATCTCAACTTTTTTTTGAAAAATTACAGTGATCTTAATGTCTTTCTGAAAAATTCTTTCAATGATCCCTATTAAGAATATCAAAATGGAGTAATCTTTTCAAAAAATTCAAACCAATGGGTTCATAAATTTGATTGTGATGATTGATAAGTCTTGACCTGAATTTGAAATATTTGAGTGTTATTGAGCACTGATAAGTGACTAAAAAACACGTTTTTTTCATACCACAAGGGTCATATTTTTGATTTTTGTCTGTGATAGTGTTTTGAATATTTATGGTGTTAGCGAGCGGTCATTTGAAATATTTCAGTGATATCATGCATAATATTTGACATCACTGAAATATTTCAAATGAGCCGCCTCGCTTTCCGTAGTTTTTGTTATTTTTCTGATAGATGTACTTTAGGTTCGCGCTCCGCACTGCTTTGATTACAACACAGAAAATGACGAGCAAGTGCGGAGCAAAAGTCCATAAGGATTTTTCCTGATGTACTTTTGCTCCGCACTTCTTTACACCTTTGATATGTTTGACACGGTGTGCGCTAGTGCGAGTACATAAGCGAAATTCACTGTGTACTCGCATTCCGCGGACTGCATCAAAGTTGCCCGGAGCGCGGAGCAAAAGTATGTAAGGATTTTTCCTTATGTACTTTTGCTCCGCGTTTCTTCGCACCTTTGACATGTGTGACACGGTGTGCGCAGTGCCAGTACATAAGCGAAATTCACTGTGTACTCGCATTCCGCGGACTGCATCAAAGTTGCACGGAGCGTGGAGCAAAAGTACATAAGGAATTTACACTGTGTACCCGTTGTCCGCGCTCCGCCCTACTTTTAGCTCTTGACCACGAAGTACGAGTACACAGTGGATTTTCCTTATGTACTCGTGCTGAATTGTCTCGCGTTAAAACATGAAATGCATGTCTGCAAGTGCGACACAGGCAACATGCGCTCCGCGGACCAAAAATTTCGAAATGCGGAGGTTCGTGCAGTATGAAACAACAAATTTTAAAAAATGGCGGCCGAGTACACGGACACTAAGAGTAGGGCGGAGCGCGGACAACGAGTACATAGTGTAAATTCCTTATGGACTTTTGCTCCGCGCTCCGTGCAACTTTGATGCAGTCCGCGGAATGCCAGTACACATTGAATTTCGCTTATGTACTCGCACTGCGCACACCGTGTCAAATATATCAAAGGTGTGAAGAAGTGCGGAGCAAAAGTACATCCTTATGTACTTTTGCTCCGCACTTGCTCGTCATTTTCTGTGTTGTAATCAAAGCAGTGCGGAGCGCGGACCTAAAGTACATCTCTC
Organism: Mermis nigrescens; assembly: GCA_036768485.1. Taxonomy (NCBI): domain Eukaryota; kingdom Metazoa; phylum Nematoda; class Enoplea; order Mermithida; family Mermithidae; genus Mermis; species Mermis nigrescens. The sequence continues at coordinate 2,223,461 of JAVLUZ010000145.1, forward strand.
AGAAAAATAACAAAAAATTAGTACAGCATGAACAGTATTATTTTATCTGATAATAATCGTGAGATAGAAACCAACGATTATTGATCTATTATCATTGAAATTTGTGTCAAAAATTCTCATTTTGTGACCATACAGCACGACTGGTAAGGTTAGAGGGTGGTTGGTCAGCATGGGCGAATTTAAGGGGGGCGGGGGGGCGGCCGCCCTTCCATCGGCCAAAAACATTTGGCGAGATAGAGAAAGGGCATGTAGTTTGCGATGATTTTTGACCGTCAATGATCATAATTTCTCAAAATTTTCCGGGTTTAGACCTATTAATGACATTTATCTACTATATTTGCAGTCTGCAAGCCATTTTTTGCTCATAAAATAGCTTTTAAAGCAATTTGAAGGGCCTAAATAGATATTTTAGCATGATTTCTTCTATTTTTGAGCAATACTTCTATAGATTTCTAAAGTTTGACGTCAGATGCTATAAATACAGAAAATCGCGCGGTAAATCAAGCTTCTAAATGTCTTTTAGTCGAAATTTCGTAAATTTTTCGGTGCTTCGAGCCGGATTTTAGCTAAAGTCATAGAAATTTAATGATTTTTCCGCACAAAATAGTCGAAAATTTTATTTTTTTCCGGAAAAATATCGCGTTAAAAGTGATTCTAGATGAAAGTAGACCGTATAAAAAGCGTGAAAAACGCTATTTTGCGCGTTAAGAGCGATTTTTTGACCTATTCTTGGCGGTTTCTGAAAAAGTTTGGTTACCGCCCCCCTTAAGAAAATCCTATATCCGCCACTGGTGGTCAGTGGTCACCATACGTGGGCAGCAAGAAATTTCTGGGGGGTGCAAGATTTTTTGAAGGTCAAAAAATGGCCTTAAAAACGATGGTATGGTGATAAAAACACCATTTTTCGACGTTTCTCATCAAGCACTATCCATTGGCATCAAAAAATTGCGAAAAAAGCGAAAAAAATTTTCAAAAATTGAATTCTGGGGGGGGGGTATTTTGATTTCTGGGGGGTATTTTGGTTTCTGGGGGGTGCATACCCCCTCAAACCCCCCACGCCCAGGTGTGGTGGTCACCATAGATATAAAGCATGGCCGATCTGGGGGTGTCCGCCAGTATAGGGGGGCGAAAATTGAGCTTTTTCGCGTCTAAATGGCCTCAAAAATTGCTAAAACACTAGAATAGCGTTAAAAGAAGGTAGTTACATAGTTTCTGGTCGAAGTACTTTTTAATAAAATTTTCAATTTTTATCCGTTTTTGGCCTTCATTTTGTCAAACATACTCCACAAATTTTCCATTTTGCTATTCTGGAAATCTGGGGTAAAAATCCTGCTAATGTAAGACTTTGGATTTTTATTCGTGTTTAGCTTTGATTTTACATCTGCATCTTCAAAGAATTATCCACTTCTTTGGGGGTTCTTTCGATCCACCTTCCCCCAATCTCAAGTGTGTAGACATATGTATCCAGTCGCAAGCAGACATGTCAGGGCAATGATTGGTCTAGCAACCCAGAATAGAAAAATAGGATATTTATCGAAAAAATTAGGCAAAACGGATGAAAACTGAACATTTTCCTCAGAAATGCTCTAAATTACCCAGAAAATGTTTAGGAACGTAGTTTTCATTGCTATTTTCGAGCTTACACCGGTTTTTAAGGTCATTTCAGCCCATAAAATCTAAGTTCTTAAACCCGCCTTTGATCGGCTTACCTCCAATCCTCCCAGTTCGGTCGTGCTGCGCATCTATTGTCGTTGCACATGTGAGGCTCATATCTGGGCGCGGTTGGAAGGTTTGGGGGTTTGCACCCCCGATTAAAAATTAACCCCCTAGAATTCAAATTTTAAATTTTTTGTTTTTTCGTAATTTTTAATGCCGTTGAATAGTGCTCGACATCTGTATGGTCAAGGGATGGTCACCAGACCTGGGCGTAGGGGTTGGGGATATGCAACCCCAGAAACCAAAACACCCCCCAGAAATCAAAATACCCCCCCAGAATTCAATTTTTTAAAATTTTTTCTGTTTTTTGACAATTTTTTGATGCCAATGGATAGTGAGTGCTTGATGAGAAACGTCAAAAAATGGCGTTTTTATCGTCATGCCACCATTTTTAAGGCCATTTTTTGACCTTCAAAAATCTTGCTTCCCCCAGAATTTTCTTGCTGCCTACGTATGATGGTCACCATGCGTGGGCAGCATCGAAATTCTGGGAGATGCAAGATTTTTAAAAAAATGGCCTTAAAATGGTGGTATGGTGAAAACACTGTTTTTTCAATGTTTCTCATCGAGCACTATCGCTTGGCACCAAGAAATTGCGAGAAAAACAAAAAAGATTTCAAAAAAAGAATTCTGGGGGTTTGCTTTCTAAGAAGTAGGGGAGGGGGGAATTGTGGTTTCTAGGGTGGGTGCATTCAACACCTGGGCATGGGGGAGTTTGGGGGTGTGCATCCCCCAGAAACCAAAATATCCCAGCCCCCCATAAATCAAAATACCCTCCCAGAATTCAATTTTGAAATATTTTTTTGTTTTTCTTGCAATTTTTTGATGCCAATGGATAGTGCTCGATGAGAAATGTCGAAAAGTCGTGTTTTTTCGTCATGCCACCATTTTCAAGGCAGTTTTTTGACCTTTGAAAAATTTTGCACCTCTCCCCAGAAATTATTTGCTGCCCACGTATAGCGCATACCCCCAAACCCCCCACGCTCAGATGTGGTGGTCACCATAAATATAAAGCGTGGCCGATCTGGAGGGGTCAGCCGGTAGGGGGCACAAATTGAGCTTTTATGGGTTAAAATGGCCTCAAAAACTGGTAAAAACGCTAGAATAGCGTTAAAACAAGGCAATTACACAGTTTCTGGTCGAAGAACTTCTGAAGAAAATTTTCAATTCTTATCAATTTTTGGCCTGCATTTTGCCTCACTTTCCACACAAAATTTTCCATATTTTCATTCTGGGGATCAAGACCTCATGAACTGCCCCCCATCCATAAGTGCATGTCTGGTAGTCACTCGGTCTAGGCATCTAATAGTGAGTTTCTTAGGTCAAAGTAGAGTCATGAAGTAACACATGTAAATGCTTAAGACTAAAGTGGCGTAAAAATTGTACTACTGTAACACTTTGGATTTTTATTCGTGTCTAGCTTTTCCACTTCGGGTTCTTTTAACCCACCTGGTTAGACATTTGTATTCAGTCGCAAGCAGACATGTCCGGGCATAGGATTGTCTAGTAACCCAGACTGGAAAATGGAAAATTTTTCGAAAAAATGAGGCAAAACGGATGGAAACTGAACATTTTCTTCAAAAATGCTTTAAATTACCCAGACACTGTATAGAAACGTTGTTTTCAATGCTATTTCGAGCTTACACCGTTTTTAGGGTCATTTCAGCCGAAAAATCTAAGTTCTTGAATCCGTCTTTGATCAGCTTACCTCCACTCCTCCCAGCTCGGTCATTTGTGCATCTATGGTCGTTGCACATGTGAGGCTCATACCTGGGCATAGTTGGAAGGTTTAGGGGGTTTGCAGCCCCGTCACCTTACGTGGGCAGCACCAAAATTCTGGGGGTGTAAGATTTTTAAAGGTCAAAAAATATCTTTAAAAATGGTGGTGTGGTGAAAAACACCATTTTTCAACGTTTCACATCGAGCACTATCCATTGGCATCAAATAATTGCGAAAAAACAAGAAAAATTATTGAATTCTGGGGGTATTTTGATTTCTGGGGGCTATTTTGGTTTCTGGGTGGTGCATACCACACCTGGGCGTGGGCGTGGGAGGAGGGGGTTGAAGGGTATGCACTCCAGAAACTAAAATACCCCCAGAAATCGAAATACCCCGAATTCAATTTTTAAAATTTTTTCGTTTTTTCGCAATTTTTTGATGCCAACGGATAGTGCTCGATGAGAAACGTCGAAAAATGTTGTTTTTCGCCATACCACCATTTTTAGAGCCATTTTTTGACCTTCCAAAAATCTTGCACCCCCCCCTCCCTAAATTTTCTTGCTGCCCACGTATGGTGCATACCCTAAACCCCCCACGCCCAGGTGTAGTATGCGCTCACAGAAGTTGGAATACCCCACAGAAATCAAAATACCCCCCAGAATTCAATTTTTATAAAATATTCTTGCTGTTTCAGCGATTTTTTGATGCTATTGGATAGTGCTCGATGAGAAACGTTGAAAAATGTTGTTTTTTCGCCATACCACCATTTTTGAGGCAATTTTTTTTGACCTATGAAAAATTTTGCACCCCTAGAATTTTGGTGCCACCCACACCTGGGCGTGGGGGGGGGTGATGTGGGAAGCACCCTCAGAAACCAAAACACCCCATCCCAGAAATCAAAATACCCCCCCGGAATTCAATTTTTGAAAATTTTTTTCGTTTTTTCGCAATTTTTTGATGCCAATGGATAGTGCTTGATGAGAAACGTCGAAAAATGGTGTTTTTATCGCCATACCAACCATTTTTAAGGCCATTTTTCGACCTTCAAAAAATCTTGCACCCCCCCCCCCCAGAATTTTCTTGCTGCCCACGTATGGTGCCACCCACCTATGGTTGTTGGGAGCGAATGGTGCGGGGCGAAATGTTGGGGACGAGTTATCCATATCCCGATTTTGCGGGCCAAAATGACATGAGAGACTATAGTCTGTTTCATTTATTTGAGAGCTTTTTCAATAGATTTTTTTGAAGGCCACAGTATGCCTAATTAGAGGATTTACTCTTACTCGACAAAAAAGCTGAGTGGGGGTGAGTGGCCGACACTCTTTCATTTTTAATACACTAAACCGTCCATATAGACCTAATTCAAGCATCTAAACAGTTTTGTGACATACTACAGTAAGTGCGCTGAATAAAAATCCTGCAGCAGGAATCAAACCCGACTTGCTTCGACGACAATCAGGCGTTCTACCACAACACTAAGCGAAACTTTTTGGCGATGAATGCTAGTCTATCGTGTTAAACGGTCGATTTATGACAAGCTGAATGTGCGAATTCCATCCGCATGTTGCATGATGTTCTTGAAGACGGGAATAAATTATGCCGTGAGAAATTTTATTGAAAAACACTTTCTTCCTATGTATGTACATAGCCAGTGGCGGATCTAGGATTTTCTTAAAGGGAGGGGCGGTATCCCAACTTTTCCAAAAACAGTCAAAAATAGGTCCGAAAATTTGCCCTTAACGCGCGAAATAGCGTTTTTTCGGTGTTTTACGTTGTATACTTTTGCATAAAATCACTTTTGACGCAAGATTTTATCGAAAACTTTTGGAATTTTAGACAATTTTTTGCGGAAATTCATTAAATTTCTTTGACTTTCACAAAAATCTAGCGGGTAGCGCCGGAAAACTTGTGAAATTAAGGCGGATAGACGTCTAGAACCATGATTTACTGCTTGATTTCCTGTTTTTATAGCATTTGATGCGAAACATCGAAATTTTCGAATGAAAATAGAAGAAAACTGTGCAAAAATAGAACAGATAATGGCTTCCAGGCATAGGTGGGCAGTACCGAAGTTATGGGGGGAAAGGGTGGAGTGAAAAATTTTCAAAGGTCAAAAAATGGTCTTAAAAGTGGTCGTATGGCGGAAAAACACTAATTTTCCGACGTTTCTCATCGAGCACTATCCAATGGCGTCAAAAAATCGCTAAAAAAGCGAAAAAAATTTTAAAAATTTGAATTCTCGGGGGTATTTTGATTTCTGGATTTTTTTCAAACCATATCATACATATATATTTGGTAGGGTGCTTACCCCCGACCCCCCACGCCCATGTGTGCTTCCAGGTCGCCTAGAAAGTTAAGAAATGTCAATAAAAGATATCATCCGGCGCGTGGCGCCGGAAAATTTCGAGAAATTATGGTCACTGACGGCCAAACAGCATTGCAAATTGCATATCCATTCTTTATCTCGCCAAATATTTTTGGCCAATGGGGAGTTGGAGCGGCCGCCTCCCCCCTTAAATCCGCGCCTGTGCATAGCTACAGTGATTTCTAAATGACCTACAGTAAGTAGGGAAAATAGATTTACTGTAGCCTCGGAAAGTGCTTGCTGACAAAGTTCTCGGATAAATGAAACAGACCCTAGTAGGCATACAAACATGATATGAAGGGTTTCACAATAATAAGCATGAATCGTCGTCAATTCAAACTACTTCTAGAACTTGCAGTTAAAGAGTGTTAATTTACGTGCAATGGTAAAATCTATCAACAGATAGATGCTGTTGCATGAATGATCCGCTTGGCCCAGTTCTTGCCAATATTTTCTTGAGCCATCATGAGACAAAGTGTCTCAGAGACTGTAGTATAAAGATCAGACCCAAGTTTTAAGTACCTATGTTATATTGATGACACATTTGTAATGTTTTCTGACAGAAATCAGTCTAGAAAGTTCTGTGATTACATGAATCAGCAACATCCTATGAAGTTCACATTTGAAACTGAATGTGACAAGAAATTAAATTTCCTTGATGTACATGTTGGAAGGAAGTCTTATGATATTGTGACATCATCATATCAGAAGCCCACATTTTCTGGCCTTTATGCCAAATTGTCTAGCTTCATTCCATATGCCTATAAAGTTGTAACTCATATCAGACTTTTGTCTCTGATATTGAAAAGCTGAAGCAGACTCTACTGTAAAATGAGTATCCTCTTGGCTTGATTGATAAAGTCATATCAGACTTTATGACAAAGGTTTATAATAAGAGTAATGACATAAAAGTCGGTTGTGATAAACTTAGCTATTCTCTTGTTTAGCCTTACACTAGTGTGCATGGCTACACAATGTATGCAGCAGAATTCTAAAGCTCATTTCTGCATCTTAACCTCAGATTTGAGTAAGGTTTGTTTACAAACCTGTCATGTGTATCAGCCAGTATACCAAGAACAAGGATGCAGTACCTACTTAGCTACTCTCAAATTTAGTATATGAGTATACGTGTTCAAGCTGTATGGCTAGTTACATTGGGAAAACTCGTCGACATTGTTGGAATAGAATTGCAGAGCATACTGACATCTCATTTGCTACAGGAAAGCCAATTCAGGGTTATCTGAAATTCACAAACATATCTCAAATAGAAATCATTCAATTACATCAGATTGCTTCAAGGTTATCAGTTGACCATCCGATTCTTTTGATCTTTTAATCAAGGAGTCATTACACATAGCATGTGACCGTCCCATTCTCAACAATAATCTTTCATCATATCATTTAAATTTGTTTTAATCTACCTCCCACCTTTTTTCATTTTCTTTAAGTTTAAAATCTTTTATGATTCTCTTTATAATGTAATGGCAGGTTTAAACTATAAGTTTCTCTTGGTTTACAACTCTCGCTTAGCAAAATCATTTTTCAAAATGTATTTTATTGCATAAATTCTTTTTGTAGGATACTTCTTTTTCAGTACATCAAAGAAAGAGGCATTTTGTCCATTGGTTTGAATTTCGAGATTTGATCCGCGCTGATGACTTCTAACCTTACAAACCGATGGGCGTGTGGGGTTCTGGCATGGGTGTCAGGACCATACATGGGCATGGCGGTGTGGGGGTATGCCCCCAGAGAAACCGAAATGCCTACCCCAGAAACCGAAATTCCCCCTCCCCCAGAATTCAATTTATGAGATTTTTTTGTTTTTTTCGCAATTTTTTGATACCAATGGATAGTGCTTGATCAGTAACGGTAAAAAATGGTGTTTTTTTCGCCATACCACAATTTTTCAAGGCGATTTATCGACGTTTGAAAAATTATCGCAACCCCAGAACTTCGGTGCCGCCCACTTATGGTCAGGACGAGACGTGTTCTTGAGAGGAAGGTTTGGGGAATGGGAATAGGCCACCCTCTGAACTGACCCCCTCCCCGTAAAATGGCTGAGAATGCCAGAATTGTCGATTTTTCGTAAAAGGTGCAAAAAGTGTTCCCTTTTATCCGTTTTTAGCTAATTTTTGGCTCAAAAACCTCGAGTTTTCGGCGCTTCGCGCCATATACATATTTTCTGAGTAAATTTTCTTCAATTTACTAATTTTTTTCGGAGAATCTTTTTACGTCTATATCTTCTAAAAAGAACGAGCATTGTCTGAAACGTCAGAAAAACAATGTTTTTGACATTTAACCTTCGTTTTTGAGCCCAAAAAAGGTACTTTTCGAAAATTTTTCGGACCTGACCTCCCCTCTTCAGAATTCACATGCTGCGCATGTATGGTCAGGACCAGACATGCACGTGGGTGTAAGCTGGGGGTTTGATAGGTCCTGATTTATCTCAGAAAGGAAAAATTGGAAAATTTTGTGGGGGAAAATAATGCAAAATAAAGGGCCTAAAATGGATGAAGAATGACAACTGTTCTCCAAACGTGCTTGAAATTAACCGGAAACTGTATAATAACGTAGTTTTAAAGCTATTTTATCGCATAAGTATTACAGCTTTTGAGTTATTTTGACCCGAAAAGAGTTCCGTGCTTGACCCCCCAAACCGGCTGACCCGCCAGATCGGCCACGCCGTGCATCGTATAGTCAGGAATGAACACCCAGTTATCGTTCGGACCCCACCCCCTAAAAAGCCAATATCTTCAGAAAGTTGCTGGTGCGGTTTCTGCCAATTTCTGCCCCATCGGAACCCACAGGCTTCGGTTGCTGTCCATTTATGCTTCATGCACCTAAATCAACAGTTAACGTGTATTTTAATTCATAATTTACGTGCAGCAAATTTGCTACAAACTTAACCAATGCACTTTGCTTTCACTTTATTGATTTTATTCAATCAAGAAATTGGACTGCACTATATCTACACCAGTTTGTACGAGTCTCTGGTAATTTCATACATGTTGTTAATACATTGAAATTATATCATTCAGTAGTATTTTACAAGGAGATAGCTATAAGCCTATTGTACTAATCTGGCGAAATTGATTAACTTACTGCTTCAAAAAAATTTAAAAAACTTACTTTACTTTACTTTAAACTTACTTTAAACTTACTTTTTTTATTCTTGATTTTTTATGTTGATTGAGTTACAAAAACTGCTTTGTTTGAAACCCACCGAATCATTTACAACTTTTAGATGTCGTTAGTACGTTGTAAACTGTGAGTGTAAAGCAGTAAGTTTACACCTTAACTTAATCAATTCTGCCAGATTAGTACAATAGGCTTATAGCTATCTCCTTTTAAAGTTTGGTTACTGTAGCTATATGGATCGGCTTAAACACGCTGGAGGGGTAAATTGTATACTAGATCCGTCTTTCTTATCAAAATAATATGTTATATGTTTTTCTTTAAAAATTTTTTAAATTCTGCACATGCTTTCTTTAACTCGAGTTTGAGTTCGGCAGATCAGTTGTTAAAAAGCGGAAGCAATTATAATTGAATACAGACGATAAATTGAATGATGCGAATGAAATAAGAATAGTAGAATCATAATTCCATTCAACAAAAGTTTTAAAATTAAGATGCTTCTTAAAAAGATCGCTGTTGATTATTTGATCGCCAGACAATGTTTTGTTTTCGAATAGCAGAAAAGTTTTTAAAATTAAGATGATTCTTGAAAACATCGCTGTTAGACTATTTGACTGCCTGACAATCTTTTGTTATTCGAATGTCAGCAAAGTTTTAAAATTAAGATGCTTCTTGAAAACATCGCTGTTGACTATTTGACCGCCAGACAATGTTTTGTTATTCGAATGGCAGAAAATAATTGATAGTTTGTGCTTATCAGTGTCGAAGTTATTTTTTCTAAATTTTGACTACGTCACAAGTTCATCTGCCATTTCGTAATCTAACCGCCCATTTTCATCGCACTAGTAACATAAGGGTCAGCGAAGCATTGCAGGCATACGCGTATAGGATTTATGGTTCAAGACCAGAATAGAGGAACGAGTGACCTTCAGGAAAAAATAAGGCAAGCTAAAGACTAAAAATTAATGAAAGTCAAAATCGTTTCAGGAAATAGCTCGAGAACGATCAAAAACTGTGCATGAAATAAAATAGCATTTACGCCGGCTCTTTATTTACACCAGGCTCTGTGGTCAGAATGGCCCGAAAAAATTACGGACGAACCCCGCATTTGGTTGTAGCCATAAGTGGGCGGCACCAAAGTTCTGAGGGAAGGGGTGCAAGATTTTTTCAAACGTCAAAAATGACCTTTAAAAATGGAGGTAAGGCGAAAAAAGACCGTTTTTAACGTTTCCAATCGAGCACTGTTCGTTGGCATCAAGAAATTCCGAAGAAAAACAAAAAAAAATTAATTGAATTCTGGGGGTATTTCGGTTTTACGTCGTTTTCACACAATTTGAGAATTTTAGTACATTTAAGCGTATAACTTTTGATCAGCTGGTATTTGTTAATAAAATAAATACAATAAATGATCACAATTCATTCAGCTTGCTCAAAAAATAGTCCATGTTTCATGTTATAACATGCCTACAGTGTGACAGTCGGTCAAAGCTGATGAACCTGCTCACCATTGAATAACTCATTTCAGTGAAGTGAGGTTTTTCGAGATGAACTCAAGAACCACTGAACGGATTTTGATGAAATAAAGTGTTTTAGATAGACAATTTAGGAATGAAACTATTTTGCCAAAAAACGTATAGCTAGCTTATGGCCACAGTATGCCAGGCTCGAAAAAGTGCTCAAACTTTGCTTAGTCACTACAGTATACAGGTTAAGTTTCATATTTTGGAAAATAGCAAAATAGTTAGATATTTTTGTGCTCTAAAATTCACCTTTTTTGTTTTTCGTAGTTTCTGAATAGTTCGTCCTGCAATTTCAATTTAATTTTTTTCCAATATGGCTGCCCCCATAAGGTATGCATTTTACTCAGCTCTATTTTTCATATTTTTAAATGTTTAAGCACATTTTAGAAAGCCCAAAAAACGCTCGTTTGAATGATATCCTATTTGTCTGATTTGATAAAGAATTCTAGTTTTTCAATATGGCCGCCAGAAAGGCTGTCATACTGTAGCTTTTGATGTTTTCAGCTATTATTCTGTGAGTTTCTGACATATTTCAGAATTTGTTTTCAATGAATAGCTAGAAGATTTAATGTTCTTTCTAATGAGCTATGTCTCATGTTCTGAATCCTTCTTGGTCGTTCAGGAAAGTTCAAAAACCTAAAAATTATTCATTGTATTGTAAAAACGACGTGGGTGTTTTGGTTTTTAGGGAGTGCATACTCCTAAAATCCCTCTACGCCCAGATATGATTGTAGCCTCTTTTCTGGCCGGCCATGCTGTGTTCTCGGACTACTGCAATATAAATAATACATTTACATATGTACGTACTCGTTTATGCATTTACTTATTATCTTTTTACACTGAAACAGAAGCGTTTTATGTGCACTTGTATACTTTCTGCTTATTTTTCGCTTTAATCGAGTTTTAGTATTAGGTTAAAAAGTATGGCCCGCAGCTACCCGTATTATGCTAATTAAGGTCATTACGAAAAATTTTAATAACTAAAAATAACAAGGAAACAGGTGATTTTAAAGTATACGCAAAACCGTTGAAATGCGACGGTTGAGCAGAAATCTTAGCAGCTTTTTCAGTACTTTGTGCAGTTGCTGTTATTTGCGAATAAAGGAATTGGGAAAAAATTATTTTCTTATAAATATAAAAAGAAAGATTGAAAAACAAATGAAAAACCAAGACTATATACAAACAAAAAGCGGAACATATGCAGAGATCTAAATTTACTTTATTTCATCGACAATGGATGAAAAACATTACGCATACACTTTCATTGCGATAAATGCAAAAAAGCAACTTTTCGATACTTTTTAATACAGAAACAGAGTGTTTCCTCATGGCCTTAGGAATACACAATCAAATCAGCAATTCAGCATTTTTGCCAAAAGAAGCAATTACATTTGCATCCTTTTTGGATACTTGCAGCGTCCAGACGTGAGAAATCGGCATTTGTTGTATTTTATACACCGTTTTGTGCATGGAATATCAATTTTGCCTCCTTCAGCCGTATCCCGCAATGTTGTAGTGTACGTCAGCAGAATGAAGATCATCATGTGGCGGATGAACGATGCCATTTTCTTTGGTCCTGCAACATTCAAATGCTGGCCTTATTGTAAATAAATTCATGTCGTACTAGAAACTACATAAATAAATAAAAGTAAAGAAGATGATGCTTAAATTAAAAATTAAATGATCCTGCCCCAAGAATCTGGCAGAACCCAAAATCACCTTGACATTTCCACGATTTTTATGATTTAGCTCAATGCCGACCTCTCAGAATTCGTTTCTATCTATACACGGTTAATCTTACCGATATAATTAAACATCTTTTCATTTTGATCAGGAACTCATAATTGCTTTTTGCCTACTTCATTTCTTCTTACTTTGATATAAATTTTATTAATTTTTTAATGTAGTTCAAAGTTTTATTCTTTACATTCTTATTTATTTAGATTTTTAATCTAAGCTCTTTTAGAGTCATATTAGGATTTATACTAAAATGGAATGTTTTTAAGGACTCTTCATTCAGAATAAAGAGCCAAAACAGCCACTTCTAAAAATACTTACTTTTGTTATTTTTTCAATAATTAAGTTATCAAAACGTGTGAGTGCCAGACTATCTAATTAAGCCAGGAATATGACCATAAATTTAAGACGGGCAAGAAAATTTAGGCCTCGATACTTTGATCAACTCTTCGACACATCTTTACAAACATTAAATTTCGCTCCCACTGTCCTATTTGCCCTAAAACAAAACTTGAAAAATCAGTTCTTCGACCTTTTTCTTACGTCAATCATCAAATCAATACTAGAATTAATCACTTACTTTTTCATAGATTAATAATTTTTCGTCAGATCATCCTACAAATTGACACACTTTGCGCAAAACATAACATCATTTTTACCTTAAGTTTTGATAATTTCACAAAAAAATAGTGAAATTTGCGCAGAGAGTTTTTACCACATACACAGATTTTCAGTTATGCTATAAAGAGATTTCATAGTAATTTATCAGTATTTACAGGCCATAACGGGTACCGTCTCAACACTCATACTGTCTCAACATTCCCACTGTCTCAACACTCCCACTCGAATTCTCTGTTCAAGTAGGTAATGCTGTCTTGTTTAAAAACATAATGCTGATGTTAGGACAATATTGTTCTCCGCGTTCTTGGACTGCTGTCATTATTGTTCATGTTACCGTATGTGTTCACTGACTGATTTACTCAAATCATGCTAATTAAAAGTAGGGTACTGGCAAACAAAACCGCTGATGGATAACAAAAGGATATTCTTTGGATTACGGATGATTGAGGATGTAAAAGGATGGGCTATGAAAAAGCTACCTATGTATATGCTTTAAATCGCAAAACCTGTTAAAAATCAGACTTTTCTAAGCCACGCGAAAAATTAAAGATATATTCTGCGGCCTCTGAAAAAATGTAGCCTTCTTCAAATAATTTTCAACGATTAACATAAGAGTGTAAAAACATAGGCTGGAATGAATACTGTTTGTAAATTGCTTGCATGTTGCAACGCTGACTTGCTTCGCACATGTGATTGATAGAAAACTAAGTGCAATTGTATTCAAAGGTGTCTTATTTTGTTGATCATGAGTAATATAGCGAGCAAACCTGGCGTCAATTTATTAGTGCACACAATCGTTGCGGGCATGCACGTGCACCTACATGTAGTCCGTTCCACGTAGGCTTACGCGTATCCTACTGCTTTAAACCAACCCAACAAAGTCGCTCCTAGCATACGTGGGCAGCAAGCAAATTCGGGGGGGGGGTGCAGATTTTTTTGAAAGGTCGAAAAATGGCCTTAAAAATGGTGGTATGGCGATAAAAACACCATTTTTCGACGTTTCTCATCAAGCACTATCCATTGGCATCAAAAAATTGCGAAAGAAACGAAAAAATTTTCAAAAATTGAATTCTGGGGGGTATTTTATTTCTGGGGTATTTCGGTTTCTGGGGGGGTGCGCTACCCCCAAACCCCCACGCCAGTGTGGCTCCTAGTTTACTCAGATCTAGTATACAATTTACTCCTCCCCAGCGTTTTTCAGCCGATCCATATAAGCTACAGTAACCAAGCTTTACAAGGAGATAGCTATAAGCCTATTGTACTAATCTGGCAAAATTGATTAACTTGCGGTGTAAACTTACTGCTTTACACTCACAGTTTACAACGTACTAACGGCATCTAAAAATTGTAAACGATTCGGTGGGTTTCAAACAAAGCAGTTTTCTGTAACTCAATCAACATCCTACATTAAAAAGTAAGTTTAAAAAAGTAAGTTTAAAGTAAGTTTGAAGTAAAGTAAAGTAAGTTTTTGTTAATTTCTTTTTAAGCAGTAAGTTTACACCGTAAGTCAATCAATTTTGCCAGATTAGTACAATAGGCTTATAGCTATCTCCTGGCAAAGTTTTGTCACGGTAGCTTAAATGGAATCAGTTAAAAAACGCTGGGGGTAAGTTGTATACTAGAATCCGTTTACTCTACCTTTCTTTCCAATAGCTACTACATAGCTAACTAACTGCTTTTTAAAACGTTTTTTTCGCTTCAATAATTTATTTCAAATCCAGCAGGCTGCAAAACGTACTTTGATTTTTTTCGTTGCTCGAGGAATTCTGAGCTTTAACAGAATTTTGCGACTTTAGGCATATACATCAGGTAGGGTGTGTATTGCGCCTGGTGTACACCTACCTTTTGTGTACTTTGCTTGCAGCAAACGCGAATAGTGGCGCCTGTTCCCAGATTTTATAGGCTTTTGCATGCGATATGCTTCTATCTATGACATTTTTAAAGCACAATCTTCAACACGTGAGCGAGTGCAATTACCTTACATGTGATAAAAGCGAGTTTAGGTACAGATTTCTCTGTGTGGATTCAACTTTTTATTTGTGAGTAAGTTGGGAAGAGAAAAAGCTCGAATTTCTTTCTAAATTTGTATGATTACGCTTGCCAGACTGCTTGAGGATCCATATTAGTACTAGGGATGGGCTAAGCCTATCAAAATGAAGCGAAAATTGCGGAGCGAGCCAAGCAGGCGGAGCAATATGAATGCACATTACTGAGCCTAAGCCTAACGCATTAGTAGCAGGAGTCAGAATAATACTATTTTCCTTGTTAATTCGCTGAAAAACATAAATCGCAGCATACAATCTCGAAATGAACTGGTGTCGTCGAGTGGTTAAGACGTCGGATTTCAAATCCAGAGGTCCATAGTTCGAGTCCAACATACTGCAACTTTATGTTCTTTCATCTTGAGAAGCCTGACGTACTCCCATAGTCGAAATACTCCGATTCACGTAAAATCAGTATTAACACACAAAGAGGTAGGTGTGCACCAGGCACAACAATCAGCCCATGGGTAGCCTTTTTCCCGACCCCCTCCTTTAACATACTTAATAATTCGTAATTTCAAGTCATCGAAGCATTTTCCTCTGCTAGTTGATGTCAAATGCACTGCGTGCGGCATTTCGATCTGAGGGGTGCCAGCAGCGGTAAAGGAGTCAACATGAATTTTTCGGCGTAAATTTGCATGGAAAATTGCGAGAAAATTAAAGATAATATGAAAACTATCCTAATCGAGAGGTTGTGGCAAAAGTTATAAAATTAAGATGCTTCTTACAAACGTCGCTGTCGACTATAATTTGACCGCCAGACAATGTTTTATCATTCGAATGGCAGAAAATGAATAATACTCTGTGCTTATCAGTGAAAAAGTGATTTTTTTCTAACTTTTGAGTGCGTCACAAGTTTATCTGCAATTTCGTAATCTAACCGCCTATTTTCCTCGCACTAGTGACATAAAGGTTGGCAAACATTGTAGGCATGCGCGCATAGGATTTGTGATTCAAGACCAGAATACAGGAACGAGAGACCTTTAGGAAAAATAAGGTAAACTAAAGACTAAAAATTAATGAAAGTCAAATCATTTCAAGAAATAGCTCAAGAACGATCGGAAACTGTGCATGAAATTGCATAGCACCGTACGCTGGCTCATTATTTACACCAGTCTTCTCGGGTTAGTGTTTTTGGCAGCCCAAAAATAATTAAAATATGATATTGGTATAGTTAGCTTAATTTTAATATGATATAAATATGATATTTCGCTATTTTTTATTTAAAATATGATATATTTTTGATATTTGGTATATATTTAATATGTTTTTGGTAGGTAGAGTTTGAATCACAATCAGCGAAGCTCCACGCTCAAGAATACAGGTGGCAAACAAGGATTAAGAAAACAAATAATTTAATGGTCAATATCATTCCTACCTACCTACCTAATGTTTTGTAATCTCCCAATCTGTTTCACACAAGTTTTAACATAAATTATAAAAACTATGTCCGACAACAATTTGACCGTTTGCAATTATAGCATTGATTTGATATATAATTATTGTAATTCTTCGGCTTACTTTCGAAAAAATTCTCAAAATTAATGCTTAAACTTATATGAAACAGACTATAGGCTAACCTTAATTATGAGCTGAGCTCACCTTATGTTATGCATTTATCAACACAGACAGATGTTACTTCACTCATACTACGCTGCGCTAATTGTACATACGAATAATGCTGATATATATGTACAAACCTCAATGAATGGAGACTATATGTATGAGGTGGCTCGGCTCGATATACATATGTACATACATACTTGTACGTATAGTCTCCATATGATAATACAACCTGTGGAAAATACCTACTGCATCATGCGTACAAAATAAGTAGGTAAGATAAAGAGCGAAAAAGAAAAAGTGCTACCACTTTATACTAAAATTATACCAAAATTATATCGAAAATATTTTCAAATTTTCCAGATTTTTAATATGATAAGAATATAATATACCAAAATTCACAGAATTAAAATATGATATTGATAGTCCAGCAGGTGCCTACCAAAATCATACCAAAATTTATTTTTGGTATATCAAAATAACACTTATCTCGGGTCATAGTCTTTTTGAATTTTTTGTTGTTGTTTTTTTCGTAATTTTTTGATGCAAATGGATAGTGGCTCGGTTAGACACGTTGAAAATTGGTGGCTTTTTTCACAAAACCACCATTTTGGAGGCCATTTTTTACTTTTGAAAAAAATCCTTCAACCCTCCCCCCACGAACTTTGGTGTTGCCCACCTGTGGTCGTAATGGCCCAAAACAGATTACGGACAAAGCCCATATTTTGGTTGTAGCCTCTTTTCTGGCTGGCCGTGCTGTACTCGGACTGCTGCATCTAAATTTTGCATTTATGTACAGTGCCACTCAAAAGTCTAGCCTCCCCTGTCAACAAATGCTTTACATGTGTTTATGTGTTTTAAAGCTGTCATCCTTAGGTATGCCTTTTACATAATGGGGTATAATCAACCGTTTATTATTAATCAAGGAGCTGACAATGGTTAAAACCAAGTAGGAAAGCTTTTTGCACTAATATAACGTTGTAGACGACATGCATTGAAAATGACAAGTTGCTGCAATATTTCGATTTCAAATGCCGTCATAATGCTTCACAGTACCAGCCGAACATTTCAATTTGTACTTTTACCGGCTCAACGACAAACAAAATATGCGATTTTTGGGTGGAATTAATATGAATCCATCAGTAAAGTGGATTACATGTAATTCCAACCTTCATTTGCTCAATGCAAATGAGCTCGTGCAGAATGTGATTCTTTTCCAAGTTAATCTGAGAGATTGAATGGCTTCTTAACGGCTACCCGCCCAATAAATTCATGTCTTCTTTCAATGTTAATTTTATTTTCGAAGTATGAAGTTATGGTCCACCTACCATAGGTGGGCAGCATCGAAATTCTGAAAAATGAGCTTTCTAAGCAAGAGTTGTAAACTAAAGAGGAGCTTAAAGTTTTACCTGCCATTAAATTATAAAGATAATAATAAAAGATTTAAAGCTTTAAGAAAAAGAAAAATGTGGTAAATTAAAACAAATTTAGAGGATATGATGAAACATTATTGTTGAGAATGGGACGATCACGTTCTATGTATAATGACTCCCTCTTTGATTAAAAGATCAAAAGAATTGGATGCTCGACTGATAACCTTGAAGCAATCTGATGTAATTGGATGATTGCTATTTGAGATATGTTTGTGAACAGCAGATAAACTATCACCCTGAATTGACTTTCCTGTAGCAAATGAGATGCCAGTATGCTCTGCCATTCTACTCCCAAAATGTCGGCGAGTTTCACCGATGTAACTAGCCATACAGCTAGAACACGTATACTTATATACTAAAGTTGAGAGTAGCTTAGCAGGTACAGCATCCTTGTTCTTGAAAAATGGCTGATACACATGACAGGTTTGTAAACAAACCTTACTCTAATCTGAGGGTAAAATGCAGATATAACCTTTAGAATTCTGCTGCGTACATTGTAGCCATGCATACCAGTGTAAGGCAAAACAAGAGAATAGCATAGTTTATCACACCCGAATTTTATGTCATCACTCTTACTATAGACTTTTGTCATAAAGTCTGATATGACCTTATCAATCAAGCTAAGCGGATACTCATTTTGCAGTAGAGTCTGCTTCAGCTTGTCAATATCAGAGACAAAAGTCTGATATGAGTTATAAATCATGTGAATACGACTCACAAGTGTCTTTATTAAACCAACTTTATAGGCAAAAGGAATGAAATAAGACAATTTGGCGTAAAGGCCAGAAAATGTGGGTTTATGATATGATGATGTGACAATATCGCCGGACTTCCTTTCAACAAGCACATCAAAGAAATTTAATTTCTTGTCACATTCAGTTTCGAATGTGAATTTCATATTAGGATGTTGCTGATTCATATAATCACAGAACTTTCTAGGCTGATTTCTGTCAGAAAACACTACAAATGTGTCATCAACATAGCGTACATAAAACTTGGGTCTAATCTTTATACTACAGTATCTAGTACTTTGTTTCATGATGGCTCAAGAAAATGTTGGCAAGAACTGGGCCAAGCGGATTACCCATAGCAACACCATCTATCTGTTGATAGATTTTACCATCACACGTAAAGTAACACTCTTTAACTGCAAGTTCAAGAGGCAGTTTGAATTGATGACAATTCATGTTATTTACTAACATGACATTCTGATCATCAAATAGTTTCCTAATACATATGTCAATGGTCTCATTGAGTGGAATATTAGTGAACAAGCTTTGAACATCAAGACTAGCCATAAAATGATGGCTTTTTGAATGTAAAAACCTTAAGTCTTGTCAGGAAACTACCAGTGTCACATAAGGTGTATTCATTAGTACTTATGTCTTGTAGGATCAGCACAAAATACTTAGCCAATTTATAAGTTGGAGTGTTGATGGCTGACAAGATTGGTCTTAAAGGAACATCTCTCTTATGAGTCTTAGGCAAGCCATATAGCCTGCCATAACTACATCCTACAGGATTTATACTTTTATAGTCATCAACAGCAGATAGTCATTCTGTTCATGAACCTTCAGTATATGGGCTGATATGCGTTTTCTCAGCTAAAGGCGTATAAACTGACAAGGATTACAGTCAATGACTTTGAACTTTTGAGATATCATTCAAGACATCATTCAACTTCCTAATGTAGTCATCTTTGTTCAAAATTACTACTTGATTACCCTTATCTGCCTTTAGAACAATGATATTCTTGTCTTTTGACAGATTGCTGAGGATTTCATAGTCACGCTTTGACAGATTATCCACAATGCTTCTTATCATAATTAAAATATGAGCTAAGAGCAATGTCTCGCAATTGATTCTTGATCATTCGCATTTTTACATTGTCACAGTTAAAGACAGTTTGTTTCTTGAGGGAAACCCATCAGTTGCTCAGAAGGTAGCAGATAATCACCATACTCGATCTTCCTAGGTGTAATAGAGTACTTCATACCATTAGACAACACAAGCTTCTCATGAGATGTCAAAACTCGGTTACTTAAATTAACTACAACCTTTTCAGGATCGATACTATTGACACTTTTATGCATAAGCAAGTTTTTTACCTTATTGCTATGCAACTGTCTAACATGGTTGAGAGATTTAGACACATTGCGTCTAATGTATGATAATGCTACCTGAGAATCCAGCCAGGATACTCGTGAATTAAACAAGGTAATCTGCGCCTTCAAATCTTTTAGGACTCTTTCAACCTCTTTGATTTTAACTTTCAATTCCTCATTTAGTAGAAGCCTCTGGCATGTTATGTAACATTTAGAACGCTTAAGCATCCTATTAGACACCTTGAAAGCCAGAAATTTAGGAAGCAAATCATTATCAATGCATTCTCCTAGAAATGCAACATCCAACTGAAGCTTATCATAAATTAGGGGGAATTTTCAAAAGGTAAAAAAATAGTCTTAAAAGTGGTCGTATGGGAAAAAAACACCATATTTCGACGTTTCTCATCGATCACTATCAATGGCGACACAAAAATCGCTGAAAAAAGTAAAAAAAATTTCAAAATTCGAATTCTGGGGGGGGGGGTTGATTTCTGAGGGGGGGGGGGGGGGTATTTCAACTTCGGGGGGTGCATACCCCCGGCCCCCACGCCCATGTGTGTCCACCACCAATCGATAATTCATCTTGTAATGTTATTGCTGATTTTCAATGATCTTGTTCAACAAAATGCACCAGTCGCCTTTCAGAACAATTGTTCCATTTTATCGGTCTACTGGGCCTCTAAGCGTACATAAAACAGCTAAATGCATCAGCCTCGCTTTTCATATTTCTCAATAACATTCCTTGAAGATTTAGGATCGACACTCAATCGTCATGCAATCTCTTTTTTAATAGTTTTGTTCTGTTGAACAAAGCCCCAATTTTGGCTCATTTTGTTGAAGAAAGACACTTTCCTTTAATCGTTTTTACCAAATTCAGAGTAGTCTTAGAGCAAAAGTAAATGTCACGGTAAAACCCTAAACATACTTCATGCGGTGCGGTGAACAGCGCGAATTTGCCGCTGCAGTCGCCATGCTGAATTCAGCTGACCCGCTGACATACTTCCTAACGCCGCGGGGCGAGGCGTGAAGTTTGCGTTTGCCGCGCCACATTTCGAGGCATACTTCAAGTGGACGCCGCGCCGCAACCAAATTCGCTAAAGTCAATTTTTTAGCCGCTTTTCATGGCATACTTCACCGTGCGGCGAGAAGCAAATAATCGCTATTTTCAGCATTTTTTTGAATTTTTCGCCGCTGCCGCCTTAGAAGTCCAAACGTTTGGACTGTCCTCGCAAAAAGCTAATGAGTGCACCGGTATGATTGGGGGCCATGTGCGCTTCTGCTTAGTCCGAGTGCGCTGCCAAGTCGAGTGCGCTGCAAAGGTCGAGTGTGCTGCCATAGTCGAGTGCGCTGACAGGGCCAAGTGCGCTGCCAACATGTAGTTAAGCAAGTACCCCTGCGTAAATAGCTTACCTACGTAAGTAGGTACATCTGTACAATTATGTTCTATCCTAACGTTTTGTCTCTGAGTAGGTACGATTGATCACAGTGGAATCCATAACGTTTTTGGGGAGATTTTAAGGAAGATCAAGACCCCAAAATGGCTATCTGATTCCAGCAAAAAGGATTCTTTTAGACCTACCACCAGAATTCCCAAGCTTTACATATATAGTAATACCTCATTTTAGGCAACCTCTTAGCAGATGTACAATGGTTACACATATTATAACTTATTGTTAGTAAGAAATATGCACTCATATGTTATTCCAATGCTGCATTCCGCTTAGATATCTATAATCATTTTCCGTCAACAATTTTCGTTTGAGAATTTGTGCACAAAGATAAGTAGGTACACATGCAGACAAATGTACACTTAACTATTATTCGTGCTAAAGAGTGATTCTTGTGCATAAGTGACACCAAATATTCAATTAACCGATAAGTCGTAGGAAAATTGATTCAAAAACTGATATGAACGCCAATATAGAGTTTATATCAATTTTCTGTACTTTTTGAAGAAAGTTTTCAATTTTAATCCGCTTTTTGCCTTAATTTTGCCATATTTTTTCTCCAGAAAATCTCCAATTTTTCCATTTTGTAGAATCTAAGACCCCCAAAAACCTGCCTCTATCGGACCAAAATGAGGTAATTTGTGCATGATCTTTTTGTGCCATCATCTGCTTTACACTCGTTTATTGATCGACTTACTCCGTTCTCCTGAAAGTTTGTCAGATACAATACCTACGGTAGCAGATAAGTACTGACACAAGTAGTCTACTAGAGAAACATCGTTTTTCAGGGCCGCATTTTCGAATGCGTACTAGTTGCTTACAGTGCTAAAGATTAGTACTCTGTTTGGCACGTGCTAGCTGATCCCCAGTAGTCTGCCGATTTAGTTAGTACGTCTAAAATCAGAATGCCATTTTCAGACGTGCTAGTGCTAGACTAGGTAGCACGTACTAAAATTTATTAGCACGCGCTACAGTGTGTGGATCGATTTGTTTTTTTCTTTATAGCACATTTTCGTGTTCTTCTGCTGTTCACAATTTTTTATTCTTCAGCCGCTAAATTGAAATATTTTAGATTGAGAACCACGTATGAACGTATTAAAATATTAGTTGCCAATAGATTTTAGGCCAAAACTCAAGCCTTGAGAGTCAAATTTTCAAGGCGATCGAAGGCCATTATCTTGTTTTACTGGGTCTTTTTGAGTCATCTTCTTTATTTTAAAGTTAGGTATTGATATTCAATCATGTCTGGAATTGTATAATTGACGTTGTGGGTTAGGGAAAATGTGCAATCTAGGTGTCTGGTAGATATTATCTACATATGATAATGATATTACCGACTATGATATCGTCTATTTCTAATGTACAGTTTTTATGTTATAATTATTGACTTTTTTAGTTCCCTGCATTTAAATTCTTCCTGTGTTTCTGGTGACAAGGGATTAATACGTTTTGTTGATTGAAGGCAAGTATGGCGCAATAAATTCATTATGTTGCGACAATTTGGTTGATAAAAGCAATATCGTAATCTAAATTCGACATCATTGTAATTTTCAAAGGTTCAGTTAGGGATAAATATCTATTATTCATAGCAATATCCTGATCTTCGTCCTTAAATATATCAAACACTTCAAAATTGCCATTTTTACACACTAAACAGATTTAGCACTCGTTTTAGACCTGGGGGTACCCAGAACTATATCGGCGGACTAAAATGGCCGATTTAGTACTCTGTTTAGTCTGGCACTCTTTCGGAACTGCGGCGGCGCACTAAATTTTCGATTTAGTACCTGGTTTAGCACGTGCTAACGTTGATACGCTTTCGAAAATTCCACCCTCAGTTATCAGCAGAAATAGTGCGCACACAAAGCGGTAATATCTATTTGGCAGCGCTCTCGGCCCTATCTGGCACTCGACTATGGCAGCTCACCTGACCTCAGCAGCGCTCTCGGACCTGGCAGCGCACTCGAACTAGGCAGCGCACTCGGCACCGACCCCGCCGGTATCGATCTGCTCTGAATCTTTAATGCAATACGTATCTACGTGACCGCAAACAATCTTCGTCGATTTCGAAATGTCATAGAAGTACTATGTGGCAGTACTTTATTTGTACGTTTTTGATCATGCTTTCTCAATTTGTTGTGTAGCTTTTAATTATTGCGTACATACCTGTCTTTTGAATAAATAGTGTTAAAAAATTCATGCAGGATGCAAGTCGTTCAGTCATTGATTCTGGAAGTTTTGTCATTTCTTGTATAGAAAAGGTGCATGAATCCTGAATATATTTCTGACCACTCGGTTGTGATTTTATTTTGTTGTACGCGTTTTTTGCTTAGGATCATGGATTTCAATACAACACTGATAAACGAGGTGCAGAATTTTCCTGCACTGTGCAGATAACAAGCAAGTGCAAAACAAATTCCCTCCTCCATCTCTTTCAGAATGATATCGTGTGATTCTGCTAACCAGCCGACATCAGTGGTACATACATACATACTAGCAGAAAAATGCTCCGATGGAACAAAAAGGTAAATATACTTGAATTTCTTCATTGTTAAGGATGTAAAGGAGGACTAGGGAAGGTTTCCCGATATGCGCAGAAGCCATAGGAATGTGCTAAACATAAGATTTCCTAAAACAACGCAAAAATCGAAGTACATTCTGCGACCGATGCGCGTTTCTGTAGATTTTCCGTAGTACATAATTTCGATTATGATGGCGAGTATTTTTGATTACTTTATCTTTGAAAATTTAAAGAAATTTTTTCGTGGTTTTTAAAGAAAACTATTATGTTGGCCATGTAGGTGTAAATTTTACACTATTATCTTTTACTCCAGAGCATTGTGGAAGGTCAAGATTTCATTAAATAAATGATACATTGATTATTCAATAGTAATGAAAGTGTCTTCAATGCTCTCTTGCGAAACACTTAAATACGCTTTGTGACTACACCCTCACTTTTAAAAGGCCGCAGAATATACTTCGATTTTTGCGATGTTTAGGAAAAGTCTAACTGTTTTATACATTCTATAGCTTCTGGGCATATAGGGAAATTTTTAATAGTCCCTCCTTTTACATCCTCAATAATGAAGAAGTTCAAGTATATTTACCTTTTTTGTTGCATCAATTTTTTTTCTTTGCTAGTTCCCTTCTTTTATTTTATATTTCACGCCGTATATCAATAGGTGGGCAGCGCCGAATTTCTGAGGGGTGCAAATAGCTGAAGAAATTTCTTTTTTCGTCTCAAACTCTTTACACTAAAATGATCCCAGATCAAGAAATATTGCGTTGAAAAAAATTTTAGGTTTTGAGATATTGTAGCTCTCTACATTATAAAACCAATTGTACTGCACAGAAACCAAAATTTAGCTAGATAGCTTTAGGACACGCTAACTGTAAAAAAACCCGTTTGCTTTACACTTTTGTGCAACAACCATTGAGCGTAAAGAAATTTTAAGGTCAGATTCGTAATCTACAAGTCAGAGACAACGTTTGAAAAAATTTATTTTCCGCAAATTATTTTGATACCCAATGCTATGGGCAGAAAAGTGCGTCTCAGTGTAAACTTTACACTTGTGCGAATAACGCAATGTTGGGTGTATAGGAATCAAAATAAACTAGGATCTGTAATGCTAAGGTCAGGGCACATTTTAAGCATAATTAGCATGTTCCGCCTACTTAGTGGAGTGAAGAAATTTCGTTTTTTTGTCTCAAATCTTTTGCACTAAAACAATTACAGATCGAGGAATATTGCGGTAAATGAAAAAAACAATTTTTTGTTTTGAGATGTTGTGACCCTCTACATTATAAAACCGAATTGGACTGCACAGAAACCAAAATTCAGTTAGATAAGTTTTATGACACGGCAACAGCAAAAAACTCGTTTACTTTACACTTTTTGTGCAACAATCATTAAGTGTAAAGAAATTTTAAGTTCAGATTCGTAATCTACAACTCAGGGACAACAGTTTTTTTAAAAAAATTGGCCATCCGCTAATTGTTCGAAACCCAAAGCTCTGGGCGTAAAAGTGCTTCTCAGCTTAAACTTTACACTTGTGCTAATAACGCAATATCGGGTGTATAGAAACAAAATAAACTGGGATCTGTAACGCTAAGGTCAGGGTACATTTTAAGCATAATTAGCAATTCCCCCCACCTAGCGGGTAATGAAAAATTTCGTTTTTCGT
Source organism: Mermis nigrescens (assembly GCA_036768485.1). Lineage (NCBI taxonomy): Eukaryota > Metazoa > Nematoda > Enoplea > Mermithida > Mermithidae > Mermis > Mermis nigrescens. The sequence goes on from JAVLUZ010000145.1 coordinate 2,249,049, forward strand.
CTCGAACCCGCTACACTAAAACGATCACAGATCGAGAAATATTGCGTTGAAAAAGAAAAAAAAACTTTTAAATTCTGATATATTGTAATCCTCTACATTATAAAAAGAATTGGATTACACAGAAACCAAAATTTGAGTTAGATAAGCTTTAGGATATGCTAACAGTAAAAAAACCCATATACTTTACACTTTTATGCAACAACCATGAAGTGTGAAGGAATTTTAAGGATTAAATTCGTAGTCAACAACTGAGGAGTAACATGTTTAAAATTGGCCCCCGCAAATTGTTTGATATTAAATGCACTGGGCGGAAAAATGCTTTTCGGTGTAAACTTTACACTTGTGCTTATACCGCAATATTGGGTGTATAGAAGCAAAATAAACTAGAATCTGTACCGCTACGGTGAGGGCACATTTTAAACATAATTAGCATGTTCCTCCTATTTAGCGGAGTAGTTGAAGAAATTTCGTTTTCGTCTCGGACCCTTTACACTAAAACGATCACAGATCAAGAAATATTGTGTTAAAAAAAGAAAAAAATTCGGTATTGAGATGTTGAAACCGTCTACATTATAAAAAACTGATTGCACTGCACAGAAACCAAAATTGAGTCAGATAAGCTGAAGGGCATAAAAAGAGTAAAAAACACGTATACTTTACATTTTTGTGTAACAACTATTGAGTGTAAAGAAATTTTAAGTTCCGATTCGTAATCTACAACTCAGGAGCAACATTTAAAAAAAAATTGATCCTCCGCAGAATTTTTTTGATTTCTGGGTTTACACTTTACACACTCATTGCTGACTCATTGAGTGTAAACAAAAAAACGGACATAGAATTTTTAATTATCCATCGATTTAAAAAAAACCGCACCGCCCGGGTGTGTGCCGTTGTTGCTTTTAGGGGGGAGACACAAATTTCGCACTTGCTGTGTTAAACATATAAGAAAAAGGATGGTTAAGTATATTATATGCAGCGCTATCGCGCTACCTATGATGTACATGGTGCCCTAACATGGTATCCTATAGTGTACATGCATAAGTGAATTTAAATGAGCTTCGCCGATTTCAAAAAAATCGATTATGGAAGAAATCAACGCGCTATAATAGTGGCAATTCGCGCGGTATGCCAACATCGAGCGAAGCAGCCAGTGGCGGATGCAGGATTTTCCTAGGGGGGGGGGGCAATACCCCGCGGGGGCAACCCTGACTCGGGCGGAAAAATTAGCCGTTTTTAACCCGAAAATCACTAAAAATCGCTCAAAAATCCTTAATTTGCGCGATTTTGAGCCAATAGGACGGCCGCCCCTAACCACCCCGCCCTCCCGCCATCCCTAAATGCGCCCCTGAAGCGGCGAAGGGTCAGCCAGTTGCGCCATTTTTTTTCTTGCCGCGCGGCGACCACGCCGCGTGAAGTATGCCTAGGTGGCGCGAAGCGGCAGATGTATTTCGCCGTGCCAGTTTCGCGCCATGTCACATTTTGGGTATAATGTGGCCGCAAACCCCATTGCGGCGCGAATCATGATGCATGTTCGGGCTATAGATTTCTCGTATGCAGTCTACACAGGAACCACAAAATATTTTGTGCAACATTTGCTCTAAACCATTGCTAAGCAAACAAAGAAACAGTTAAGAAATCGTCATTGTGCGCTTCAGGCTGGACTTTTGAGCGGCACTCACTGTACGTACTCGTTTATGCATTTACTTCCTCTTTTTACAATGAAACAGAAGCGCTTTTATGTGCTCTTGCATACTTCCTGCTTATTTTTTGCTTTAATCGGCTTTTAGTACTAGGTTAAGCAATTATAGCCCGCAGCTACCCGTATTATGCTACTTAAGGTCGTTGCGAAAAATTTTAATGACTAAAATGATAATGAAAGAGAGTTAACTTCAGCATATACGCGAAACCGTTGAAATGCGACGGTTGAGCGGAGATCTAAGCAGCTCTGTACTTGTACAATTGCTATCTATTACTGCATTTGTCCTAATAGCAGCCGCCCTTCAATAAACGCCGCCCTCTAATAAGCGCCGCATTATCCAGCTGGAAGTAATAATAATCGCGTCGCCACCATCCAATAAACGCCGCGGCGTTTATTGCAGGATAACCATCTTTTGAAAACTGCGGCGTTTATTGGAATATATTCATCGTTATTGTATTCTCACTGTTGACGATATAGCTTTTGAAGAAGAGTTGGATAAAAATTTGTTTTCCTTCTCAGAAGAACTTGATAGTATTGGACATACATGCACAGCGTGGGAATTCTGGGGGAGGGGGGGTGAAAACCTAAAGTGCCTTTTTTAGGCCCAAAAATGGCCGGTACGCGTTAAAAAAACATCGTTTTTTGGCGTTTCTGACGATACTCTATCCTTCTAGAGCATAAAATCATGAAAAAAATTTCGAAAAAGTCGAATAAATTGACCAATATATCGCTTAAAACATGAATATATGGCGCGAAGCGCCGAAAATTTGGCGATTTTGAGCAAATAGATAGCCAAAAACCCTTAAAAAGACACTTTTTCTACCAATTTTCAGGTAAGTTTAGGAAACTTTTGAAAAATCGCCAATTCTGGGGGGGAGTTGAAAATTTTTTTTGCGGGGGGTGAAAATGATTCTGCGGGGGTGAAACCCTCCCAAACCCCCCAAGATCATGTATGTTATTGGATCTGATGAAGAAGTTATGACTGTTGAAATTCCATAAATTTCCGTTTTTATTGTATTTTGATTTTTTTGTCACGGTTTGTAAGAAAATTTTCGAAAAAATAATAAACGCCGCCCTTTAGTGAACGCCGCCCTCTAATAAGCGCCGCACCAAAAACCTATGGATGAAAATAAACGGTGCGGTGTTTGTTAGAATAAATACGGTATTTACGAGGGAGGGAATAGTGAAAAAATTATTTTAAAATAAATTAAAAAGTAATAGAAACAGAGTGTTTCTTCATGGCCTTAGGAATTTACTTGGCAAAGACCATATGTAATATAACGAAATTGGATAAAAATAAAATCAAATCAGCAATTCAGCAATCTTGCCAAAAGAAGCAATTACATTTGCATCCTTTTGGATACTTGCAACGTCCAGACGAGAAAAATTTGCATTTGTTGTATTGTGTACACCGTTTCGTGCATGGAATATCAATTTGGCCTCCTTCAGCCGTATCGCACAATTTCGTACTGTACGTTAGCAGAACGAAGATCATCATGTAGCGGATGAACGATGCCATTTTCTTTTGTCCTGCAACGTTGAAATATACTGGCCTTATTGCAAATAAATTCAATGCATACTGGAAACTACATAAATAAGTAAAAATAAGGAAACTTGCTCAAATTACAAATTAAATTATCCTACCCTTAGAATCTAGCAAAACCCATAATCATCTTGACATTTTTGCATGATTTTTATGATTTTGCTTAATGTCGACCTCTTAGAATTCTTTACTATCTCTACACGATTAATCTTTGTATTACCGCGATAATTAGACCTGTTGTCATTTTGATCAGAAACTCATAATTGCTTTCTTGCCTACTTCATTTCTTCTTACTTTGATATAAATTTTATTTATTTTTAATGTAGTTTAAAGGTTTATTCATTCAATTTTTATTTATTTAGATTTTTCTATCTAAGCCCGTATAAAGTCATATTAGGATTTATACTAAAATGAAGTGTTTTTAAGCACTCTTCATTCAGAATATAGAGTCAAAACTGTCACTTCTAAAAATACTTACTTTTGTTACTTTTTTCAATAATTAAGTTATTAAAACGTGTGAGGGCCAAACTAACTAATTAAGCAAGAAAATGACCGTAAAATTAACACGGGAAGAAAATTTAGGTCTCGATACTTTGATCAACTTTTCGACGCATCTTTATATGCATTAAATTTTACTCCCACTGTCTTGTTTGCTTTAAAAAAACATGAAAAATCAGTTCTTTGACCTTTTTCTTACGTCAATTACTAAATTCAATGCTAGAACGAATCATTTATTTTTTACTAGGTTAATAATTTTTGTCCGATCATCCTACAAATTTACGCCCTTTGCGCAAAACATAATATCATGTTTGCCCTAATTTTTAATAATGTCACAAAAACATAGTGAAAGTTGTGCAGGGCGTTTTTACCACATACACAGGTTTTCACTTATGCTATAAAGAGATTTCATAGTAATTTATTAGTATTTACAGCATAGGCGTAGCCAGGGGGGCAATGGGGGCACATGCCCCTTCCAAATTTTTTAGAAATATCGTTGATTTTTCTGTTGCAATAATGTGTGTCCAGAAAACTGAATTCAAAAAGGCAAAAACGTCAAAATTATCCGCGCTTCGCGCCAAGTCATCATTATTTATTCCTGTATAGATCCAAATAATTGAAAAGCTTGAATCAGCTAAAATAATCCAGCACTTCGCATCACTTTGGTAATTTAATGCGCTATTTGTTCGTTGAATGAAACTGCGCATGCTTGATGAGCTTAATAGTAAAAGTGCGAAATCAATGGTGTACCAGTTTGTCTATATTATGCTTTGTTTGTCTTTTGTGTATCAGTCTGTCTATTCTTTGTTCCGTTTGTCTTTCTTCACAAGGACACATAATCCTATTTTAAATAAAAAGGAGTGGCCAAAGTTTCTTATATTTTTGCGCATTTCATTTTTTTGTTTGTTAATAAGAAGGCCAAAAATGGGCCTGAAAACGGTAAGAACAAAATTTTAATTGATACATCTTTCTATATCTTATTGGCAGCAACCCGTTGCTGCGCTTTGTAATTAGCAGAAGTCGAAAAACGCATTTCAGCTCAGAAGTTTTGTGCAATGCAGGAGTTCATCAATTTTAAATGCTTTTTGGCTGGATTCAGAACCGAGATTTGGCCGATTTTGCGAAAATTTAACGTTACTATTTGATAATAATATACTTTTTTTACAACATTTTCCGGGATTCTGCCTCGGACCCCGCTGAGAACGCTTGAGCGCGCCACCCCAGACCCCCCGCAGCCTTAAATTCTAGTTGTACATGTGCAACGAGATTTTAGGGAGAAAAAGTCAGGTAAAAGCTTTAGGAATTTCTGAAAATTCCCGGCGTTTGGTGCCTGTATGATTTAAGCGGTATAAATTGAATTTAACGTGCAAAAACGTCAAAATTTTTCGGCGCATAGGGCCGCCAATTACTGTTCTTCTCTTTGTAAAACTCCAGCATTGCGTTTAAAAGTCTGAATCATTCGAATTATCTACAGAGTTAGTAATTCGCAGTTTTCTTGTTAGAAGCTTGAACTGTCAAAACTGTTCTGTACAAATTTGATAATTTCCTGCTCTTCAGGCTATTAGTATTCACAGAGCTACAAAATGTTAAGGGCGGTAAAAAATGACTAAATTTCTCGGCACTTCGCGCCACTTATGATTTTCGAACTGTTTGTCAATAGAAAGGTCGTAAATTCTACATGAAAGCGGTAGGAATCCCAAACATTTTCGGCACTTCGCGCCGCTTTACACTATTTGTATTTTTGATCGTCAGAAACCCATAAATTTGCTAGGCTACACTACTAAAGGTCGAAAAACTCAGTTTTACTATAAAAGACATTACTGGCTCTCAATACAAAAGTAGTCTTAAAAATTTTTTGTTCATGCCTCCCCGAATCAAAATACTGGCTATGCCCCTCTGATTTACAGGCCATAACACAGGGCTAGAGCACACAAAATTTCTTACTAGTTCGATACAAAAGACATTACTTCATCAATTCAAGCAGGGTTTACACTCCAAAATGGCCATACGTCAAGATCGTCAAAAGTTGACCGTTTTCATCGATAATTATAAGTTTTAATTCTTTAGCGAAGTCTTTCAAAATTGTTTTTGCATTGTTAGATTAGACTTTAAATTATATGTTTTCCTCATTAATTCATTCCGCATCCTTTCTAAGCCACAAATTTCTGTAAAAATTACGGTTTTGCGTTGACGTATGCTGCAGAATCACGATCGCATTGGTTTGTCATTTACACTTTTAAAGAAAAACAGACCTATCAGGAAAGAACCTTAACAAAGCCAATTGCGCCAGCCTTTAGTCGTGATCATAGCTGGGCGGCACTTAAGTTCTAAGGGGGGGAAGGGAGGTGCAAGATTTTTCAAAGGTCAGAAAATAGCCTTGAAAATCTTATGGCGAGAAAAAACATCATTTTTAAACGTTTCTCATCCAGCACTATCCATTGGCATCAAAAACTGCGAAACTAACAAAACAAAATTTAAAAAATTGAATTCTGGGGGGGTTGTTTTGATTTCTGGGGGGTATTTTGGTTTCCGAGGGAGCATACCCCCGAACCCCCTTCCCTCCACGCCCAGGTATGGTCGCGATATTCCGATAAGCGTCAGTTTATGAGCATTGAGCTTGAAACTCTGAGCGGAACAATAAAAATAAAAATTCATTTATACGTGCGTCAATGGTCAGACAAGTAGTCGTAAAATTTATATTAGCCTTACGAGGTAGCATAAGCAAAATTGCGAAGAAAACGAAAAAGTTCAAACCTTTTATTAAGTGTAGTCTTTTGACTTCACTGATATCTTTTGCATTCTGATGAGGTACGCCCGATAAGCCTTTGTGTGAATTATCATTCAAGTTTTCACTTTTGTGTATGCACAGAAACAAATGCCATATGTTGTTTCATTTTATTCAGGCTGACACTCCAGTGGAACAACCAGACATTTTACACGATTTCACATACATATATTCAGTGTGCTTAAATTATGGCTGGTGAGAACTGTCTGAAATTTTTAAAGGGTCATTGAGTCCAAAAACAATGAAGGTACGGTAAAAATATATATTTCAACATTTTTTATCGAGCTTTAAGCTTGGATAGAAGAGCTTGTGAAAAAACGGAAATACAGGGTCTTCGCGAAAAAGGACACATTTTGTTCTCAATTAAAACTCTACAAAAACTGAAAAATGTAAAAATTGTTTCTGCAGTTTATGGCACAGTTATCCCTGGATATGCTAGCAAAACATTACAGTATATCTCTCAGTGATTGTTGCTTGGCGTCTTATTAACCAAAGTCTACCACTAACTTACTTCTATAATTTTATATTTTTCAAATGCATGGTACACTACCTGCTGCATCGATCTACTGATCAGGAAATGTACTTTGACCTTGAATAAGTTTTGTTTTATATTTCAGGTGTTCTATAAATATTATGCAGTAATTTCAAATCAGGAAATACCTGTCGTTGAAAATTCGGACCCACCCTTGCACGAATTCTTGTGTTCCAGATTTTCGCTGCAGAATTTGATGCTTTGATAAAATCAGTGACTGTCAAAACTCGTGGAGAAACCCGCTTAATAAATTATTTTCGCTCTTAATCCATATTTTTTTTATTTGAATATCACCATATCACTTTTTTCATGATCGACCTAAACAAATTCTGACATTTATTACATAAATTTTTTCGATACTGATCTTTATCTGGACGAAATGTGAGTGTTTCGAATCTAGAATAAGGTATACAATTAAATTTGCACTGTAGTATCCGCTATATGTACAGTCCGACGATAAGCTTTTAGCACAAGTTTGAAGATATCAATCAGGTCATTTGTGAGAGGTTTTATTAAGTTAGCTATTGTAATAAAAAAGTTAATGAAAAAGTAACAACGTATCCATTTTTCCGAACACCCTGTACGTTAATACTTTGATTGTGAAATACTTTGGATTTTATGGCCCCAGACAATAGGTATATAGCAGCAACCCAAATATGGCTATATCATCAGAGAGCAGCACAAAAGAGTCAACTATGAAACCATTTATTTTATAAGGTAGGAGAAGGCTTCTTCCAGATTCTCATGGGGCCCTGAATTTTTAACCACTTTGATGTTTAGACTTATTGACCATCTCCCCTTGAACAAATACTGTTTGTATGTCTCGACAAGCCATTTCTCCTCGTAGAATCTAGTGCACATAATAAGACACATAAATTCCTTATTGACATTTCAGGCTTAAAACAATTTACCTCTAGTGCTAATATGTACAGAAAAGAATAAAGAAGTCTGTTGTTGACCTGAAACAAAAAACTGATCGTATTGCGTCCTTCATCAGGAAATGCTGTGGGACGTAAACGCCAGATTGACATTTCTGCATGCGTAGAACAAAATTTTTATTGCCTAATTATGTTGCGCTAACTCTGGCGCGAAGTGCACATTCATTTTTTTGAAAACTTTTCCTTCATTTTTACTTTTATGTGATATTCTACCTTACTAGTCACCATAGATGAACAACGTAGTCGATCTGACGAGAAAGAGGAAGGGGTAGGTCAGCCGGTTTAGAAAGGGTCAGAAATTGACCATTTTTTATATTGTTTGTAGCCTAATAAGGAAAAGCTATTGCGAAAATGGTAAAAAATCGCGTTTTTGACAAGTTCACATAATTAATTTGTCGAGCCTTCTTTCATCCGACCAAAATCGCTTTTGTGAATTGGTTGCGATGTATTAATCAAAATTGTCGCCTTTTTTATTTCAGTGGATGGAGCTTAATGATACAGGTCAAAAAATGTTGTTTTTCGTCGTTTCACCATTTTTTAATTCTCTTCGCCTAAAGCTTACAAGTCCAATTTAGGCTTTTAGACTTTAGGTCGTGCTGACGTCATGGACTCGTCCTATCTTGTTTTTTCATATACGAATTATATTTTCGAATAAGCTACAAAATGTACTTTGTCGCATAAAACTATTTTGTAGGCTACTTCGCTTGTGGTATATCAAGAAACAGGCATTTTGTTCATTGGTATGAATTTAGAGATTTGATCCACGCTGATGAATTTTAACCTCGAACACACCGATGGGCGTGGTGTGGCAGGGGTTTGGCAAAGAGGATCAGGACCAGACATGCACGTGGGGGTAGGGTTTCTAGAGATGGTCCTGATCACACATGGGCGTAGGGGGAGTTTGGGGGTATGCACCCCCCAGAAGTTGAAATACCCCCTAGAAATCAAAATACCCCCCCCCCCCTTGAATTCAAATTTTGAATTTTTTTTTGCTTTTTTCAGCGATTTTTTGATACCATTGGATAGTGCTCGATGAGAAACGTCGAAAAATGGTGTTTTTTGACCTTTGAAAATTTTTTCACCCCTTTCCCCAGAATTTCGGTGCTGCCCACCTATGGTCCTGATTCCCCCTCTGGATTAAAAATGGAAAATTTTTGTGGGTAAAAAGAAGCAAATGAAGGCCGCAAATGGATCAAAAATGGAAAAATTTTCGAAAAGTGCTTAAAATTGATCGGAAACTGTATAATAACGTAGTTTTAACGGCTATTTGATCGCATAACTATATCAGCTTTTGAGGTCATTTCCGCCCAAACAAGTTCAATTCTTGACCCTTCCGAAACCGGCTGATCACCTAGTCCCCAGATCAGCCATACTGTGCATCTATAGTCAGTACTGAACCCCCAGTATCCGGCGGCCCCATCAAAAGAAATCAGTATCCCCGAAAGCTTTTGAGGCTGTTTTTGGCAATTTCGCCCAGCGGACTCCACAGACTTCAGCTGCTGTTTATTTATGCTCCTAAACCAATGCCAACAGTTAACGTGTTTTTAATTCATGATTAACGTGCAGCAAATTTGTAACAAGTTTAACCCATGTACTTCGCTTTCACTTTATTGATTTTATTCAATCAATAAAAGTTTACTGCTCTATCTAAAATATCGATGTAATCCACTCAAATGGACTTTAGCGCTTATAAAAACTAAATCGTTGAGAAAAGCTGATATTTACGCGCTCATTCTGTGCTCAATATGCTTAGCTGTTTATTGCAATATTTCATTGCTCAATTTATACATCTTTTTGATATATTAATATTTTAATATTTATCCTTACCATGTATTTATTTTTAAAATCTCTGTATTGTTTTAATCTATTCTATCATAATCACATTTTTATCCTCTTTTGCTCTCCGTCCTCTGAGGGTGATTTTCTTGTTGCTATCTATTTTCAGGTTGTTTCATTTCGCCTTTCGTCTACAACTTGCTTCTCATTTTTTGCCACCCTTTTGACTTTTCTTTTCTTTTCTGTATTTTAGCCTTCTTTTCAGCTTTTTCTTTTTATAGTCTCTTGAGGCATTTTGTCATTTGTGTGCATTTTTTGTTTACTAATGCATGTTGCTCTCATTTTTCTATTTACTTTTCTGACTTTTCATGTTTATCTTTTTTCGGTTTATCCATTTTTTTACTAAATTTCTTATATTGATATATTCCTTCACCTCTTAAACTTAATATTGAATTAAATAATGTCAATAATTTCTTTTATTTTATGCCTTTTCAGTAATTTTTTAATTCATTTTCGCTCGACATCGATGCCATTCACTTGAGATAGTGCTTTTTAATTTTTATCACTGTTTAACTTCTATAATTACTCCGATTTGTACGAGTATCTGGTAATTCATAACACTTTATTGTTCATACGCTTAAATTATATCATGTAGTAGTGCATCTTATCTGAATAATTTGTTTAATATTTTTTACATTTTTATAATTCTGCACATGCTATCTTTCAGTCGAAGACTAATTCCATCGACCAGTTGTTAGAAAGTAGAAGCGACTATAATTGAAAAGGGATAATGTGAATGAAATAACAATAGTGGAATCGAAATTAAATTAAACAAGCTTTCCGAAATCAAGATACTTCTTGAAAATTTCGCTGCTGAGTATCTGATTGACACGGGGTCCAGATTGGGCTTATCAGTGTCAAACTGATTTTTACTAAATTTTGACATCGTCACATCGTTTTTCGCAATTTCAAGATCACGATAGAGTAACGAGTGACCTATTGGGGTAAATAAGACAAATTAAAGATTAAAAATTGATGAAATTCAAAGCTCTTCCAAGAAATAGCTCGAGAAACGATCGGAAAGTCTGCATGAAGTGGCATAGCTATTACGCTAGCTCATTATTTACGCCAGTCATATTTTCGGTTGAGCCTCTTTTCTGCCTGGCTGTGCTGTGTCCTCGGACTACTGCATCTTAAATTTTGCACTTATGTACGTACTTGATTATGCATTTATTTACTATTTTTTTGCAATGAAACAGAAGTGTATCTATGTGCACTTGCATACTTCCTGCTTATTTTTTATTTAAAAATCGAGTTTTAGTATTAGCTTGAGCAAATATGGCCCGCAGCTACCCGTACTATGCTACTTACGGTCATTACGAAAAATTTCGATATTTAAAATAACAAGCAGACTGCAGATTTTAGCGTATAAACGAAACCGTTGAAATGCCACGGCTGAGCAGAGATCTAAGCAGCTTTTCCTGCACTTGTACAATTGCTATACTCTGCGAGAGAAAGAATTAAGAAAAATTATTCCCTATAAAATAAAAAAGGAAGAATGAAAAACAAATGAAAACCAAAACAATACACAAACAAAAAGCGAGGCATATGTAGAAATTTAAATTTACTTCAATTCAACGACAATGGATCAAAGAGCACATTTCATCGCAATAAGTACGTAAAAGGAACTTTTCGATACTTTTTAATATAAAAACAAAGTGTTTCCTCATGGTCTTAGGAATAGACAGGGCAAAGACCATATCATATATAAGGAAATTTGATAAATAATATCAAATCTGCAATTCAGCAATCTTGCCAAAAGAAGCAATTACATTTGCATCCTTTTGGATAATTGCAGCGTCCAGACGAGAGAAATCGGCATTTGTTGTATTGTGTACACCGTTGTGTGCATGGAATATCAATTGTGCCACCTTCAGCCGTATCCCACAATGTCGTACTGTACGTTAACAGAACGAACATCATCATGTAGCGGATGAACGATGCCATTTTCTTTTGTCCTGCAACATTCAAATACTGGCCTTATTGCAAATAAAATTTATTGCGTACCAGAAACTACATAAATAAATAAAAATAAAGAAAAATGCTTAAATTGCAAATTAAATGATCCCACCCCAAGAATCTGACAAAGCTTAAAATCGTTTTGACATTTTCGCTCGATTTTTTTGATTTCGCTTAATGCCGACCTGTCAGAATTTGGTACTATCTCCGCACGGTTAAGCTATGCATCACCGCAATGTTTAAGACTGTTGTCATTTTGATCAGAAATTCATAATTGTGTTTCCGACTACTTCATTTCTTCTTAATTTGATTTAAATTTTAATTATTTTTTATGTAGCTTGTGGTTTATTCATTCAATTTTTATTTATCCAGATTGCTCTCTAAAAGTCATATTAGGATTTAATTCAAAACAAAGTGTTTCCAGCACTCTTCATTCAGAATATAGAGTCAAAACAGCCAATTCTAAATATACTTACTTTTGTTATTTTTTTAATCAGTTATTAAATCGTGTGAATGATAAACTATCTAATTAACGTAGGAATATGACGGTGAATTCAACAAGGGCAAGAAAATTTAGGTATCAATACTTGATCAACTCTTCGACACATCCTTATATGCATTAAATCTCACTCCCACTGTCATATTTGCTTTAAAAAAACTTGATAAATCAGTTTTTGACATTTTCTTACGTCATTTACTAAATTCGCTTATTAGATAGGACTCAATCGCGTACTTTTTTCATGTAGTTCCAAGGATTTTAATGCTAGAATGAATCATTTACTTTTTTATACATTAATAATTTTTTGTTCGATCATCCTACAAACTGACGCACTTTGCGCAAAACATAACATCATGTTTACCTAACAATTTTACAAAAACATAGTGAAATTTCTGCAGAGCATTTTCACCACTAACACAGATTTTCAGTCATGGTATAAAGAGATTTCACAGTAATTTGTTAGTAATCACTGGCCATAACATAGGGCTAGAGCACAGAAAATTTCTTACTATTTTGATAGAAAAGACATTAATTGATCATATCAAGGTGGATTTACAATCCAAAATAGCCATTCTAAAGGAAACGTCAAGTTCGTCAAAAGATGACCGTTTTCATCAATAACTATTAGTTTTAATTCTTTAGCGAAGCCTTTCAAAATCGTTTTGGAACTCTCAGATAAAGCTTCGAATTATCTCTTTATCTCACTAATTCATTCCGCATCCTTTATAAGCCACAAATTTCTGCAAAAATTATGGTTTTGACGTATGCCGTGAAATTTCGATCGTATTTGGTTTATTTATATTTTTCTATAAAATTAGACCTATCAGGAAAAACTTAAACAAAGCAAATCGCGCCAGCTTTTAGTCACGATATTCCCATTAAGCTTCACATTACAAGCATTGATGTCGAAACTCTGAGCGGGACAATATAAATAAAAAACCATTTAGACGTGCGTCAATGGTCAGACAAGTGTCGTAAAATTTACATTAGCTTTGCGAGCTAGCATCAGAAAATCGAGAAGAAAACGAAAAAGTTCAAAACTTTTAGTAACTGTAGTTTGTTGCCCAAATATATTTTTGTATTTTAAGAAGGTACGTCCGCTAAGCCTTTGTATGAATTATCATTCACGTCTTTCACTTTTGTGTATATTTGCACTTGCGCACATGTTGTTTCATTTTATTCGGACAAATAATCGTACATGAGTGGAACTACCACACATTTCAAACGATTTCTTATGCATCACTAATGTTGGATTTACTTATACATAAATTAAGTGTTCTCAAGTAATGAATTATGAGAAGTGCCTAAAATTTTTAGTGGGTCAGTGAGCCCGGAAACAATGAAATTATGGTCAAAAAAATCAGGTTTCATCATTTTTATCGAGCTTTAAGCTAGATAAAAAGCTCGTGAAAAAACGGACAGGGTGTTCGCAAAAAAGGATACATTTTGTTCATAGTTGACACTTTGCAAAATTGAAAACTATAAAAACTGTTTTGCTAATTTATGGCAGAAGTATCCTTATAGTCTGTTTCACACAACTTCGGTCATAAATTTCAAAACTATCTCTGACAATAAGCTGGCAGATTGCGATTATAGCATTGATCAGATATATAATTATCGTAACCCTCGGCCTACTGTCGATAAAAATTCTTAGAATTTATGCACAAAGTTATGTGAAACAGAGCATAAATATTCTAGCAAAACATTACAGTATATTGGTCAGTGTTTGCTCGGAATGGGCCGTTTTGGCGCCACCATTTTGGCTCCACACCCTTTGTAATATTATTGATTATTTACATTTGATTTATGATTAAAGTGTAATACATATTCTGGAAGCCCATTCAATTCTCTACTTGATGGTATAAATTACTTTTAGGATATCTTCGAATTTATTGAGATAATTAAATGCATCTAAAAACACACTGGATTTTCTACAGTTTTTCAGTCGTACACAAATGGGTACTCATCGAATCGGGAAGACCAATATGCTATTTTGTAACTTCTAGGACCTGTTTTCTGAATATATTATTTATTCTAAAATTGCTTCAAAATTGATTTAATCAAAATAATTTATGAGTTGCTGGCGCCAAAACCCTTGTTTGCTTGGCGTCTTATTAATCAAACTCTATCAGGAGTTTACTTCTGTAATTTTCTAATTTTACAATGCATAATTCACTACCTGCTGCAACAATCAGCAAATTGTACTATGACCTTAAGTTAGTTTTATTTCATATTTAAGGTGTTGTCTGAATATTATGTAGTAATTTTGAATCGAGAAATACCTGTCGTTTACAATCCGGACTCATCTCTTGTACGAATTATTGTCTTCCTAATTTGCGCAGCAAAAGTGTGCTGCTTTGATAAAATCATTCACTGACTAACAACTCATCCCGAAAACCCGCTTAATAAATTATTTTTGCTCAAAGAGATGCCTCTTAATCCATTTTAGTGCATTTTAAAGAAAATTACGACACACCGTCCTTAAACCTGGTCTAATTTCATTTTCTCAGGGAATGTGCGATATTTAGACAACAATGATACTGAGATCGACCCTAAAAATCCAAATTCTGCTCTCAGCGCCATCTTAATATCGTTTTTATTTATATATCGCCCTTCTTGAGCTACGCTATACAAATTCTGACATTTATTACATAAATGTATACGACGCTGAGCTTCATCATGGACGAAATATGGTCTTTGAAATCTAGATTAAGGTACATCGTTTGAATTTGCACTGTATTATCAACTATGTATATGTACAGTCCGACAGCTAAGTTTTAGCACGAGGTTGAAGATACATGTATATCAGGTCATTTGTTGGAAAGTTTTATCAACTTTATTCAAGTAACAAAAAATAATAAAAACGTAAAAATCTAACCTGTTTTTCGAACACCCTGCATGCTAACAGTATAATTGTAAAATACTTTGGATTTTATGGTTTTAGTTAATAGGCACATTGCAGCAACGCAAATGAGGCAATATCATCAGGAAGCAGCACTAAAAAGTCAACTATGAAATTCTGTCCGTTTTATTAGGTCGAGGGAGGCTTCTTTTAGATTCTCAGGAGGCCCTGACTCCAAGCCAAAGTGATGCCCAGACTTCTTGATCATCACCCCATGAACAAATATTGTTTGTATCCCTCAGGAAGCTACATATTTTCTCGTAAAATCTAGTAACAGTAAGCGGCATAAATTCCAAGATGACATTCCAGGCTCAAAAAAATTTAACCTTTGTGCTAACATGCACATAAAAAAAACAAAGAACTCTGTTGTTAATCAGAAACAAAAACTGATTGTATTGCGTTATTCATCAGCAAAATTTTTGTGCCTAATTATGTTACGCTAACTCTGACGCGAGCTGCGCATTCAATTATCTGAAAACTTTTCCTTCATTTTTAAGTGATATTTTACCTTATTAGTCACCATAGGTGAACAGCATAGTCGATCTGGGGAGTGGGGATTGATGGGACAGCCGGTCCAGGAAGGGTCAGGAATTGAACATTTCAGGCCTAAATAACCTCAAAAACTTATATAAACGCCAAGTATTAAAATTACGTTATTGCAAACTCTGGTCAATTTAAGAAAGTTTTGGAGAAAATATTCAATTTTCATACGTTTTTGGCCTTCATTTCGCCTAATCTTCCCTGAAGAATTTTCCGATTTTCCATTCTGAGTGGTCTAGACCCCTAATTCTTTTCCCCGCGTGCATATCTGTTAGACACTGGCTCTGATTGAAGCTTTTAAAAATGCAACCCCTAAAATCCGAAAAAAGACTGATCCGGCTGGCCCCAGGAATAAATTTTTGGCGACTTTATGTTTTTTTCTTCTCGAATACAAGATGGAAATAAAAGCTGATTTCTTTGGAATATTGTCAAACAAAATGCTCAAAGTTTAGATAGAGAACATAGAAAACAGCTTAAAAAATGAAATTACTAAGTTCTGGCGAAAATGTTATCCCTCAACGTAATGCATAATGAATCATTGTTCAACTTTTGTATTCGCATGTATGTAAAAATTTGGCACCGAAAATAAATAAACAAAGGAACAAACATAGTCACAATAAATAAATAAACAAAAAATCGATTATTTATAATTTCCGAGTTTTTTTTTAATCATAGGTTGAACGGTCGTGGCGACGTCGAGTATTTCTTTTCAGTGTCTTTTACCATTTTCTTCTGCTGCTTTAGCATCGCTCTCTTATCCTTCTCGAATTGACATTTCATTTCCCGTATTTGTTTTTTGATTAAGGTGCGATCGGTCTGATTTTGAACGCCGATGCTCTGAAGTTTTTATAATGAGATCGTCCAATTTAGCATGATGAGACAAAAACTACAAAAATAAATTTGAAACAAATAAAAAAAGTATTCAGTTGCATTAAAGACGCTTCCTGCATCGAGCTTCCACAAATTGATACGATAAAACGTAGAACATTCTATCAGTGACTGACTAGGTAGAATGAAGAAGTTTTGAATATAAAATATACACCGAGAATTTCGGAGGTGTTATAAAATTTCCGAAGAAAAGCAACGCCAAAAAATCAGTAGTACGGCAAACAAGCATAGTATTTGATAACATTTTTAATAGGGCATTGCAAATAGGCATTATAAAAAATTATTCAAAAATAACCAAATATTTTCAAAATTTTATTTGATTGCCTAATTTGAAGTCTAGTCTGACAGACGCTTCTTCAATCAACCTTGTTTGGTGTCCGAAATTCTATTTTGGTGTCAGAAATACTGTTTAAATTCATTCTGGGAAGCTAACTTTCAGAACACCTAAAATATAAGTAAAATGACTGAAAAGTCTTTGATGCCCAATAGATTTTAAAATTTTATTGATTAATGTTACAGTGTTTAATTTCTTTTCAACGACTCAGTACTTTGAGATATTTGCATATTACCAATGATCAGAGCAGAAAAAAGCGAATTAATTTATTTTTCAACCCTCAATCTGCTTGCCTAAGGTCCATGATGTAAAAAATGTAAATAAGGATATTTACTCATATCTTGAAAGTTTCACAATTATCTCGTTATCAAAACAGGAAAACGCCGACAAAAGGGCCAAAAACTTGTTCAAACACAATTGTGAAAATTAGACGTGCCTAATTTCAGATGCTTTAGCCGAGCTGAACTATTGCATTAAAAAAGGTGGACAGGTATTGAAACCTGAAAGGATATTTCCGAGCTTAAAAATCGGATAGAAGATTTCTGGCAACTTGCCAAAATATAATTCATACATACTTTTAATCTGGCTCCGTCCAGTTGAACGAGTTTCTTCCCATCCACCTTATTGATACTGAATTCGGGAGCGTATTTTTCGAGACCGATCGATAGAAGAAATTTACATACGTCGTCGCAGCTCCATCGGCAGATGTCATTTAGCTAGAATTTGCTTCAATTGCATTACAATACAAGATCGATTTTTAGAACAAATTTCCTCAAAAGGCACATTTTTTATAAAGTAATTTTTAGTGAAACTTTGACAAATGCGTTTAATAATAATTATAATATTACAATAATACGCAATTCTAGAAATATTTAAAATTCTTTTTACAATGCAATAACTTTTTATATACTTCGATAGTACTTAATGGTAAATTTTTGAAGAATTTAGGTCATTTTAAATAATTTAATAAAAGTAGGAGTGTAATAACCATTTCAAAGCAGCTACTGCTATTGGACTTATTTAGCTGCACCGCAGAAACATATATTCCTCTCTGCATGTCGAATCAAACGCCAAAAATTCTTTCAAATTTTGGACAAATATCTTATAAAAGGTTTGTGCTGTGCCTTAGATTCATATGATAACTTATGCTAGTCGATTGTAGGATTAATTGAAGTTTTTTTGGAGACAAAGAATTGGTTTACTGCGCTATATTAAACCAGAAAACTAGATTGATAAAAAAATGAAAGAAGATAAATGCCAACTCATAGTGAATAATATGCCAAATAGTACTAAAACCTAAAATTTAATGAAATGAAAAAATATTTTGCTGTGACATAGCGTATGCTTCACTAATTTTCTCGTCTTGAGCGCAAACTCGTTAGAATATTGCAATTCTTAACATATAATAATATAAATTTAAAATCATGACAAAGGTAGAACGATCATAGCTTGCTTAACAATGATTGATGAGCATGCAGACGGTTGTAATACAGTAAGTAATTTTGCATATTTTTCCTTAAAAATGATTTTCAATATAATGAATACGTATCACATGAAATTCAACTTGTATTAAGCAAAAAATATTGTAAAATGCAAAAATGAAGCTGTTCTAAAAATTAAAATTTTCACTTTTGAAGAATAATTGGCTGACGAAATTTAAGTGAGTCTGAAAAAGGCATTATGCAACGTGGCTTTTTAAGGATTTTTCATATTTTCATACATAGTTATTAACTAGTTTTCCAGATAATCAAAATTTCTGTTTTTAGTGCAAAAAATGATATGAATTCTTAAATTCCAGCTTTTATTGACTTAATCTCTCTATATATGCAATTGATACACGCTTATGCTTAGAAATTTGTGAATCAAAAAGTAACAATTGAAATCGCCTTCTTCAATCACATCAGCTTATATTATTACCGTCTTAATTAATATATTTTTTTGCTGTCTGAGGCGTTTCTAAATGTAGGAAATAAGGACAAAAAATAAAATATAAGTAAGAGGTGAAACAATTTTTTTAATTCGCTTCTGCATTTATTTTACGTTTTGCCAAATTTTAGAGGTTTTGATACCAGGATTAACGGATGATTATATTCTTATAGTAAAGAATAATCGTGTTGTGCACTTTCGAACGTAAAAACATGCAAAACTTAGCACGTTTTTTTCGTCAGTGCTTGTCGCATTAACGGTATATTCCAGTTCTATAAAATTAGAAGGGGCTTAGCTTAAAATGTATAATCACTATAAATTTATTATGATTATTATTATAAAAAATATAATTAATGATTTATTAGAGTAATTAAAGAGGAATTTAATTAAATAAAAAATTAAATTAATATAAAGGTGTTATAAAACAAATAGAATTGATTTGTAATAGTCGGAAATATACACGTACTGTTCGAAGAATATGACAGTTTTTTCTTGAGCATTAGAAATTGGGCAAACCGACGAGGTGTTGGTGGTGATATTATGTCGGAACTGACGTGATAATGCACGTTTGTACTAGACGAATGACGACAATCTAAACAATTTTAAAGCAAAGTATTTATTGTGCTTTTAAATATATTTAGATTTAAATATTTGAACAAGCAAAGAATTTATTCTGATGTATTTAAATCCTCAAAATAAATAAGACTAACAAAATAGATTATTACAAAATAAATATATAACGAGTATTAAAATATAAACTTCCAAGTTTCATTAGATATTTGACTGCAGAGTCAAGCTGGGCTTAAAAACCCAAATTTAGAAGAAAAATGTAAAACTAATAATACGTAAAGGACTAAATGAATAGAATAAACTAATTAGTTTCCGTATCATAAATTACTAATTGAAATTTATTATATTAAATTAAATTGAACTTATCTATCTAGTATGTACATACAATAGCACAGGAAAAATTGATAATGTTTATAGGACACGAAATAACGTGTTTTCTTCAACCTGATTGAATCATGTTACTAGAATGCGAAATTCAAAATTTTATTTGATACTCAGAATTCAAATAAGTTCCTTCATAACTTTTCGAATTGTTGTCAGACTTTAAAATTGATTATTCTTTATTTATTTGTCTCCCAGAATTTAAGTGTTAGGATCTGTGTTTTTACATTTTATTTTAATCTCAAAAATTCAGTGTATGTACACAAAAAAGAAAATTAATCGATTATCGATTATGAGTAAGCTGTAACTTTTGTTTTCATGTTTTAATTATGGAAAAGTATAGCGTAAAAATTTACAAAAAAGGTAAGCTTAAATAAATTCAGAATAAGTTGCTAATATCACATGCAAAGACAGCAATCAATGCAAAAATTATTTAAATTTATAATGGATAAAAAAGACATTGAGTTTCAGACAAGAAATGATCAATCACGAATTCATTAAAAATTACACATCAAAATAAGAGGACTGAGTCCATGAGAGATAGGTAATTTCAGTAATAAAATAAGTGATGCGTATGCAGATTGTCCTTAGTTTTTGGATCTTAATCTATAGTAATTAATTAATAGATTAATTATTATTTGATAAAATATTGAAATTAAGTAGCTAAAATGTCAATTTCGATTTAAAATCAATTTAAATTAAATTCAATTTCCCTTCGTGTTGTATTTGAAATTCGGTTTCAGATTTGCTTCATTGCATTTAATTTGGTTGATTGATACGCTAAACAGGATTAATTTCATACTGAGAAAATTCATATTATACACGAACTCGCAAGACAAAGTTTATAGAGCATGCCAAAAGATAATTTTTCATTATTTTACTGGCTAAAACTATATTCAATTAAATAAGCAATGATTTTGTTCATCTTGAGTATTTTTTGCGCGAAAATGCTCAAAAAAATGAAAAAGAAATAAAAATAAAGCAATAAAAAATAGACCAAAACATTCGCAATTTACCCGTTTTAATCTGTTGCGAATCACAAGCTGACGTACTTGGCACATCCGAATGCGATTCAAAAGGTTGAAAACCGGGATCAGACGTCATCTTAAAATAGTTACAGTTATGCAAGGGCGACGACAAATTCTAGGGGTGTGGATAGAGCAAACTTGCAAAAAAATGCGAAAAAATTACAAAAAATTGATTCAATCAGGCCTTGATTTGGAATGTTGGCTTAATTCTGAGAATTTATTTGAAGACTAATTTAAAAAATATAAATTAAAAGACTATTTTGAATTAAAAGCTCAAGATCTTAGAGTTCTAAAAAAATTCTAAAAGTTCAGTGAATCAAAAATTCTTGACATTAATCTCAAAAACCCTGACAACCACGTATTGTTATAGTTACAAAATCTCTAACTGCAAAAATAAACCTCTAAAACTTATCTGTAAAATAATAAATTGATAGACTATCATGAGCTTGTTAATCATCTAAGCGCACATAATAAGTTAAATATTTAGAGCGGTCAGCAAAAAATAAAGCGAATTAATATAGTCAAAAATGTTTTAATTACAAATAAAGAATTTTTATATTTAAAATCGTTTTTAAGTGTTTTTCTACTCATTTTTTTAATTTAAGATGCCTACTCGCTCTAGTTCAAAGCCAGAATAGTTAATTTAAAATTACTATAATGAATTTAAATATTAAATAGATTACCAAAATATATTAAAATTATGGTTTTTTACCATTATCAAATTTCATTAATTCTGTGGTAAAATTAGATAATCAAAATTAATAATTGACCGTGATTAAATCTATCTGTTCTAAATAGAATGAGATGGAAAAACAGGTGAGTATAAACGTTTTTTTCAGTAAAAACTGATAAAATTAGCTTAAATTTATCACCGAACACCGCTGGAATGCTTCAACGTTATTTCTGATTAGGTTCTTATCGTTATCACGAAAATGAACTGTCGGAACGCTGCTTTGCTTGCAATGGCTCATCAGCAATTTATGATTTGAAGTAGATTGTGCCTGATCCGAATTTGCTGCCGAAACATTTAAAGCTATCAAAGTAAAAAAGGCAGTACAGGACTAATAATGTAAATATTTTATTAGAACTTAGAAAGGATTGGTTTAACAGGAATTATATCTTAAATAGAAATTTAAAAAATATTTATGTAAAAAGCCATCTTTATAATTCTGCATTATTTTATAATTCTATTCCACTCTATCCGTGATGTGCCAAAATTATTTCATTCTTTATAATTATTAATTATAATTAATTTTATAATTGTTGTTTATTTTTTATATTTTGATATCTATTTCATTCTATAATTTTAATTTTAGTTTAGTTTAATTGTTTATTATAAAGTTAGTATTCTTGAATAAATTTATTATCAATAAACGAATTCTATTAATTAACATTTAGCGACAGAAACCACACGAATTTATTTCAGTTTTATTAGGCAGCATTTATATCAGACAACACATGAACTTTAATAAGGCATGTACGAGTGTATCTCAACACTAAAAGGGTTCAGATCATCTAGCGCACCCTCTCTTGAAATTTGGGCCATACATCTACATCATGGAATATCTGAGGGGGAGGGGGGGCAATCCCTAAAAATTTTCTTAAAACATGCCATTTTCAAAGGTTTAAAACTATGAGTACTTACTTATCAAAAATACTTTTTCCGACCTTTCAGTTGGTGCTTGGTTTTTTTTAAACATAAGAATATTTGAAAAAAAATTTCGAAAAATTGTGTAAGTTGAACAAATTATAGCCAAAAATTAGTTTATGGCGCGACGCGCCGAAAATTTGACACTTATTAGCTGAACTTTAGCCAAATACGCTAAAAAAGGAAAATTTTCAAGACTTTTAAGAAAAAAACAGCAATCCTGTGGGGGATGCACAACGTGGAAATTCTGGGTAAGGTGTAAAATATTGAAGTGCCTTTTTTGGTCTCAAATATGGTGGTTGTGGTTCAATAAGATCGCATATTGCTTTTGGTGCTTCTTACGCTGCTGTATCTTCAGGCACCTAGCTGGCCGTCCTATTTTCCGGCGGGACCAACACCAATTTTTGGGGGACTGAGCCCAAAAAGGCCAAAAATAGCACAAAACAACGTTTAAAAAGTCCTATTTATCCGATTTCTCGGAATTTTGGGAGGGGGTCCGAACCCTCTTCATTCCCCTTCCCCACTCAGGGATACGTGCCTGTGTATCTTTCCAGAGCATAGTCCAACATGAAAAATATTAAATTAATCTGAGTGTATGTCGCGAATCACTAAATATTTGACTCATTTGTGCGTATAAATGGCTAAACAGGCTTAGAAGAGCAAACTTTATACAA
Source organism: Mermis nigrescens (assembly GCA_036768485.1). Taxonomy (NCBI): domain Eukaryota; kingdom Metazoa; phylum Nematoda; class Enoplea; order Mermithida; family Mermithidae; genus Mermis; species Mermis nigrescens. The sequence continues at coordinate 2,272,229 of JAVLUZ010000145.1, forward strand.
TTTTTTTAAAAAACTTCTTAAAAATCGGATCTTGGAGGTGAGTAGAAAAATAGCTTTAAACCTACGTTATTTCTCAGTTCCTAGTCAATTTCATACACTTCAAGTCATTCATTTCCATCCTTTTTTGCCTTCATTTAGGCTCACTTTCAAAAAAAGGTTCAAATTTTGAATAGACCTCGAACTCCACCTCCTCTTCCTTCTTTATACCCTAGGGAAAACACGAAATTTAAGTACGTGGAGCAGGTGGTGCTGGCTTCTTGCTTGGCAAGTACGCCAGTACTGGCGAAGTATTATTGGTCGCCGGGTCGGAGGGAGCTGCCTCGGACTTATTTTCCTCCGGGCTGACTTGCGAACCCGCGTTGGCTTTTTTCCTTTCGTTAGCTTGTCTAAGTAGTTGCTCCAAGCTAATCACCTAAATAAAACTTCCATCAAATGGGACCGTGTTCAAGCGGAAATCAGAAAGAAATTAATTATCTGAGCTACTTTTTCGTTGAGTTGCTTCAAAAGCGCCGAGTATTGCTTATCTTTTTCGAGCAAATGTTGCAAATGCGCTTCTTCTCTTTCGAGGTAGTCTTTCTCTCTGAATATTCGACAGTCTAATTAAAGGCATGTTCATCGGATGTGCGCCATCGCAATTCTCAAACGTTGAAATTATGACTCCGCCTCCTACGTTTTGGACGAAAATTTGCTTTTAAAGTCATTTTATGTGCTCTTTTTGCCATTTTTTCCGAAAAAAGATATTTACACCCTTTATTTTTTAAATTATCCGACTACTACCCCAAACCGTTATATTGAGTTCTCACACGCGGTACGATTGATGTGTTTTTTATCTACTTTGAGCCCAAAACTTTGTGCGTACTAACATGTCTATTAACAGGTTGATGTCGAAGACTTGCTTTCACTATAGTCAGCAAAGATTTAAATATAAAACTAGCTCCGCTCGCCATGACACCACGCGTGAGGCGTGGGAGGGTTTAGGGGGTATGCACCCTAGAATGTCGAATCTCCCCCAGAAATCGGAATACCCCCAGAGTTCAATTTTTGAACTTTGTTTTGCTTTTTCTAAAATTTTTGATGAAAAAATGGCGTTTTTTGCCATACCATAATTTTGAGACCATTTTCTGACCTCTGAAAAATTTTGCACCCTCGTCCTTAATTTTGGTGCTGTCCACCTATGCATGACACCCCTGACTTTACACGCGTAATACTGTACAAATCGCCTTGAAATTTATAGTGAAATCGGTAATTAATAATTTATCATGTCCTTCCTATTTTTAATTATTTAATTTTGCTGCAACGATTATATTTCGTTCACTTCGATGAACTTATAAAGTTGCGAACGAAATTGATAGAAAATTATAGAACTATCAAAAATTGAGGGATTAAAATTGTGTTCTAAAGCCTTAATATAATTCACAAAGACATTTTATGTTAAAATCAGAAAAACGTTCAAAATCTAAGTATGATAGAGCAAACAATTTTATTTTAAAAAAAATCCGATCAATGTAGATTTTCCTTCAAAATTTTACATTAATTATTTACACCTGGCCGTATTATTTTGGTGATCGGAAAATTTCTGTGGCTTGAAGTAAAACCCATCACTGGATGTTTTTTCACGATATTAAACTCGAACTTTGGCGTTAAATTCGAAGAGAAAGTCTCGATCGTACAGCGATATGAAATCTAAATGAGAATAAATAAATGAATCATCAATTTGAAGTTTAATTATTCCTCGACACCCTCTTATTTTTTATTGAAGGTCTTTATTATTTCTGCTTCACCCCTTACATCGCAAACTTTCTTTACACAGACTTGTGCGCCTTTTCTATCACTTATGTAATTATGTTTAATATTCAAAGTTTTTTTCCTTATCGCATTTTTCTTTGCACTCGGCACTTCTTTAAATACTTCGCTTTTTATTATTTTTCCATACATTTTCATCTTTTCTTCACAATTCGTGTTTTTATGAATAAGTTTGCTTAAATTTTTTGTTTACACTTTTAGATTTTTTCAAAATTTTCTACCTTTCCTGATAATCTTTGATCACTACTTTGGCTTTGCTGTATTTTTGTTCCAAATCGGCGTAATGTCGCTGAGAATCGTTTAACATGGCTTGAAATTTCTCCGTTTGGGCCTTAGTCGCGGCTAAACACTTTTCTAGCGAATCGATCGTTTCGTCCTGATCGGCATCCGATGAATTTTGAATCGGGTTATGGTCTTTTTTGTTCTTATCGATCGATGAAGGAGGATTGTTAGCTAAAAAAATTGCCTAATGCGTTTCGATAGTTTCCACGTTTTAAAACTTAAAAAATTTTTCTGAGTGATTTTTTGAAAACTTTAAAAAATTAATTTTTATCATAAAAATATGTGTTAGTTTAAAAATGTAAAACAAGGACGAAATTTCCTCTTCGCAGTATTTATTAGTAAAAGGTATTTTACGTATAACGAATTACACTAAGTCCGCATTCTCAAAGCAGAAATAATATTAGCTGACTCAGTAAATTATAAAATTATAACAAAATCGTATTTCATAATGAATATCCGGCATCTTTACATCAACCTGTTTGATGCTAAGTTTAGAAATTTTTTATATCTCAAAATTTTGAGCTAGCAATAACTAGATTGAATCCAGCCAAGTTGTATCCAGTGAAATGAAGTACGTTAGTGACCAGTATTATTGAAAGAATCCAACTATTTTCTAGCTTACTATTAAAGAGAAGACTTTAAGAAAAACAGAGTGAAATAGCGTCGTATTAAAAAGTGAAGACAGAAATAGTCTTCTTATATGAAAGCTTACGAAGCAATGTGGATGTGACATTGCTGAAATTTGAAATAATTTGACACATTACGACTAAAATTATTTAGAAAAAGATAAAAAATTATTATATTGAAATTAATGAAAAATCTCGAATTATGTGATTTTTACAAAGGGCTTAAAATTTGTACAAGCACATCACATTCGCTCTGAGTGCATGAAACAATTTATTACTAAAGCGCGAAATATTAACAAAACTAAAAAATCAACGAAAAAATGAATTTCTAAAAGAATTATGAATAAAATTCTTGGAACTAAATGTTAATAAATATACAGAAAATGATTAAAATTATAATTTATGAAAAAAACAGATGATGTCTTTTCTGAAAAATGCTCAAAATTCGGACAGTACATCACGTTAGCTTTAAATGCATGAAACAATTTACAACTAATACTAGGAAACATAGTAAAAAATAAAAAAATTTAAGTAATATAGACCTATATAGGATAATTTGAAAAGAAAACAGGAAATGGAGTATTAGAGATGGGAGAAATGTCAATCAATAAAATTACGAAGTTTTGATAAAGTTTTCTCCTCAATCATCACTCACAAGTGCTTGCCAACTGACCATCATCGGCTGTAACGAATTTATCGGTTGTCGCTTGGGTCGGAAAAAATGTTTCTTTGTCAGTAATCTTCTTACTGTCGCTCTCTGCGCTTTTCCTAGGTAAAGCAATGGACGGATTTTGCTCATCAGTTGCGGCCGCAAACTGACCATCGATTGTCAATCGCTGGTCAAACAGTTGTGTTATGCTTGGATTCGATAGTGGTCTATTTTCCTCGAAACTTTTGCTCTCATTTTCGGCGTTAGTTTGTGAAAAACCGATTGGATGTTGAAATGCCTGAACGAGTCATTTCTGCGTCGTAACCTGCTATAATTCTTATCGCAATGTATTGATTTGTTTGGGAATTTCCTAGCAATTCTAAATCGGCAATGCTTCCATCGACTGCAATCTTATTATATGTATTATATTTATTTGCAAGAAGCAAATCACTTTTTCTGATGACTTAATTTTTTTAATTTTTGATATGATTTTTAGTACAACTTTTATTGCACTCAATTTTAGTTTCAAATATTGCAACACGCGTTTGTTGCGATGTATTAGTTAATGATAAATTTACATTTTATCGTTCTCAAATAGAATGATTTGTTCGTTAAGACCTGTTTTTTGGTCCTTTGGCTAACCCGGAATAAACCGAATTTTTCGGCAGCGAAGATATGCAATTTCAATACCAGTATTATTCATTATTAAGACCTTTTTATTTTTATTGTATCAGATTTTCGAAAGCTTACTAAGGTCTGAATGACAGAAGATGGCTTAAAAGTGACCTTGGTTTAAGTAGACTAAAATTTGGCAAGAATCTCAGATTAAACTTTTTATGGATGGCAGAGAGCGGTTAACTTTAACTCAAGGTTAAAGCCCGATTAACATCTCGGTTTAAATGTCGGTACAGACTGACTGACAGAAAGCGGGCTGAGCAAACGAAGGGTGAAAAAGTCGATTTCGACCGAGATTTTAAACTCTGGTCCTAGCAAGATTAAACCCAGGGTTGCCTATCTTATTGCATTATTAGCCATGTCTTTCGATTTTGATGAATTAGGACATTAATCGATGAATTTTGAGCAAGAAAAAATATCAGTGCCCTACTACCGCTTAAGAATTTTAAACGCTCTAATTATTTCGAACATCTTATCACAAACGTGGTCACATCGTATATATATAGATGGTGAGATTGAGGGACATATTCTTTTCTTCTCAATATGAATTCTTAATTTGCATGTATTCACGTATTATATTCATTATTTCTGGCTGATTTTAGATTTTGCAATATAAACGGACATATTACCTTATCGATGTTCGGAAATAGTCAAATAGGCGTTTGCTAGGTTAAAGTCATAAAAATTCGGCTTGTCTTGCCTTAACCTTCGGTTTGCTTACCCGAGTTTAATCCACTTTCTGTCATACGGGCTAAATTTAATCTAAAGTTAAATTTAGATTCAGGTAATTTGACCTGAGAATTTTCGTTAACCCACGTTCTGTCATTCGCAGTGGCGGATCTAGGAGATTCCCTAAGGGAGGGGGTATCCCAACTTTTCCAAAAACAGTCAAAAATAGGTCAAAAAATTTGCCCTTAACGCGCGAAATAGCGTTTTTTCGGTGTTTTACGTTTTATACTTTTACATAAAATCACTTTTGACGCAATATTTTTTCTAGAAATTTTAAAATTTTTGATAATTTTGTGTAATAAGAATCATTAAATTTCTTTGACTTTGACAAAAGTCTGGCGCGAAGCGCCGGAAAATTTTTGCAATTAAGGCGGATAGACGTCTAGAAGCACGATTTACTGTTTGATTTCCTGTATTTATAGCATTTGATGCGAAACATCGAAATTTTTAATTGAAAACAGAAGAAAACTATGCAAAAATAGCTGTTTCTGCTGTTAAAATTGTTTTGAAACCTACGTAAACAGAAAATGGCTTCCAGGTAGCCAAGAAAGTAAATAAATGTCATTAATAGGTATCATCCGGCGCGTGGCGCCGAAAAATTCTAGGAATTATGGTCACTGACGCCATAAATCATTGAAAATTGCATATCCATTCTTTATCTCGCCAAATATTTTTGGCCAATGGGCGGGGAGGCGCTCGCCCTCGCCCACTCTCCTTAAATCCGCCCCTGGTGAGGGATATTAAATACTAGTCCGTTTTCAATCGTTCTATTTTTGAAGCTTTGAGTATCTAGAGATTCAGAAGAGCATTCTGTAATCATCTACAAATAATGAATTTTTATTATTTATATTCTAGATATTTTATGCTAATTTTATTTATAATTCTAATCTTAGTGCCACTAATAAGTAATCAAATTGAAAGAAAATAAATTTTTGGCGTTTCGCACCGGAATGAGCAATTATCGTTTCTACCTGTCATTAAAGGCAGGCAAAAATTTAATTTAAAAAGGTAAACAGTCCAATATTTAGGCGCTTTGTACTGTATCGAAAAATTTTGAAAAATAATGATTTATCGTAAAAAGCCAAAAATGGGCTAAACTATAGTGCTAGAGGTCGAAAAACCTGGTTTTACCATACAAAGGCGTCACTGTACCACATTACCGTACCCTACAATTTATACGCACAAAATGTAGTAGAAAGACTTTTATGAAGCATCTTTGTAAATGAACAAAGAAAAAATAAATAGAAAAATAAAGTTATAAATGAAACAAAATTTATGAATAGATAAAAGTTTGGAAAAAACATGGGAAAATAAAATTTAAAAAAAGATTTTGCGAAAAAAATGCTCTCCTAGTTTCTATAATTTATCATTGTCATACTTTCCGAAGCTGGGTCATAAGACGCTCGATTTGAGGATTGGAGTCTATGAGTTGCTCCGGTGTACCATCGTCCGCTTGGTCACGTGTACTATAAGGCGCAGGACAAACGACGCCCGGGTCCCAGTTTTTCGGACGGTCCAAGATCGATTGATTTTCGGCTGGACAACCCGGTGCACCCTCCTGCATTTCGGTTTCGCTTTGATTAAAGGCCTGTAATAAGTAGAGAAAAGGGTATATGCGTATTAATTAACAATTAGCAACAGACACACATAGGGGCGGTAAATTTTTGGGGAGTAGGGGCTGGACCATAGATTTTCAGCATTACCAATCCGAGTAAGCGAGGGGTCAGCCGATCTGGGGAAAGGAAGTCGAAAATTGACTTTTCGAGCAAAAATGGCCTCGTAAACTGGCATAAATGCTGAAATAGTGGTTTAATTACATTATTTCATAGGTTCTGCTCGATTCATGCATTTTTGATAACAATTTAAACATTTTTGATTGTCAATTTTACCATATTCACCCCAGACAATTTCCCATTTATCATTCTGGTGGTCTAGTAACCCGCGAACCCGATCCTTATCCAGAGTGAATTGATGGTCCGGATCCCGGGAATTCGGAAATTCCCCTCTCCAACAACTCAATGATTCCCTGGAATTTTAGGAAAGATTTCGTGGAAGCAGTCCTTCAAATTCGAGGAAAATCACGAAGAATTCAGAATCAACTTTTTATATTTAATACGCTTTTCGCGATTTTCTGATTTCAGAAAATAATGACAGATGAGAATCGGCCGAAGACGTTTTCTGCCATCAATTATTTTTTGCACTTTTTATCTTTTCGAAAATTTTTGACCCTTCCGGATTTTCGACACTGCTCCGCGATATACCCGTAATTCAAAATATTAACAGAAATATATTTGAGAAGAAAAATTAATACAAAAGGGATTGCCACTAGAGGTAATGAGAATTTTATAAATTTTAATTACTAATTTTTATATTCTGTATTTTGTATTCAAGCTATATTTTTATATTTTATGATATTTTTAAATCGTGTATTCCGTATTCAAGCAGTTTTTTATATTTTATATCTTATATGCTTTTAATTTGCGTAATTAAATTGTTTTACTTTTGTATATTTGATTGTAAATTTTGAGCATGCTTTCGGCACACTTTTATCTTCAGATATATTTCATTCCTCAGAAACTAAAATCGAATTTAGTAATGCCAATGATTTGTTTAATAATTTAAAAAAATATTCCAGATTTCGATACATTATTAATGTAACAAGCTATAACATTTACAAAATATGTTCCATAAAACACTTAATTTGAAGGTAGAATTAAAGCGCGTGCTTGTTGATCACAAGGAATTATAATCTCTAAACTTTTTTTCGCCATTTGGCGATCAAGGAGATTTAAGCTAATTACTATAGAACTACGATTTTAATGAATCAGCGCTGAATACAAGAATAGAAACTAAGACAAAATTCAAAAACTTTGATCTGCGAAAATAAACGGGTTTTATACGCTACATGCAAAATATATAATCAAATATTAAATAGTTAAAACACAACCTCATAAAAGGTAAAACTTTAGAAAATAAAATCATACCATCGAAAAAAATTAGTACATCATTTATCAAAGGCATATACTATTTTTGCTCCATTTTCATGACAAAAAGATAATAATAATAATAATTATTAATGATAATAAAATCAGAATAATTTTATTAATATTGTTATTATTATTATTATTATTATTATCATTATTATTATTATTATTATTATTATTATTATTATTATTATTATTATTATTATTATTATTATTATTATTATTATTATTATTATTATTATTATTATTATTGTTAATATTTTTGCTATTTAAACAGCCATATTTACCTTCTGTAATTCCATTTCCATCTGACAATCTTGCTCTAGAGAACGTTGAATAAGCTTAGCGACTTCACTTGATTTCAGGTCCTTTTCGCGACCGATTTTAAAACTGAAAAATAATCATGTTCGATCAATAATTTTTAAACCTTTACAAAAAATCTACCTAACAACGCCAGATGTGCCGCGTAAAACGTTCGCTGCGTGGCTTTGCGACACACCGACCAAACTTTTACCGTCCACTTCGATTATCTGGTCGCAAACGTTAATTCTAAATAAAAATCCTACGGTTGTAGTGAAAATTATATTAAAATGTAAAAACTGAGAGAATATTGAAAAAGTTGACTCTTACTAGACCCTTAGGCGAGGAAGCCATCTTATCTTATTTTTCACGTTTATTTGTTTGGTGAAAAAATTCTTCGTTCATTTCCAACGAATGTGGGCGGGGAAAGGGGGTTTCGTAAAGGGGGTTTACCTTCTCCCCAATTTGGAAAGCCTCCGGTAAAAATCGATAAACCTTCCCAGAATTAAATTTTCGGCATTTTTTTTGGGATTTCCGGCCTGTTTTAAACCCCAGAATTGGGCTGCTGCCAATGCATGCGATTGCTAAGAGCTTATTTTGCTACAAAGAACGAGCTTTCTAACCGTAGGAAATTACATAACAAAAATTAATTTAATTTTTTTCCGAAATTGCGAATAAACAGGACCTCAAAACAAAGTGTTGAAATGGACGAATTAGTAGAAATTTGAAAATTTATTCTGTCTTATTCTTGGGGATATACACAATTTGAGATCATTTAAATCTTATTTTAATTTAATTTTCTTAATTTTTAGCATAATTAATTTAGAATAATTTTTTTGAGTCAGTGTATTTAATTTATTTAACCTCCCATCGCGGTGAACTGCGCCATCCTGAGTGATACTTTTAACGAAAATTCCCAATTTCTCCAGACCAGAATCGGCGCCTACTCCCATTCCGATTATGCTAAAGCCCAAACCATCGTGTCCTGCAAAGCAGATCAAAATTTTAATCTTTTAAATTCAAGATTTGAATCTTAATTACAACTTTAAATTGAAATTCTAACTACAAACGAGTCTCGGTATGTATATGTTTTGCATATCTAAATTGTTTGAAAAATTGTCAAAATTTTTAAAAATAATAATTACACTGGCTTAATATGAATTATTAGTGAGTTAGAAATTATTAATTATTACAAGATTTAGTATTAGAGAATCAGCAAGGTACAAATTTGTTGTATCTTCCATCTAAATCCGTCTTCGCTCCTAATTTAAAATTGATGACGTCATCCCAGATAACAACTGGGTATATTTAAAGGTGTTTTTTGATCTTTTCGATCTTTTTTAAAAATAGGCTCTAAACTTCATCCCTCACTTGCTAAATAGCGTTTTTTCGGCGTTTCACGTTATTTGCATTAAACATTTTCTCTAAATGATACGCATAATTTCGTCGAAAAAATGATAAAATTTCATAAACTTAGCAAAAACATGTCGCAAAGCGACTTTAAATTTTTGAAATTAAGATGAAAGGACGTTTAGAGGCATGAATTATTGCTAAAGTTCCTATTATTTAGCGTAAAAAATTTAAAAAAATATAAAAATATCAAGAAAGTGAATAAAGAAATTTTGAGAACCATCGACGGTCAAGAATCATTGCAAATTACACGATAAAATACATATCAAGAAAGAAAACGAAACAGACACCAAGAAAAAAATTTATAAATAAAGTAAAAGAAATATTAAAAATTAAATAAATAAAATTTGAGAAATTATGATTACCGATGTATCCATTGCAAATTACATAACGAATAAAACGTCAAAAAATTTCATCATGATCGTCACCTCTACTGAGTGTATTTTAAAATTCACAGTGTAAGTATATAACCTGAGCGTGGGAATGTGCATGCGTTAAGCATGACCAGTGTAGAACATTAGTCCATTAGAAATCGTGATCTATTTTTGCTGTGTAGATAATTTCAAGTATTTTTAAAGAAAAATTCAATTTTTTAACTATTTTTCATCTAAAGTTTGTTTTTTTTGTCCAGAAAAACATTCAATTACTATTAAGACGGGAATCCTGACAACCGAATTCACTTGTGTTTGTCTCTTAATAGGGCGTCGTGAACTCAGACTTAATAGTATTAAAATGCAGACCATTAGTAGCATTTTTATTATTTATTTGTGCCAGTTTTAAAACTTTGGATATTTTGAAAATTGTTTCACTTTTTTATTTTCTTTATTTAATAACTTTTTTCTAAATTTTTTCATGTTTTTTGGTCTCTTTTACTTTTAAAAATTTTCTACAAGGTTTTACACAATAATAATCGGACCTTTATCAATTTCAATGTCAAATATGTCCATTCTTTCTAATCGTCTTTCTAATTCATATTCGGCCGAGGCCGAAACGGGATCGATTTCATCGTTTCTTCGATCATATTCATTTTGACTATACGTACTGTAAACCTTGAAGAAAAACACGCATTCATCGATTTTGCGCCTGCATAAGGCAGCTGTATTATATTCGCGAATTAGAAATAGAAGGGAAAAATAAATAATAAATATGAAATAATAAATAATATAAAAAACGAATTCATTAGGACTAATTTTAGATTAGTGCGGTATGATTATGACAATAAATTTTTAACCAGCTTATTAAAAGCGGACTTTCGCTTCACTTGAGCTAGTTAAATTTAAACTTCAGATCTTTTATAAACGTTTACAAATGAAGACTTAGTTTCCGACTTATTAAGACCAGTCACATGAAAAATAAGATGTCCTTCGACGATCACTCTAAATTTATTCTAATTTATTCTAAATTAACATTTTACGATCATTCTAAGATTTACTAAAATTATACAAGAATGTTACAATTTTTTTGTACGAAAATTTGAAACGCGACAAAAACATTTTTACAAAACATTTTGAATAATATTAGTTCAAAATACAGCTTTGGACTTGATATTTAAAAATAACATAAGAAAAAAGTTGAGATATCTGGGCAAATATTTAAATATCTAATTTTATAACTCATAAGTTAAGTTTTATAGCCAGCTAAATCATTAAATCCATAAAGCAGAATTTAAAAAAATAATCGTATAAAATTGTAAAGTAGAAAATCTTTAGTAAAAAAGGTAAAAAATGATTTAAAAAGCGACTTTTCGAGTTCTAAATTGGAAGACATCAAAACCAAAAATTATAGATCAGTAAATATTATAATTGAAAAATTGATAATTGAAATCAAAAACAGTATTTGTTTCGATCGCAAAAAACGATTTTTGAAATAATAAAAGCGACCTTTATTGATCTGCCTGAAAATGACACTTTGGACGGTTTTTTGTATCGCAACGACGCCTGAGGCGAAGGGCCGATGCTAGAACTCTCTGAACCTATGCCTGATATTTCCATCCAAAAATGACCATCTGGCAAGTAATGCACTTCGTTTTCATCACACGAAATCTATTAATCGTTAATCCTTTGTTAATGACAACAAAGACAAAAACAATATTATTAATAAAGATTATAAAAATAAAATAATTAAAATAATATAAATGTTAATAATATAAAATAAAAGTAAAAGTAAGAGCATTAATTATAACATTTATAACAACAATGTTGATAAGAAAAACAAAAACGTCAATAATAATAATAATAGCAATAATGATAATGATAATATCAATAATAATAATATTAATTATTATTATTAATAATAAAGATTGTAACAATAAAATACTTAGAATAATAATAATGTTAAAAATACAAAATAAAAATAATAATAAGAGTATAAATTATAATTTAAGTAACAATAACTGTTAATAATAAAAGTAAAAACTTTAATGAAAATAATAATAATAATAATAATAATAATAATAATAATAATAATAATGATAATAATAATGATAATATTAATAATCTAATGTTAATAATAATAATATAATAATAATAATAATAATAATAATAATATCAACAATAATAATTAATAATAATTTAATAATAATAATATAAATAATAATATTAATAATAATTATAACAATAATAATAAAAATATTAATAATAATATCTGTTTTGAGCATAACAAATTTACTCTTCAACAAGACCTCAATACAGGATACTCGTTTAAAATGATTAAGGTATGATGAGGATGAGGAATGTTTATGTAGAAAAGATTCAGCTCACCGAACTTGTCTCGAAGTTTAAATCGTCAACTTGACGCGTAAAATGATGTGTACTACAGTTTTTTGGCGCATTATCGGCGTTAGAGCTTCCACGCTTAATCTCCTCCTTTGATTCAAGCAACCTTGATTCAATGTAAACAATTTACGTGTAAAGCAGTATTAAACATTTTTTATCATCTTAATTAGCAAGCCATATTTCTAGAATTAGAAATTCTTTACTCATTTTCAGAAAATGCGCCGCTCAAAAAACTAATTACTACAGCATGAAACCTAAAAATGCCGTGAATATCGCGAAAGTAACATAGTATGAAAAAAATAATAAATCACTTATATAGTGCGAAATCTAGAAATGCTTTATATATCGCTAAATATCACAGCACGAATAACATAAAAAAATCACACGTAGTAAAAAGACATACTAAATAAATAATAGTATATTTAACTAGGTTAAACAGAGTATCGCCTATGCTTTATGAATCGCCTCAGGGAAAAAGAAATAAGAAATGCTAAATAAAAAAATGTTATGCGAAATTAATATTCGTCGGACAAGCCTGATGACATAACAAATGTGCAAATTTGGATAACTTCTAAATTTCGGCGAGTTCCTATATCAGGATTAGTAAATTTTTTTATCGTAAATCAGTAGAATAATTACATTTAATATTAAACCGTTAGGTGAATCATATATTAATGAGTATAACTAATGACTTAGGTAGATCAGCTTATTCGATTACTTAATTGTCTTATTCATATTTGAACAAAAAATATTGAAACTGAATAATTTATTAGATAATATTTAGAATGAATGAGTTTAGTCTAAATAGTCAATATAACCAGTAAGAGATGTGCAACCACTTAGTTATCGATGATTTTATCATCTTGTTAATGACCTGAAAAATTAAAAAAAATTATAATCCATCAAGGAATAATGACGATGGAAAAGTAATAGAATAATTATAATAATGTAATAAGCAATTATTTATTAAAGTGAATAAAAAACCAAAAATAAAAAAAACCAAAAATAAGATAAAAGCTAAAATAAATCTATCTCAAATCATAATACGAGAAGGCGAAGCAGACGACACGGCCGATTATTTATTTAGGTCTGATCTATAAAAAACAGATGAATTGAAAACGTGCGGTCTCTAAACACCCATTGTCTAGTGAATGAACGGAATTTCATAATCAGCCGCGAATCTATATTGTTATTTCGCTTAATTAGTCTAAAACGGATTAATATTTTTAGATCCTTTTAGCACCATTTCCTCGTCTATTTTTTCTTTGTTTTGCTATTTTCTCCATTTTTATTTGAACGTGTATGAAAAGGATTAAGAACACCCAGATAAAAGTAAATTCGACTAAACTAATTAACATAATTATGCTTATTGATAGCAAAAAATGTTGCACCTGCTAGGAGACAAAAAAATGATTGCAAACAAGATGATTAAAAATAAATACGTACATAGGATAAACAACATAAATGTAAGGCTATAATAAATTATTAAAAAATGAATAATTTTGGATGAAAAGAAAGTAAACTCGAAATTTGAGCAAAAATCTCCATAAAATTCTGCAATTTATACGAAATAAACACTTTCTTTGGGTATCGTACTTTAAACAGCGTTAGATGGCAAAAAATAATAAAACATTCACCTGAGATTTTATTATTCAGAAAAAAAGGAAAAACAAAATGGAAGAGCAAGCTTTCAATTACAAATCCAAAATTGTTAGATTAAAAATTGAGAAATATGAGAAAATGACAAACAGACGCGATTAGCCGAGAAAGGAGTATTGAGCCTTTAAATGTATAGAAAAAAATAGAAATTTATGATAAAATTAGAGAGATCTTTAAACTTATTGTTATCGAAACCAAAAATTTTAAATGATATCGTGAAAGTTATAATATACAGATAGAATTGCGAACGCAAATATATTTAATTCACTACCATAAGAATACGAACAAAATAAATAAAGTAGTTAGGTTTTATAAATCTGAACTAGCATTAGCTTAGAGAAAAAGTCTAATTAAAACGCACACGCAATGGAGCCTGATTGAACAAAATACCATGCATTCACAAAAAAAATTAGAAGGAATTTTTGTGTACGAAGGAAGACATATAATAAAGATGAATATTTTTTCTCAACATTATCCAAGAGAATATAAAAAGGTCACTTAATGATGTAAAATTCGCGCTTATTATATATACGCAAAGGCAAACATCGTATAAGCATTAATATTTAAAAACTGGACCTAATTAATTACGTGTAAGCGAAAAAACGAGATAAAAATAACATCTTCAGAAATTTTATATTTCGATGATCAAGCTTAATCTATTTAATTTTTAAAAAGTTTAGCAGGTCCCTGCTTAATTTATAATTACGTACGCATGACTGTAATTTGAAAAAGAATATGTGAAATTTTTTATTTATTCCCCTGTCGTATCATCACAGGGTAATGCGGTAATTTAAAACGGGCCGACTGTCCCATTTGACCGAACGCGAACGCTTTTTTCAATTAATATTTTTAGGCTAAGCCGAAAGTACATAAATATTTGTTGTGTTTAAGACAAATGCTGGTAGTAAGAGGGAGCTAATAAAATCGTACGAAAATGATAGAAAGGCCAAAAATTATAAAATAATTAAAAATGAAACAGAAACTGGGCAAGATGCGGTTAAAATGTTCTATTGGAAGGCTGGCATATAGTTTTTTTAGCAAATGCTATCGCAGGAAAACATGTGAAAAAATTTCCATGCACTGATAGATTAGGATGTGCGTATTTGAAAGTAGAGTCGTATGTGAATCTGTAAAATATTGGATAAATACAAAAAATAAGTAAGCTGTTGACTTAATTTTATCTCAAATTTCTGTGTATAATTACTGTAATTTATTATGAGACGATAATCTGAGTTAAAATTTCTCCAGCTGGCAGTGCGGAGGCGTCTCTTGTTAAATGCCATGGTAACGAAAATGCGTAAGTGAGATTGTCTACCTTATCTAACTGCTAATTATACGTTGGCTAGATAAAAACCAGGTTATGAATCACTCGCTTAGATAAAGCATGTGATGCTCCCACAATTTTTAATTCAGAGGAAAAATGTTGAGCTAAGACGTTGCTTAAATAATAATTTGACAGTTTTTGCCATAAAATTAGCATAGAACGGCACAGTGATTTCTAACCAAGGAGTTTTCCGGGGCTTACGTTGTAAGTCATCCAAGCTACACTATGACAAGACCAAACTTTTAATCTAAAAGTTTTCAATGGTTCAAAAAGTCCAAAAAATAAGTGTTGTAGGAAGCTCGGTACAGTTAGTATCAAAGACATGCGGAAAAATATATTTATTTGAAAATTGGAATTTTATTATACGATGGCTACTCGTAGTTTGGGAAAGTTTTCTCACGATTTTAAGATGTTAAATAAGTGTATGCTAATGTAATTAGTTAATCAGCACCCATGTGCATGCCTCAAATTTGACCGTTACTTTCCTTCAATGAAGCGTCAAAAGCACGCATGGGCGTCGGAATGTCAGGGGTCTAGCTGGACTTCCACAATTCAGAAAACCTTCTTAAATTTAAATTTCCAAGACTCGTTTGTGTTTTTCGCAATTTTTTGAGCCGAAAAAGAGAAGTCGATATGAAGCGACGAAAAATGGTGTTTTTGAATCTATCATGAATTTTTGCATACATTTGATCTTGTTTATATAACATGCAGAATTCGGTTGCTGACATAGACGCAGAGCATAGCCGATTCTGGGGGAGTCAGCCGGTTTAAGGTTGTAAAAATTGATCTTTTAGGGCCAAAATGACGTCAAAAACTGGAATAAGCGCTAAAATAGCGTTAAAAACTACCTTATTACACAGTTTTTGGTCAATTTAGAGCACTTTTGAAGAAAATGTTCAATTTTCATTAGATTTTGGCCTTCATTTTGCCTGATTTTCCTTAGAAAATTTTTCGTTTTACCATTTTCCGGGGTCCAGCCAGACCATACGTAGGTAGCAAGAAAATTCTGGGGGAAGGTTCAAGATTTTTCAAAGGTCAAAAAATGGCCTTAAAAATGGTGGTATGGCGAAAAAAACACCATATTTCGACGTTTCTCATCGAGCAATATCCATTGGCATCAAAAAATTACAAAAAAAAACGAAAAAAATTTTCAAAATTTGAATTCTGGAATGGGTACTATGATTTCTGGGGGGGGTATTTTGGTTTCTCGGGGGGTTGCATACCCCCCAAACCCCGCTCTCCCACGCCTAGGTGTGGTCCAGACCCCCGTCTTTTCCGAACCCACCCACGTGCATCTATAATCGCTGCCCATGTATGACCGAAATTATTTCATCGACTTTCAAACATCTCAATGACATTGTTCCGTTTTGTTTTCACCAAATATCTCGTTAAAACACCTACGCGAAAACGTAAAGCCTTCAATTTTTTTGTATTTCATCTAGCGTATGATACTTGTACGTCAGTTGGGCCATTGAACACTCACAATGTCTTTTAAGCTCTCAGTTTATTCATGCCACATGAATAAAAATATGACCAAAAAATATTTTATTAGAGGCATTTATAATTTGTAGAAATTTAAAAGTTAAAAATCAATGAAGTTAGCGATAATGAATGATTTTTTCATTTAGAATTTAAAAATTTCGTACCTTGATAATACCTGTGAGGACGATCGTTAAACTTATGCATCAGAAAGATAATATATTCTTCAATATTTATATTAAACGCTCATATTTTGTTTTATTTGACTAGGGATACTAAAAGAAATACAAGTGAACCTGTTCAATCAGACGTAGGTCTTCTTATCATATGACTGGATAAATTTACAATCACAATAATTTTAATGGGTCAAATACAACTTTAGAATAACTCAATAAGTAATTGCTTAATTAATTAATTACTCAGTCGAGTTAGACGAGTCAAATTAAGTAAATCCTATTAAAAGTGAGCCGAGCAAATCAGTCAGCCTAAAATCTCGATTGGGTCATCTTTCGATATTGATAAAACCAAATTTAAGGAAGCTGCTGGAAGTACGTGTATACAAGCTTTTTAAAATAGAGAGACACTAGCGTAAACAGTTGAATAAATTTATATTGATTGTCTGCTGATAGAGACTTATATACATATGTATGTATCAATAATTTTGTATAACTCATATTTATTTTTATAGATTTTAATAATATAACTACTTATTGAATTTCTAATAAATAGCAGCTTTTCGTACAAGTTCGATCCGTATAAATTGATACATAATTTTAAGGAAATTTCAATGAACAAGTGTCTGATAAAAATTGCGTCGTTATATAATCAATTCTAAGAGTCGCAGAGATATTGGTTTAAGGAATCTATGTTTCGAATTGTTTTGCCTCTAATATAATTTCGATCATTGCTTTATAACGAATATGTTGCAACTTATTTGTCTTATAACTTTAAAAATTACAAGAATGAGTAGTGAATTTCAAGTTACATCGTTGCATGGGTATTCGATCATCATCTCCTGTACATAGGTGGGCAGCACTGAAACTCTGGGGGAAGGGGTTAAATTTTCAAAGGTCAAAAAATTGTCTTAAAAGTGGTCGTATGGCGAAAAAATACCATTTTTCGACGTTTCTCATCGAGCACCATCCAATAGCATTAAAAAATCGCCAAAAAAGCAAAGAATATTTTCAAAAATTGAATTCTGGGTTGGTGGGAGTATTTTGATTTCTGGGGGAAGGTATTCCAACTTCTGGGGGGATGCATACCCCCCCCCCCCGAACTCCCCGCCACGCCAACGTGTGCTCCTGCAGCAGGAGCTTACAACCATGAACTACTTGTATATTGAATTTGGAAAAGCGGATTCTCAAGCAGATAAAAATTATTTTTTCAATTTAAAAACAACTATTTAACGTCTTAATAGAGAATAAGAAAATCTCAGTGCCTGTAAGAAGTTCGATTGGTTCTGAGTCAGGTTTGGATAGAAGCACGGACATTTTTGGATCTTCAGGAAAAAAAGAGAAAAACAGACTTTATTTCAAATATGTATGTGTATGTATCACTCTATAAATCCAAGCAATGATGTACATTTTGAATGTTTACTACTCTAGCGCCCCAAGCAAACGAGCAAAAAAAGAGATAAAGTACACACTATTTGAAATACGACAAAATAATATTGAAAATATGAATAATAAAAATGAAAAAAATAAAAAAATAACATTTATGTCTGAATGCGCACACGTTTGCTTTTAGTTTCGTAGCTTATTAAAATAACTATTCATTGCTTACGATGTTGGGGGTTCCGAGGTGTAAACGCTTCGGTAATTTTTGACATCAGCTGTCTCCTGCGGAGAATTCAAATTGATATCAATCGATTGATCATCGCAACCAATCAGCGTCTCTGGTATTTCCAACTGAGATTTTTGGCAATTGGTATCAAATTCTGTTGTCGATTCGATCAAATGCGAGTTGTAAGATTTATTATAGCCGTACAGCATTTCGACGGCGTTTGTCCCAGAGGGCACCGAATATTTAGGGCGTTCTGACGCCATATTGGTTCTAGGCGCCATTTTTGAATCGGATGGGCAAGTTAGAGTTTTCAAAGGTACCGGAATAAGTGTCTCGTCGCTCATTGGCTGATCCTTGTCGTCGTTATTTTTGCGGCTTTGACCCCATTTCTTATCTTCGACTCGGTCTTTGACCCCGGGTTTCGGCGAACCAATCAGCGTAATCACGTGACCACCGGCGAAGCGATCGATATCCGGCCGATCCCGAATACAGTAATTGTTCGAGCTTATATCTTCGCCTGAATTTCTTTCACTATCCGAATATACTGACGGATTTCCGGAAGCGACTCTGTTGAATAATTGCACCGTTTTGGCAACCGATCCAATAGTCGAGTACGACGATGATTCCGAATTCGCAACGCTATTGGCTACAGTAATCCCCTGAGAATGAATTTCATTAGTGGTAGTCGCACTTTGTTCGCTAATATTATGTCTTAGTCGAACTTTTAGGCAATTATTACCGGGCCAATGCTTTATTGACGGGTCGGTTGAGTCGATTAATTTCACTTCCGGTGTCGTAGCTTCGCTTGTGGCTTCTTCCAGCTTCTTGTCTTCATTAGCCTTTACTCTCTCGTCTTCGCTCGTGGGTGATAATTTTTTATCGATCGGCACCACTTTGTATTGCGATTCTAGCCTGGGGGCTGAATTGGGCGATGGAAAACAATTATCCGAAATAATAGCCGAATTAGCCGACCCATTATGGCTGAATAATGGTCCAATAAAATCCCTGTTTTGGGCATTTTGGCGTTCCGACATTGCGTGGACGGTGCGTGGGCTTAAAGTCGGGCTAGGCGATGATATTTTGGGAGGAGCCGTTTCGTCCAGCTTGAACCGAAATAATTTCGGTTTATTTTCCGGCAAAAATGGCCGGAAGACGAATGGCTTCGGACCGAATGACGTCATCGTCGGAGGACCGACGAATCTTACCCCGAGGTGGTCAAAATTTTGGCACTTGGCCCCGCCGGGCCTCCTCTGCACTGTATTATAATTCATGCGATGCTGGGATAGATCAAAAATCGCCGAATCTTGTTGCCAGCTTTGTCTCTCGACCAATCTTTCGAATAAAGCCCTCGCCGAGCTAAACTTCGACTTGCTATCGATCGATAACGAGCTAATATCGTCGCAGCTTTTGCTAACTAAATTTTCGGCTCCAATACTAACCACATCGTTGTAGCTTACTGTAGTCGGCTTTTTATCGTATTCAATCACGGATTGGTCTGTGGAGTCTTCGTCGCCCGTCCAAATTAAATTGGCCTTTTTTTCGGTCAATTTGCCGCCGAATGGGCTATTGTCCTGCTCCAACGGGCAGCCGATTTTATGAGCTAATGAATTCGATGAAAAGCTTCTTCTTTCAAGCCCATCAAAAACGTAGCTAACGTTATTATCGCCCGAGCTACTTTCCACCGGACCATTATCGGCTAATGAAGCATTGTTGCTATTTACGTCAGTTTTTTGGTCCATATTTCGATCAGTTCTTACCAATTTCGCCACTCGTTGACGATGACTGACGTTTCTTTGATAGCTTAACAACAGACGACGAAAAAAATTACTAGCATCGGATAATTGCAAGCTAAGACTGATTGAAAAAAAGGGAAATTTTGAAACAGACGGGTACGTGGGGGTGTTTGGGGCCTAGTATAGAACATAGAATAGAAAAAGGGCGATTTCCCGATTACCATGGACGCAAAGTAAAGGCTAAAATATGATAAAAAAATTGAAAATTTTCTTCAAAAATGCTGAAAACTGTCGAGAAACTCTGTAGTCAACTTTCTCAACGCTTATTAAAGCATTTAAAGTAGCGTTTGACGTCATTTTGGCCTAGAAAATTAGACACACATTTTTTAAAATCTTTTTGATTTTTATTTTGATTATTTTCGAATTTAACTTATATTTTTTGATCTGTTTTGACACGAGAGCATTTGTGTTGTGCATTTGTGTTTCGGACTGTCCAAAAATCAGAAAGATGCAGAATCCGATTTTTTTCAATTTTTTTAATCTTATGTGTACTTCAGTGGCCTATTTCTCTATGAAAACTTTTTCTGCTTAATTTCGCTTAACTCTTCGGAATACGTCGTGGAACAAGCGGGTTGAACAGAAATTATATGAAAAGCGAAAACTTTTTCTCAATTTTAAAAATTTTGAAAAATTTTAGAATTTCATCAGTTGATAACGCTTTTCTCGCCTAAAGGTCAACACTCAAAATCCCATGTACGAGTACGTAAATTTCAATCAGAAATGGCTAAATCTGAAAAATTTTAGGTCATCTTCTCATTTTACGCATTTTAATGTTTTTATTTTACAAATTTTTGGCAAAATTTGCAAATTTCCAAACTGCGACAAATACCAAGGTGACTTTTAGTAGAAACTTTGTATTTACAAAACCACTTAAGATAATACCAGAATTTTTGATAATAAAGAAGGTTACCTTCCAATCTGAATAATCCTAAATGCGTATCAACACATTTATGATTACGATGGTTAAAATGATTGATTTATATAAGATGCATCATAATGACGACATTAATTTTAAAAATTATACGAGCTTATGGCATTTATTCGGAACATCAACTTTATTTTTCAAACCTTCTAAGAAATGTGTATGTGTGAAAAGAATACATACTATAAAAGGCATTAATTTACCGAGTTTTAACAAGCTAAACCAGTTGAACAGATAGAAAAACATAAAAAATACGGTAATACAACTTTGAAGAATTTATGTAAAAATATTAGATCAGTAGGTAAAAATAGTAAAAAGATTGAACATAACATGTATAAAGATAAATTATGGTACAAAATGTAAAAGAAAAAAATCGATTAACGGGAAATAGACGAAACAGTATTAACTTGACAAGAATAAATAGAATTTGCATTAATTTGCAGAAAAAAAAACAGAATATAAATAGGGCATAAGTACGAAATAAATAAACCTAAAATAGAAAAGAATCTTGGAACTGTAAAACATAAAAATAATAAAATTAAAAACAATGACGAAAAATAAAGGAAATTGACATTTGCAAACATAAAGAGAATGACTCGCGTTGTATTATACGTGTGCATGGCGGTTTGAGGAATTTGAAAATCTCAGAGAACAAAATTATTAGAAAATTAAGGAATTATTAAAAAACTAAAAAATCATAGACCCTAAAATTATAGTTTTTAAAATTTTTTTGTAGTTTTATTGGATTTTTTTAAAATCATTGCTTACAATTCGTTGGAAAGCGTTAAACTACGGATTTTCCGACTATATTTACGCTCTTTGAACTTTTTTTCGATTTTTGTAAATTTCTCGAAACTCCGGAACCCCCCCCGAATGATTAGCCCCGCTCACAAGTGATTGACTAACCGTTGACAAATGGTAGTCATTGTTTTCGTTCGATTTCCATCGAACTGGTCGTCCTGCTGATGCTGCTGATTGAAAATTTGTTGATCAATCGACGATGACGACGACGACGTCGGTTTTTCGGCGATAATTAAGTTTTTCGACAATTTCATCGAATCAATTTCGGCCATTTCACCCGTTTCATTTGCATTCGTCATCATCCGAATGCCATTTTCACAAGCATGAGGTTGAAACGGTTTCGGGAACACCTGTCAAGCGATAAATAAGAAGAATAAATATCGTGAGAATCATAAAATATTTTGCAATATATACGGTACATATATCGCAATATATATTTCGTTCCACATAAATAAAGTCTTACTGTATATACGTCAAATTTAGTCACTAAATTAAAAGACGAGCCGATTGTGTGTAGGGGCGGCGAATGAAAGAAGCTTTTAAGCTTCTTTTAAGCTTGTACGAATTGGTCGGCTGGTAAACAGATTTATTCATATGTAGGAGAACTTCCGCCGGAAGTGACAATCCGATATTGTATTTGCATAAAGAAATCTTAATTATTTCGCTCCTTAATTGCAGCATTATTTGCGTAAGCAGTCGCATTATAAAGGCTGATAAACGAAGCTGGACAAACAAGTGAGCTATAAGAATATAAGCTTAATTTGAGCAGAAATCGCAAGCAAAAATCGCTCTAGCACAACACAACACACTAGCATCACACATGGGCGTGGGGGTTGGGGGGTATGCACCTCCGCCCAGAAGTTGAAATACCCTCTCCAGAAATCAAAATACCCCCCAGAATTCAAATTCTGAAATTTTTTGTGCTTTTTTAGCGATTTTTTGATGCCATTGGATAGTGCTCGATGAGAAACGTCGAAAAATGGTGTTTTTTTGCCATACGACCACTTTTAAGACCATTTTTTGACCTTTGAAAATCTTTTCACCCCCCCATAATTTCGGTGCTGCCCACCTATGACTAGCATGCGCATACGACGTGTAAAGTCGTTATTATTAAAATCACTATCAAATTATAAATAAAATTATGACTAAGTTAAAATTACAGTCATAAATTATTTAGCTAGCCAACAATTTGAATTATACAGGGTGGTGCATTTATCTATTTATACTTTGTTTTTCTAGAGTTGCATCAGTTGTCATTGATATAACATAAACTTTACTGGATCACGAGGCAGGTACAAAAACTTCAGTTTGCATAGCGTTACAGTGTCAAATTTTATTTTTCGTTAGGAATACACTTCCACGTTATCACTACAATTTTTGACATTTAAAAAAACGAGCCTTTAATCAGGCAAGACCGGTGGAATTCGACTGTAACTTAATTAAAGGCGTACATAAGTGATTTCTCAATTCTTGAATGTTTGTTGAGCGCGTTATGTATGCTTTAGATATAATGAACCCTGGAAAAATCGCACAATGGTAAGTACAGTTTGAACGATGAGGCCAGAAAAGGCATTTTTCTCAATTTAACGCTATTTAAGTTTTTTCTTCATAATACGTGAAATCAAATGTGTACAAAAAGCATCCAACGAACATTCAAAAATTAAAAATTTTGCAATTACTTATGTATATTTTTAACGATGCAAAGGCCGAAATACGCTGAAACGTTTTACGCAACTGTTGCAAGCTTTATTTGAAATTTTCGAAAATGATTGTGTTCATACAAAACATGCAAAATTTTAGCAATTGAAAACTTAACGTAGTAAAACTTCTGTTTTTATAAACGGGTAAATTTTTCTTTCGCCCGCTTAAAAAATGTTGTTGGTACAGAGAAACTAAATATGGAATAGATACGTGCTCCACCTTGTGCTTTCTTAAATTATTGCGAAAATCGACGCAATTAATATATAATTAAATTATCGATGTTTTTAATGAATTTAATGTTAAGATTGCTTTTTGCCTGACATCTCGCCCGCGATTATTTCCTACGTGTGTTCTTTGACAGTGCTAAGTCCTATGCATGTGTTACGAAATGCAAAAGCTGCTGTACGATTAAGACTTATAATTGTAAACAAATTTTTGCATATTTACAAAATACGAGCAGATCGTTTTTAAAATTTAAAAATGTTAAGGCATTTCCGATAACATTGAGTTTTTCTTCTTGTTTTGATTCAAATATTTTGAGAAGCTATCATAATTTCTCCCAAATTTTAGATGTTGACTACATTTCTGAGTATCATTACTTCGGATTATGTGTTTTAGATTTTGTTTGCTAAATTTTATGCAGTAAAGCAGTTTTTCTTGCTTGTTTGAAAGTTATTTAACAAAACGGCCAAACAGTAACATCTATATCGGCAGAATCAATTATAAGCTGATAAAATTATTCTGTCAGTTTAATTTAGTATAATTCTTTACGTATGCATTACTCTCACGGTCGGTAGACCTAAGGTTTGCACTGCACTTACCGTATTTTAGGCATTAAATCTTTCAGCTCCTGCTCTGTGCATAAGGAACAAATGTCACATTGAAATTCAAGACTTTCAGACTAAAAAATCACGAAAACAAATGCATTGAATGGCTCACTTATCTAGATCCTTTAAAAAACTGACGAAAAATTATTAGAGTCAAAAGCATTTTCCTTGTAAGTGCTAGTTATAGGTTACGCCGCGTAAGGTACCTGAAATATATTTGGGTACCGCTAACATATGCCTTCGCCCTCTACAGCTACAACGAGGCACATCTGCTAAATGCGGTTTTTTTAAAAGAAATATAATGAAAAAATTTGATGCGGATGTTTTTTGTTTTTCTTTACATTTAATATTACGGTTGTAATGAGCGTGTAAAGTGTTTGCGTAACGTTATTACATATAGGAACTTCAGATGGTTTTTTAGCCACCTTTTTGCACAACTCAGTGTGAATGCCTTATTTAATTTGATGATACTGACTCGTAGAGAATGAAATTATTTGAAACTCGATTTTTTCAATTTTTGAAATTCGCATTAGTTCTCGAGAGGTAGTGTAAAGAGTGAAATAAATGAGAGTGTAAGGGCAGATTTTGGTCGCGTTTTTAGCTTATTTCAGGTCTGCCTACAACTTTGCTTATAAGTCACAAAAAATGTTTTCTGATAGAAATGAACTAGGCTAAGTTGCAAACTTTTTTAGAATAAGCACGGGAGTTGGATCTAAAAGTTTAAAGTTCACGCTCTAGTGGATAGCATAAAAATGGGTTTTGTCTGAACTTTCTCAGCCAACTCCTCTGTTTATAAGTCGGGAAAAGTTGAATAAAATAAAAAAGTACGTTCAAAGGGCTACTCATCGCAGCAAAGCGCGTTTAGAAAAACTCAATATTCAGTTATTTCTTGAGGTGTAAATCTTGAAATTTGGGTGTAACATTGAATAAAAACAAACACGTTGTTTTTCATATTTTTGATTGGTCAATGTCTCAAACCTAATGTGGAACAGAAGTTTCTTCACACACAAACGGACTACAATTTAAATGCTACAAAGTGGCTCAAACTGAATTTCTTTAGACCCAATGGTGAGTTATTCAAATTTTCAAAGTTCACAATGTGGTGGATAGTGGAAAAATACGTTTTTGTCCCTTTTTTGTTTGGCTTTCACTCCATTTAGAAGTCGGAATAAGTCGATAGAATAGAAGTAAAGTACTGTTTAAGGGGTACACGGTACAATAAATTGTGTTTATTTACATCAATATTGAGCTTTTTCGGGAGGTGTAAAGTCATAAAATCGGGTCTGCTAAACTTGTTTCTGCCTTGTTTGTCTGCCAACTTCTCCACTTATAAGTCTGAACATTTAATTAGTCTAAAAATAAACCAGGGGTCAAAAATCATATGTCAGGTAAGCGGTTTTGTTTACACTAATTAGTGGTCTTAAGTGATTCGCATTTAATATCTTTTTTGTCTTCAGACCATTGTGAAGAGTTAATTTTTTCATAAATATTGATCGTAATATCATAGTAATATCAGAATTACGGATCCGACATAAATCTCCTTTACATTCGGTGGTTGCGTATAGTTCAAACTAAAAATTAACTTAGGTTCTAGAGCCTTGCAGGAGCTTTATTTTTTCCAAATGTTCTATGTAACGACAGAATAACGAATCTGACTGTTAGTTTTCTCTACACCCTATAGTTAAGTAAAGTTTATACTATTTAATTATTGTTGATGCGGAACATTTATACTAATTTTACTTACAGAGCATTGCAAAACGTAAATTTTTCTTTAAAATATGTTCCACAACCCTAGGATTACGATGCATGCTTTATTTACACCCTGTAGTTATGCGAAGTTTACACTGAAAATTAATTTCAGGTCGAAAGCGTTGCAAAAGCTAAATTTTTTTTCAAAATGTTCCATGTAACGCCAGGATTTAGTATCTGAGTGTAAGTGTTCTTTACACCACGCTGAAAACATGTGATCTCTTTTATTATGATAAAAGGTGATCATGTTTGAAAATATGATGCTTATGTTCAGAACAATATAGCTTTCCGAGTTCTTGTACTGTTGTCATTATTGTGACATCTTACTGCGTGTATTTACTAACTGATTTAGTTAAATTATGCTAATTAAAACTAGGGTACTAGCAGAGAACATACTTGGAATTGCGGATTATCAAAGACTTAAAAGAGGGGACTAGGAAAAAGTCACCCATTTGTGCGCGAAAAATCATTAGAAACTGCTAAAAATCAGATTTATCTAAGCAACACAAAAATCAAAGTATATTATGCGGCCTGTGAAAAAAGAAGGCTTCCTCTCAAAATACGTTTTACGGGTGTTTGATGAAGAGCTTGGAAGGAAACCTATGCCTGTGTAAAGTAACCAATTAGGCTTAAGATCGGTGTGACATTTTCATGACAATATTTAATCAATAAGGCAAATTATGACATCCGTATCATGCTGTTTATTATGGCTCTGCAGTTACACGTGTACACTTTCTCCTGCTTCGGCATTTTACATATATGAGCTACTATAATCTTCGCTCTATCGTTAAGAACTATTGCATTTAATTGCACGGTTGTCTCGCTCATTCTTCTTGCGCCGTGTGTCCTAAATTATTTGGTGCCAACCACACCTGGGCGTGGGGGTTTTAGGGGTATGCACCCCCTCCGAGAAACCAAAATACCCCCAGAAATCAAAATACCCCCCAGAATTCAATTTTTGAAATTTTTCTCTCGTTTTTTTCGCAATTTTTTGATGTTAATGGATAGTGCTTCATGAGAAACGTCGAAAAATGGTGTTTTTTACGCCATACCACCATTTTTGAGGCTATTTTTTGACCTTTGAATAAGTATTGCACCCCCCTCCAGAATTTTCTTGCTGCCCACGTATGGTGCCAACCTGTGTGCGCATGTTTAGTGCCTTGCAGCACTTCAATACATTCGCAACAGCGGTCGTTCGGGCTTGTATTCAGTTAAGGTTAGCAAACAGAATGATTTGTCGTTTTCTTTAATACGAATGATTAGTTTGATGTTTAAAAACTCAAATATTGTGTTATTTATTTCTAAAACTGAGGCCATAACCGCACACGGGCAGCAAGGAAATTCTGTTGGAGTCTGGTCGGCTGAAAGCGTCGAATCATGCGATAATTACTTGAGAAATTGCCTGTTTGACGTATTCCCAGTGCATTTTGGCCCGCATTTAACTAATGATTCTGATTTTGTCAATGACAAAAGGTACAAAGTGCAATAACACTGAAATTCCCTCTAAGCCTGTATTAATAAGTACTCCATTTACAGGATTATCATGATTTAATTTAATGTAACGCAACTTCATTTAATTAGCTTATTTTAAGTGACGGAATCATAAAAATTAGATTGAATGTGTTTTTCCTACTCTAGAAATAATGAGTGTTTTGCATGGGATTCAATAGATCAATTTGACTTAGAAATCGATTTGAGCTTTGGCCGAACATGTTGTAACACGAGGTCCGAACCGAATTCAAAAATGTAAGGCCCAGTGCCACAAATTTTTTTTTCGAAAAATATAAAAAGTATTACTGCCCTATTTAGGTCTTTTTCAGGTTATCGAGCTACATGTATTAGTAAGAAAAAAACAAAAAAAATTTGAGAGAAAAATTTGATAAAATAGAATTTTTGTGGGACTTCTGATAGGTTTTTGGTTCATTAATGATTGAAACTACCCCCAACTACTCGTCCATGGGTGACTTTATATATAAAAAGTCTCAAACACGCTTGAGCCCGGAAGGAATGGAATAAGAGGCTTTCGGCGGTTTTTGCCCTCCACAATACACAAAATTTGTCACCCCTGCAATTTTCAATTTTCCGAAAAAATTATAGGAAAACTGCTGTTTAAAGCGTTTTTACCTATCTTTCGGCTAAAAGTGTGAAGTTTTTGTCGCTTCGTGTCATATTATTATTTTTTGTAATATTTTGTTAAATTAATTCAGTTTGTTTATATTTTTCAAAAATTTTACCATTTTATGTTCCAGTAGCATCATCCGAAACGCCAGAAAGGTTAAGTTCATGACGCATACCCATTTGTTTTTCACAAAGAGCAGATTTAAAAAAATTGGATCTCAACCCATCTCCCTTTCCCTCCGAATTTCTCTTGTATCTGTGGCATGTACAATCCCAAAGATACGTATGCAACATAGGCATTATGGGAAGGGTCAGGCCCATGTGCTTTCTTTTAGCTAAAAAACGATGCGTTATGTTACATGTCGAAAAGTTTGTTTTTTGACTTGTCGGGCAATGCACGCTTTTGTCTTGAACATTGGAAAAAAATTTTAAATGAACAAAATAGAGTAAGAAAAGAGTATATGGCCTGAAGCACCGATTACACTTGACACTTTTGTGAGCCAGAAATGAGTTAAAATGCTAAAAGAGCATACTTTTTACGATTTTTAAGGGTAAACCGACAATTCTGGAGGTACGCGTCGTTGCTAATCCGCAGGGGAGGAGTAGCCATTTCTAAGGGTCAATCTATTCTCCGACCCTCCTTAAGTAAGAAGGTGGGTGTGGTCCCAAATAATCACAACATACTCGTACTTTAGTCCCAACCGCTTTATTCGGCGGCATATGCAAAAATTTATCGTCGCGAACCAAATAAACCTTCTCGGACGCTTTGCTCATTCTTCCGAATAAAGTTTGAGGTTTTTCCGCAAAATTCTTCTTAAAACGTCCGTCTAACATTTCTCGCTCGTGTTTTTGTTGCATTAGCGTAAACATCGACGCGATTTTTTGCACCGAATTCAATTCGATCGAATTTTCGTCGCGAATTTCGGCCAATTTTTCCTTTGTTACTTTTAATTCACTACTTTTAACAACTTGCTTGTCTTTATTTTCCGATGCCGGATTCGCCTTTTCGTATTCTTGCTCATCTTCGGCAGAAGACGAATTGCTCAACGACGACTGGCTGTTGATTACGGGATTCGGAAGCGGCTCCGGCATTTTTCTAGGAAAAAGTTTTTTTGGGAAAATATGAGTAAAAAGTCAATAAATGTACTTACAAATTTACGATACATCTATTTTTTGGGAAATAAGCGCGTGTAGTACCACACGCAAGAACAGATTCAGTAGAGGGGACTAGGCAGGACAGATTTGTCGCCTCCATCGTCGTCAAAAAAATACAACTTGGGCGCAATAGAGAATAATACGTATTTCTTGTTGATGTTGGACATATTTTATCACGATTTTTCAAAATTTTCCTGGCGCCCCACGCCAAGCAGAAGAACTCATTTATGATATTTGCTCACCTTCTCTGCGCTTTAAAAACTCAATTTTTATGCCACAGTTATTTATTTACAGACAAATGATTTTGTTAGTTCTTAAAATCATAGGTAGCGCGTTAGCGCGTACCTATAATATACTTGGGTACCCCCGACATATGCCCCCTCGACTAGACACATCTGGGAGGTGTGGTTGTTTCTTAAACAGTAGACAATAAAAACTCGATGGAGGTTTTTTGCTTATACTCAATACCGATTTGTAATGAGCGTTTAAAGTTTTGGCTTAACGTTAAAACATATACAAATCTGTGACGGTTTTGCCGGAGAGCTTGTGCACGACTCAGCATAAGCGTCTTATTATTATTATAATTATTATTATTATTATCTTGTTATTATTATTATTATTATTATATTATTATTATTATAAATATCATTATAATATCATAATATCATCTTATTATTCTTATTATCATCTCATCTTATCGGTATAGAATTGTAGAGGATGAAATTCTCTAGATAATAAATCATTTGTTTTACGAATTTCGCATTATTTCTCGAGGGGGTGTGTTAAGAGCACAGATGGGCGTAGGGGGGTGTTTGGGGGGTAAACACTCCCAGAAGTTGAAATACCCCTCCCCAGAAATCAAAATAACCCCCCCCCAAATACAATTTTTGAAATTTTTTTTTGCTTTTTTAGCGTTTTTTTGATGTTATTGGGTAGTGCTCGATGAGAAACGTCGAAAAATGATGTTTTTCGCCATATAACCACTTTGAAGACCGTTTTTTGACCTTTGAAATTTTTTTCAGCCTCCCCCCTGGAATTTTGGTGCTGCCTACCTATGGTTAAGAGTGCAAAAAAATGAGGGTATAAAGACAGTTTTGGTCGCGTTTTTAACTTATTCCTGTCTGCCAACGACTCCGGTTTTAATTCCAAAAATTTTTTCTGACTGAATTGTACTTAGACCAAAGGGCTATTCTCTGCTTACCAGCCAATTCTTTTACACTCAATGCGGAGTTAGATCCAGGGCTCTAAACTTTACAATGTAGTGAATAGTGTAAAAACAGCTTTTGTCTCAGATTTCTCCGTCAACTTCTCCTCTTATAAGTCAGGACATGTTGAAATAAGATAAAAACAAAGTACGTTTCAGGACCTACAAGTCGCAGCATATTTCATATAAAAAACCTCAATATTCAGTTACTTCTGAAGGTGTAAAGTTCGAAAGCAGGGGTGTAACACGAGGTGAACAACACGTTTTCCTTATTTTTTGATTCGTCGATGTCTCAAATACGATGTAGAACTAGAGTTTTTCACACGCGAACTTATTAAAGCTTAAATGCTACAAACTGGCTCAAACCGCATTTCTTTACACTCAATGGAGAGTTGGCTTCAAATTTTCAGAGTTTACACTCTACCAGTGCGCGAAAAAACACGGTTTTCACTTTTATTTAGTTTGTCAATTCCGACGTTTATCAGTCAAGACGCGCAAAGTACATATATACTAAAAATAAAGTACATCTTATAGGTTACACAATACACTTGGACGTGTTTCCTTTAAGCTCAATATTGAGTTAGGTCCGAAGGTGCAACGTTTAAAATCTGATTCAAAAAACACGTTATTTGCTGATTTTTGTCAGCCGACTTCTCCAGTTATACATCGGGTTGTGCGAGCTATTCTAAAAATGAAGTACGTGTCGGTGGTTACGTACCGCACTTGGTTGGAATTCTATTCACTCAATAATAAGTAATTTCTGGGAATGTAAAGTACCAGCTCTATGGTGAAAAAAACGTTATCGCAATCATTCTGTCTGCTAAGTTTCCCATGTATGAATTTGTGTGTCCGCCCGCACTTAGGTAAAAAATAAAAAAATGTATCAAGGGTTACACATCACAGTAAGATGCGATGATTAATATTAAAATTGGGTTTTTATGAGTTTGTTTTGTTGAATTCTGAGTGTTGGATGCAAAACACGTTTCTGCATAGGTTTCGTTCACGATCTTCTACCGTTATGAGTAATGACATGAAAGGCAATGGAGGTGTAAATTAGTTTACTCTAAAGCTTTATTTTGCTCTAAGAGTGCCGTGGGGAGTCAATTTTTTTGTAAAATATTTTCCGGAACATCAGGATTACGAATCAGATTTTAAACATTGTTTACACGCAGCAGTTGTATTAAGTTTACATTGAAAATAATTTTACCTACAGAGCATTACCGAAGGTAATGTTTTTTTTAAAGGCTCTCCAAAACATAAGGATTTCTCTATAATATCAGGAATACGATCATGGGTGCATTTTTCTTTACAAATTCTAGTTTTGTAAACTTTACGCTTTAGGTTTATTTTGTGTCTGTGCGGTTGTACATTGTAAGTGCTAAGTTTTGTTACAAACCTTTCTGCAAAAAATTAGGATTACGACTTTATTTTTTTGTGACTCAATGGCTATTTGAAGTTTAAAGTGAAAATTAATTTCGATTTTAAATTGTTATAGGAGTAATTTTTTCAAATGACTGTTCTTGTTTTGTTCAAGTCACTATTTCATTCGGCAAATTACCTCTGAGAGATTCGCTCAATTCATTCTAATTAAAAGTATGGTACTAACAAGGAAAAATGCTCCGATGGAACAAAAAGGACAAATATACTCGGAATAGCGGATTATTAAAGCAGTAAAAGGAGGGGACTAGGAGAAAGTCACCAATGAGCGTTAAAAAATCATTAGAATCTGCTAAAAAATCAGATTTATCTAAGCAACACAAAAATCGAAGTTTACTCTGCGGTCTCTAAAAGAGAAGGTGTCGTTTCAAAATATTTCTCACTGGTTTAGTGTAGAGTTAGGTAGTAGGGAAACATTTGCTTGTGCTAAGTGGCCGATTTACTTTGAGATCAGTATCGCATTTTCAAGACAATGTGTCCAGTGAAGGCTCAATAGAAGAGTTAGGACATTCGCATCATGCTGTTTATCATGGCTGTTCATTTATACGTAACTAGCAAAGAAAAATGCTCCGATGGAACAAAAAAGATGAATATACTTGGAATTGTGGATTATTATGGATGTAAAAGGAAGGGACTAGGAAAAATCTACCTAAAGTCGGAAAATCTGCTAAAAATCACACTTTCTCTAAGCAACGCAAAAAAATCGATGTATATTCTGCGGCCAACAGATTAAAATAAATATTCAACCATAACAATGATTGAAACAGCAGCACGTTAGCTATGCAGTAGCTATGGGAAATGATATTAAGTAAACTAACAGTCTTCCAAGCCAATTGAATGAAATAGCAAACATCGAAGAC
This sequence comes from Mermis nigrescens, assembly GCA_036768485.1. Taxonomy (NCBI): domain Eukaryota; kingdom Metazoa; phylum Nematoda; class Enoplea; order Mermithida; family Mermithidae; genus Mermis; species Mermis nigrescens. The sequence goes on from JAVLUZ010000145.1 coordinate 2,305,272, forward strand.
AATTGAAGACATGGTTGGTTTAAAACAGTAGGAAACGCGTAAGTTGACTTGAAACAGACTTAATGTAGATACACTAGCATGCCCGAAACGATTGTGTGCACTAATCAATCGGCTCCTGCTTTGCTTGCTATAATGCTCATAAAATAAAGCAACTTTAAATACAATACCTCTTAGTTTTCTATCAATCAGGTGCCAGCAATTTAAAAAAGTAACCTTGATAGATTTCGTTTATACACTCTTATCTGAAACTTCGAACATTATTTAAAAAATACACTTTTTTAGAGGCCGCAGAATATACATCGATTTTTTGCGTTGCTTAGAGAAAATGTGATTTTTAGCAGATTTTCCGACTTTAGGTAGATTTTTCCTAGTCCCCTCCTTTTACATCCATAATAATCCACAATTCCAAGTATATTCATCTTTTTTGTTCCATCGGAGCATTTTTCTTTGCTAGTACACTACTTTTAATCAGCGTGATTTCAGTACATCAGTCAGTAAACGCAATCAGTAACATGTCACAATAATGACAACAGTCCAAGAACGCGGAAAACAATATTGTTCTTAACATCAGCATTATCCTTTTTAAACAAGACAACCTTATTGACACCATCCATTTTCAAATTAAAACTGCATTAAGTTATTTCTTCTTAATGTGCAGTTCACTTATAATCAAGCACAAATATTTAACCAACGAATTCACATTGCAAATCCTCACTCAATCAATACACAAGCACAATGTGTTGTGACTTTTGAAATTGAAAACACCCAATTTTCAATTTTCAAGTTGAAAATTGGATCAATTTTCAAATTGAAAATTGGGTCAATTTTCAAATTGAAAATTGAGTGTTTGAATTTGCGATAAAGAAAATAATCAAAAGATAGTCACTTGGTTTATTTAAGCCGAGTAATAAAATAACGACCGTCCACCAATTCCAAACTAAACGCGACTAATCTGATCACTATGAAAAAGTTTTGAAAAATGAGCTTGCTAAGCGAGAGTTGTAAACCAAGAGAAACTTAAAGTTAAAACCTACAATTAAATTATTAAGAGAATTATAAAAGATTTTAAACTTCAAGAAAATGGAAAAGGCGGGATGTTGGTAAATTAGAAGGCAAAGATTTTCGGCAAAAATTCAAAAACTTCACGCAAATATCAAATGTAAGGAACACTAACGCTTTGATTTGGTAGTAAAATAAATTTGTAATAAAGACTACATATTAAGAACAAATGAATAGTGCAAACTTTACACAACTACTAGGTGTAGAGAATACTAACAGTTTACGGCTTATTAATGTACATGGTTACAATAAAGCTGCATATCTTTGTCGACTTCTGTGCACAATAGTGTGATTGCTGGTTCATTTTAAACCACTTTTGCAGGCAATTTACATCAATTAAACGATAGCTCTTCATGTGCAAGATTTTGTGAAACATATTATAAACACGGCTAAGAAAGATTTAACTTTAATGCAACCCATTTAAGACAAAATTACATCTCTTCAATGATCTAAGGACACTTGAACATAATTTTTAAATCAATTTAGATTACTTTTGAGGGTAAACAAACTCACTTAATTGATGTCTCACATATGAATCCTTGAAAATTTCTTGACTTCAGTTACAAAGTCTCTGCAAGTCTATCGAATTAAGGTTAACACGTAACGTAAACTTTAAACAAACACATAACGTAAAGAATATTTTAGTCGGATTCGTAATTTTGATATTGCTCCGATATTTCTTTCAGCATTTATTGAAAAATGAGTCTCCATAATGTTTTAAAGACAATAAACATTAGGTTTAAACCACTCTGCAATACTGCTGAGTGTAAGCAAGCGCGCCCAACTGACGTATATATTTCATTCCCTGTAAATTTTTATATCTCAGGAAAAAATTTCGGTTTTTGCAATGCTCTAGAACAAAGGCTAACATGCAGTGTAAAAAATTACACGGATATTATGATCAACATTCATGAAAAAATTATGTCTCTACAATGGTCTGAGGACATATAAACAATGAGTGTAAACTACTTTACATCACTGTTGGATGTAAACAAACGCGCCTACGTGACGTCTCACATTTGATCCTTTGAAAACTTCTAGACTCCAAGAAAAAATTAGGTTTCTGGAATGCTCAAAAACGAAGATAAATACATATGTAGTGTAAACTTCATGTAAACACCTGGTGTAAAGAAGATTTTAGTCAGATTCGTAATTTTGATATTGTTCCGATATTACCATTAATATTTATGAAAAAATTAAGTCTACATAATGTTCTATGGGCAAACTAACAATTGGTGTAAACTACTTTACAACACCGTAGAGTGTAAACATATGCGCCAGACTGGCATATCAAATTTGGTTCCTGGACCATTTCTAGACTTGATAAACGTGTCCCTGACTCGTAACCGGAGAAGCAGGCAGAAAAAACAAGACAGAAACGCATTTTAAACTCCAAATTTTTGACTTTACACTCGCTAAATATTAATGTATAGACAAATTGCTTTGACATGCACCCGATATAAAGCCCTTTATTTTTATTCTATTGGACTTATCCCGACTTCTGGACGGAGAAAGTAGCGAACAAAAAACGCAACAAAAACGTATTTTCCATCATTTAGAACACTGTAAACTTTAAAATTCCGTACCGAACTCCCCATTGAGTTTAAAGAAATTCGGTTTGGTTCAATTTGTAGCTTTTAAATCGTAGTACATTCCTGTGTGCCAAAATTCTGTTGCAAAAATTATTTGGTATGATTTATTAATCAAACTTCGGAAAAAAACGTGTTTTTTCGCCCATTTTTTACCTCTGATTTCGAACTTTACACCCCCATAAATAACTCAATATTGCGTTTTTTTAAATGCGGTTTGCTGCGATGTTTAGCCCCTGTGAGGCACTTTATTAATGCTGTCTTCGATTTGCACTGACTCATAAAGGGAAAAATTTGGCAGAGAAATCTTAATTAAAATCCGTTTTTTTACACCATCCACTAGAGTGTAAACTTTAAACCCCAGGATCTAACTCACCATAGAGCATAGAAGACTTTGCTTATATGCAGAATGTAGCCCTTGATCCGCTCTACATTTCTGTCAGAAACCATTTTAAAAACCTCATAACCGGAGTTAGTATCGGACATAGGAAGGTTGAAAACTCGACCAAAAAGTGCTTTTTCACCCCCAGATTTTCGCACTCCTTACACTGCCGTTCGATAACTAATGCGAATTTCAAAAAAACAAAAAAAGTGCCATCTGTAGAATTCATCTCTCTATTATCCTATCCTGTTCAATCCTTCGAGTCATCAATACTCAGTTGTCCACATGCCGCAGTAAAAAGGTCCCAAAATTTGTCCCATGTTATAACGTTACACAAAAACTTTACACCTTCTTTACACAGTCAATTATGAGTTTCAAGAAAAAAAAATACGGGCAGCGAATTTTTTTATTATCTTTCTTTTAAAAAAACCGCACCTTCCAGAAGTGTCCCGTTATAGCTGTAGGGGGGTGCACAGGTTTTGGGGGTACCCAAGTATATTATAGGTATCGCGCTAACGCGCTACCTAAGATAGGAGCATGATGAGATGATGCAGGTTCATTTTCTCCTGCTTCGGCATCTGATGAGCTATTAAAATTTCCGGTCTATCATTATGCATTGCATGTATTTGCATGGTTATCTCGCTCACTCTTCTTGCGCCATGTCCTAAGTTCTTTTGTGCAAACCTGTTTGCCTATGTTTAGTGCCTTACCGCGCTACTATGCCATCAGGCATGGGCGTGGGGAGTCTAGGGGTGTACACCACCGCGCAGAAGTTGAGAACCCCCGCATATTACTGTACACCCCAGAATTATATTTTTAGTAACATTTTTGGCAATCTTTGATGATCCCCATTCTCCCCGAAATTTTCTTGCTGTCTACCCCACCTGGGCGTGGGTGGTTGGGGGTTCGACGGGTATGCACACCCCCAGAAGGCCGAATACCTCAGAATTCAATTTTTGAAAATTTTTCTTCTCGTTTTTTCGCAATTTTTTTTATGCTAATGGGTAGTTCTCGATGAGAAACGGTGCAAAATGGTGTTTTTTGCTATATCACTAGTTTTAGACCATTTTTAAAAATTTAAAAAATCTTGCACCCTTAAAATTTTGGTGTTGTCCACGTATGTATGCCATTACAAGAGCGGTCGTTCGAACTTACTTTAGTTAAGCTTAGTAAAAAACATGATTTGTAGTTTTCTTTTATTCACATTGATCAGTTCTTTCAATAGATAAACTGTTGTGTTTTTTATTCTCAAACTTAGTTCACGACTACCTTCTCTGTATGCCACAAAGTATGCTTTGATTTATGTGTTGCTTAGATAAAAATGATGTTTAGCAGATTCTGATGACTTTTTGGGCGCCGCATAGGTGACTTTTTCCGAGTCATTCTTTTATGTTTTTAATAATCCGCTATTCCGAGTAGATTTGTCCTTTTTGTTCCATCGAAGCATTTTTCTTTGCAGTGATTTATAATTTATCTAAGTTTTCGTAAGCGAGTTTTGAAAATCTCTAACTTTTTTCAGATTACTTATGATTCTGTCTATCAGAAGACGACAAAAACCGATACTTTTAGCATCATGGACAGGAATTTTGGACAATTTTTGACACGGTAGTAAAATTTGAGGTTCTAACACATCTTCGTAGGGTTTAGTGGTCTGGAGATCCAGAAGTCCAGCTCGGCGGTTCCCCCTAAAAATCAGTAGACCCCTAGAATTAAATTTTTAGTCCTATTTTTGATAATTTTGCCCCATCAAACCCTTTCCTAGAATCATACAGCTGTTCACATGTAGTCCCCCTGTCAGAAAATACTGAGTACGCCACTAGCCTCACATCGAATCATGTGAAATTTTGTTGCTCGAAAAACGTTATCAACACAAAATAGGGGAAACGATCTGGTTTAACAAAAAAGTCAGAATCTTAGCTACGCATGAAAACGGGGATTTGGGGTTGAAGTTGAGTTTATTATTATTATTATTAATTATCATTATTATTATTATTATTATTATTATTATTATTATTATTATTGTATTATTATTATTATTAACTTATTATTCATGCAAATGAATTTTTTTGAAGAAAAATATCGAAAATGTATCTTTGTCACTATCATCATTTTTGGCACTTTTTGACCTTCGATGGTTTTTGTACCCTTAATATTTTTATCTTTACTTTTAACCGTTATCTTGCTCCTTAACGTCTAGAATTAATAATTTTGTCAAGACTTGCCGACACATTTTATTCTAAAAAACGATTAAATTTTTTATTTTCGACAAGTTGGTGTTAAAAATTAGGTTAAAACATAAATCGCTTTATTATCGAAGCATAGATTTGATTACTAAACGTGTTGTTCTTATCTAGAATAATTAATTTGAGCAAACTCAACGTTGTAATTAGACTTAAGGCCTAATTTAATTTTATTCTGCTTTTTAATTTGAATTCATATACCTCTTATTTTGAAGTTTTATTTCAAGAAGCAAATAAGAACTCTATTAAAGAAAAGGTATATAAAATAAATCTGTTATTAAGATTTCACGGACTGACCGACACTCGCTGCCGATGTAATGAATGCTGTTAGGATATCAATCTCAGACCTCAATTTATATTTGTTTTTAATTTATATTTTCTGAGTTTTTCTTAATCATTTAAAGATTTGTCACCTTTTCATAAAATTTAAAAATGTTTTTTATCACATATGAAAATTCTATAAAGCTTTGTTTAAGCGGAATAGCTTCTGTGCGGGAGCCCAAATCATCAGTTGGCAAATTAAGAAAAAGAAAATTATGGTAAGAGAAGAAAAAAATATACATATGTTAATATGGTATTCTAATCACTATTAAATATATCGAAGTATTGCTCAAAATTGTATCTTGCCGTTGCATCTCGTCGATTGACTTATTTCCGAGAATATTTGTTTTAGTTTTGTCGGATTTTTTGTTTTATTACTTATCATAATTAGCATTTGCTGGAGTGCTAGAGCAATCAGAAAATTCCATGGTTTTTGACCAGCTTTCAGCAGAACTTCGCTGGCTGGTTCACATCATTTTATTCGAAAGGAATCATTATACAAAATCAAAAATCTCAATAAGAATAAAAGTGAGGCAAAAAAATTATTAGAGGTACGGAAAGACAAATGACGACAAAGAGGGACAAATAAGAAAACTTGAAAATTTTGATAAAATTAGAAAAATAAAAGAATACTAAAAATTAGAACATTGGTCACATGCGAAAATATGCAAAATATTTTAAATAGAAATTCTATTATATGAGAAATGAGTACATAAATGTCGAATGAGCGATAAAGACATTCTTTGGGGGATTTAGGGGCACAGATCTTAGAATAGAAAAATGGGAAATTTTTAGAGAAAAATAACGGAAAAATAAAGCCCAAATTGAAAAATCGGAAATTTTCTTAAAATGTGCCCAAAATTTGACCATAAATTGCGGACTAACATAGTTTTAATGCTATTTTAGCATTTATACTAGTCATTCTTGCCCAGAAATCTCACTAATTGACCCTACAGACCGACCGATTCCCAGATTGGCCGTGTTGAGCATCTATAATGGGATAGGTTAAAAATAATCACTTAAAAAATTGAATGAAGGATATACCTTAGACTCGATAATGTTTAGACGCACGATATAAATACAAAAAAATAGTCGGTCGTCGCTCTCTCGTTTATATCTTACTATGACAAACATTCAATTTCCAATTATTCAATGAATGATTCGATATTGAAAATAGTGCCAGGATCAGTTTTTTAACAAAACTTATTAAACGCATATTATCGAACCAGATTCGAAATTTTCCCAAAAGTAGAAAAACGGAGCGAAAACTCGACCTTGAAAAATAGACGAAAATTCGATTTTAACCCGCGAAAAATCATCGCATCAAGTACGGAAAGACATTCAAAATATACAGAGAAATTCATGACATGTATAGCGGAGTTTATGAAAAACAATCTCCAGGAAATTTTTTTGCGAATTCATCTTAGGATTACAGTAAAACTGCCAGAGGCTATTTTTTGTTATGCACCGGCAAATAAGCTCGTTTTTATAACAAGTAAAAGCGCCTAAATTTGATCAGCATATTTAATTTAATTCTTATGAAAAAAATGCGAGATTACCTACGCCTTCCGGCATATTTTGCGCGCAACCCATCTTAATTATTATTGTTATCTGTTATCTTATTTTTTACTATTTAAATTTAGTATTTTAGCCGTTTTTAATTCAAGTAATACATAACGCTATTCCCGTGATTGACAATATGTGTTCATATTCTCAACTGAATATAAAATAAACTTTAGATCAAATTTCTCAAATTTCAATTAAATTTAAAGGACACAGCTTAATAATGTATCAGTTAATAAGAATGTAGGAGATTTTATTGATATCAATATCTAGTCGGTTGTTATAACGATGAGCAATTTACCAGGAAATATAATACGTAAAAGAAAAATATATAGAAAAAGATAATTTTATGCTCAACAACTTCTGAATCTTTTAAGAGTAATTTGCGATGATGATTAATCCGCATTAAGCTACGATGCAATCGAAAATGGAAATAAATGAAAGTAGTAATAAAAAAGGGTTAATGTCGTACAGACACGCTAAGCACACATTATTCGCTAATAAATCTTTCATTTGACGGTAGATTTTAGCCTCAGGCCTTCACTTAGGGCGTATTATTTCTTACCGTTATTCAAGTATAATCAGATATCTTATTTGTTCCTCTGACAATTTGCGCCGGATTTAATGAAAAAACCACCGCTGTGAGCAATAATTGTACGTAATTCGAAGACGATGGAGTGATAAAAATAGACGCGAATTAACCAAAAATGACCACTGCTGGCCGCATTATTATTTTATCGAAACAAAACTCTATTTGCAGTCGTTATGACAACCTGAAATTACGAAAAATTACAAAAAAACGCGTTCGTTATTCCAGGATTAGCCTAAATATCAGTCGTCCTATTGACATAGTCGCGCAAGTAAGCCGACCCAGCTAAAATGATATTATTTCAGGTATTTGTGGTATGTTTGTATTGATTCGCTTTACAGATATGAAGAAAGCAAACTTGATCGAATGTGGAGGTGGAATTAGGCTAAAAAATCGGAAAAATCGATATGACTCAGTTGTGAAATATGTATTTATTGAAATAATTGTCCAATTATATAAGTGCAGGGTAGGTGATACGAAACTTCGTACAAGGAAGGGTAGTGCACCATCAACCTGAAGTTTTTGTGTCAAATACTTCATCGGATGACAGTATTTTAAGTTTTGCATGAAAAGAGTTTGACTTTTATGTCTTTAGTCTACGGGTGACTAGCATCGGTGGGCAGCACCAAAATTCTGGGGAGGGAGGGAGGGGTTAAAAAATTTCTGGGGGGGTGAAAAAATTTTCGAATGGTCAAAACATGAGTCTTAAAAGTGGTCGTATGGTTAAAAAACACCATTTTTCGACGTTTCTCATCGAGCACTATCCAATGGCATCAAAAAATCGCTAAAAACAAAAATTCTCAAAAATTGAATCTCGGGAGAGGGTGGTATTTTGATTTCTGGATTTCTGGGGGTATTCCAAATTCTGGGAGTGCATACCTCCAACCCTCCACGCCCAGGTGTGATGACTGGGTGACTTAGGATTTAGAGAATAAAACTCTGAAACGGAGCATTAAGCCTCACACAGCTGTCGTATCTAATGTTTCCTCCGTTGTAAAGCACATTAAATAACGACCAAATCTCGCTCAAAGCACACTAATTTTACTCAAGCATCAGTGAGCAAACGATGAAATATGATTTCTTTTGAAAATGATTTACCCAGGACAATGCACTTGACTAGAATCTTCTTAAGGATCATGTCATGCAGCAAAGGCATCAAATTGAAGTGAAATGCACATGGTTTTCGTACTAGTCAGTATTATGAGCAAGCATTGAGTGAGCAATCAGCAATAAATTCAGAAAAGTTGAAATATTGAGCAATTTCCTTGAAAATTTTGCAGATTAGTCACTTTTGCTACCGCTCATGAAACGAAACGAAGGCTACTAGCCTTTTAATACACTCTCTTATTCAGAATCGAATAGCCTTTCAAACGGTGCATTGCATTTTGTATTAAATCTAGTGCATTCCCCTCATACAAAGTTTCGTGTCACCCAGAATTCATTAGAAAAATATGCTAAAAATTGCTGAGATATAGTAATAATAGTAGGTCCTGTTCTTGTGACTTAGATGCACATGTTGGCGTAGATGGAGCGTTCGGTGGGTGAGGGAATTTCAACCTTCATTCAGAAGTAGAAAAAAACACCCGCAGGGTATTGCAGACCCAATAGAATTCTATTTTTGATAACATTTCTTGGCAATTTACAGCGATTTCACCAATCAAACCCGCCAGAATTTTCACGCTGCCCATGTATGCTTAGATGACTTCACCCTTTTATATATTTAATTTAGAAGAGCGTTATTTTGAATTTAAGCGAATGCGCAGAAAATTTGAAAATGTACCTTAGATTCTTAAAGCTAGCACGACGATGACAAAAAAATTCAATAAATCCCTTATAACGCAAAAATCTCTGTAAATCTGCATGATTCGCGCAATTGTATTCAAAACCGCAACTATTGACAAGAAAAGGTCAGTTTAGTTCATAATTTTTGCTGCATACAACGTCAGCACCATACGTGGGCAGCAAGAAAATTCTGGGGGAGGGGTGCAAGATTATTTTGAAGGTCGAAAAATGGCCTTAAAAATGGTGGTATGGCGATAAAAACACCATTTTTCGACATTGGCATCAAAAAATTGCAAAAAAACGAAAAAAATTTTCAAAAATTGAATTCTGGGGGGTATTTTGATTTCTGGGGGGGGTATTTTGGGTTCTGGGGGGATGCATACCCCCCAAACCCCCACGCCCAGGTGTGGTCAGCACCCATATTAAATTCAGCAAATGAATTCAGTAATCAATTATTCAGTCACTAGCAAGAAAAATGCCACGATTAAACAAAAAAGACGAATATACTTGGAACTACGGATAATTAAGGATATAAAAGGAAGAGATTAGGAAAAAGCTACCTATGTTTATGCCTAAAGTCGCATAATCTTTCAAAAATCAGACTTTCTCAAAGCAACACAAAAAATCGAAGTTATTCTGCGGCCTGCAGATTGAAATAAACTATTAAACCGAAAAACGATTGAAAAAGTAGCAAGTAAGCTATGCACCAGCTATGGGAAAGCGGATGAAGTAAGCAAGGAGCGACTTTGTAAGCCAATTAAATGAAGTAGCAAACACGATGCATTCGAAACAATCAAAGAAATTGTTCATTTTAGTAAGAAAGTCGGAAGCTTACGTGAAACAGACTGCATGTAGGCATGTTTGCATGCCCGCAAAGATCTGTTGCAGTAACCAGTTGACGCCAGGTTTGTTTGCTATACTGCTCATGTTTACAAATTAAAATACCTTTAAATACAATTACACTTAATTTTCTAGCAATCACGATGCGAACCAAGTCAGCGTTGCAACTCGCTAGCAGTTTGCAAAAATTAAACATAGATTATGTTCATACACTTTTAATGTAAAGCATTGAAAATTAATTCCAGAGGCCGCAGAATATACCTTAGATTTTTCGCGATGCTTAGAAGAAGTCTGATTTTTGACAGATTGTGCGACTTTAAGCATAAACATAGGTAGCTTTTTCCTGGTCACCTCCTTTTATATTATTCTGAACATCAACATTTTTTAAACAAGACAACCTTACCTTATTTAAACAAATTAAATGTAAAGTTTACGCAACTAATAAGTGTTTCGAAGACTTACATTCAGATTCGCAATCCTGACGTTACATCGAACACTTAAAAAAATTAAACTTCTGTAACCCTCTGCGACTAAAGATTATTTTTAGTGTTAACATTACACAATTACTGGGGGTTCAAAACATAGAGCCAGGCTCGTTATCCTGATCTTACTGAACATATTTCGAAAAAAATTGACTGTTGCAACGTTCTGGAAGTAATACGATCAACTTTTATGAAAAACTTAAGTCCTCACAATTGCCTGAAAGCAAATAAATATCAGATGTAAACCAGTGTGAACAAAGGCGCATAACTGGCGCATCAGGTCTGACCCCTCGTACATTTTTAGACTTGCAGAGAAAAACAAGACTGAAACACGTTTAACTTACCTAATTTTGGACTTCACCTCCCGAAAAAGCTATATATTGATGTGAATATATCAATATATAGCTTTTTGACGTGTATCCCTTAGAAAGTACTTATTTTTATTTTATTCGATTTGTCTTGACTTCTCAAGGAAAAATTGTCCAACGAAAAAAAGAGACAAAAACGCATTTTTCTACTATCCACCAAATTGTAAACTCCAAAAATCTGAACCTAACTCCCAATTGAGTGTAAATAAATTCGATTCGGGCCAGTTTCTTGTCCGTAAATTTTAGTACCTTTGTATGTGAAAAACTTTGGTTCCACATCATATCTGAGACATTGACCAATCAAAAAAGGGGAAAACGTGTTTTTCCAAACCGTTTTTAACCCCACATTTTAAACTTTACCCAGAAGTAACGCAATATTAAGTTTTTAAACGCAATTTGCTGTGACGTGTCGCCCCTGGAACGTACTTACTTTTTATTTTATCAAACTTGTCCCGACTTATAAGCGGAGAGGTTGACGGAGGAATCTTAGACATAAGCTGTTTTTTTACACTGTCCACTAAAGTGTTAAGTTTAAACCCCTGTATCTAACTCTATTTAAAGTATAAAATACTTTGCTGGTAAGCACAAAGTAGCCCTTAAGCCGTAGTACATTTCAATCAGAAAAAATTTTCAGGACTCATAAGTGGAATGGTTGGCAGACATCCAGAAGTCAAAAGCGCAACCAAAATTTGTATTTACATCCGCTGATTTTTACACTCTTTACATTATCCCTCAAGAAATAGTGCGAAATTTAGAAAAAAACAAAAAAATTCAGAGAATTCTATATTCTACAATGCTATACTATTAAAATGCGTGAGATGTTTACACAAGGTTGTGTAGACGCTGGCGAAAAAACCATCAAAAATCGCTGTATGTTATAACGTTACGCCAAAACTTTACACGCTCATCACAAACTCAATATTGAGTGTACGGGCGCATAATCTTTTTTATTATCTATCGATTAAACAAACCGCACCTCCCAGATGTGTCCCGTTATAGCTGTAGGGGGCTCATATGTTGCGGGTACCCAGAATATATTGTAGATAAGCGCTAACGCGCTACCTATGATCTGATTTGAAAAAATCAGTAATACTGACAAAGAATCCAAACAAAGAATTATTAATATTAAAAAATAAATAATTTGAATAATAATACAAAATTCTTCGTTTTTATTTCAATATCTCCCTATTAATTTACGTCTCTTTTATTTCATAGCGTATAGGTTCATGCGATAATGCCTTACAGCATGCAATTTATCGAACGACGGATAAATTAAATGAATTCTAGATGGCCAGCAATAAGGTCAAATTTTGTCAAAATGCATGAAATTGTGAATGACCCGTGGCGATTACGTTGGATCGGTATTTTGACATTTAAAATTATCCTTCGAATATCAAATTTCGCAAGACATTCGAAATAAAATTTCTCGTACTTTGTTTACTTGCACGCTTATATTTCAAAAAGTGAAAGTCTTTGACCGCCTTTCTATGCCCAAGGTTATCGAGGTTATTTAGAGTGAACGTAAGAAAATTATGCACTAAAGGCTAAGTAATCGAATTGGGTAATATTTTCGGCATTCCGTTACGGATGACTAATGTATATACCTACACACGGCATAAATCAAATTATGACTCGACACCTTGGAGAAGTGTTTATAAAAGAAAATGATATAAAAGGACAAAAACGACAAAAAAAGCGTAAAAATCTAAAAATTGAGATAAACGCGTATCGGATCAATAAATATTGCAGACGATGAAATAAATGGAAATAATATCTCAAATATGATTTGATATATATACTATCGTGCAGAAATATCATGCTCGTAAGTTGCAAATCGTTTAAAAATATTTTAACACTATCAATAATACACAGAGCGTGGGATGGGACTTTTCGGAGGGGCTTACACTTCAATAATCTGGCAAAACACCTTACAAATTTCAAAAATCTGCATTTCTCGTAATTTTGTTCTAAAGAGACCATCCAGAGTGTGGTCGCTGACTATGCATGGTTAAAAATCACATATAAGTTGATCAGTATTTTTAGCAGTCAAAAACCTATCCAGAAAAAATTTTTTATTTTTTACTTCTCGGCGTTTCCAATTTTTCTCATAATTATTCGATTTTTTGGCTCGTCCACTAATCAAAAATTAGCGCCAGTCTATTGCATCGTTGCCAATTCTAAGTGTATAACCAAAGATAACAGTACGAAAATGACAATAGAAAAAATTGGACTAAAATATGCTGATACTTTAAAGCGGATTTCATGTAGTAGGTATGGCTTAAGTAGCCAGTTAAGTAAAAAAAGTTCTAAGAAGAGCAATTATACCTAATTAATTTGAATGAAGGGCACAGACGGGTAAATTTCAAGCGTTACGTGTAAAATATGGCCGAAGCCGTAATGTTTGCGTGGCACGCGCAACGATAAAATATGGATCGCGAAAAGCGAGCACACGATTTACAACATAGGGAGCAGTTATGGGTTGAAGAAATTTGTCGAAATTTAGTAAATACAATAGCAATGGCGAAGAAAACCAGTTCAAAAGTTAGCGCATTTTCGATAGTACAGAGGCGATACTCAAATAATAATGAATTGAGAAACTTGAAAACCCGCGTTCTTCATGCTGCGCGTGCGGTTTAGAAAAAGCGTGGGTAAATAAGTGTCGAAATGTAACATAACCATTAGTGATACCAATATTCCGATGAATTTCGTTATTGTATAACTCGTGATTTAGCCCCTAAATCTTTAAGTCAGCTGATTAACTAAAAAATTAGCTGAATAATTAAACGAAAAGCTATTTAAATACGCTCATATAACTTCTCAAATATGTGCCAAAAAATAAAAACCATAAGATCTCGCATTTTGGCCCCAATCAGCCTCGAAAATGTGCGGCGAATATTTTTGAAATATTTAAAAAAGTCAAGAGTCATTCTGAAAGAAACTAAACTAAAATGAGGAATTATAGGAATAAATCAGTACGCATCGCATTAAATTTTGAAAAATTTTAAATCGCGAATGCGACTCAATGCATGCAATTGGCAATGATGCAGTTGCTACTTCGTGTATTTTGGTCCCTCACAACTTATTCACGATCTGCAGTCTCAAAGCCCTTGGGTTTTTACACAAACTGACAAATTTGGCACATTTATGCCTTTTCCTTTTGACCCATTGGTGCTAATAAAAAAATATTAATAATGATCGAAATTCATTCGGCTTTTCTAAAGAATTACTGCAAAATAGACGATATGACTTAACTGCAGGATAAAGCATGTACACCTGCTATCCATTGAAAATTAATTACACTGAAATAGCCAATTTTACGATTAACTCGACAACCTCTGTTGAGATTTAAATGAAACAAATTGTTTTCGATAATTTTTAAATAGAAATATTTTGCCGGAAAAATTCTGCTAGCATATGGCAACAGTATGCTACGCTCTAAAAACTGCCCTTATTATGTATTGTCACCACAACTCACATATTTAGTTTTTTTCCGTTGAAGAGTATCAAAATATTTCGATATTTTTGTGCTCTAAACATGCGTTTTTGTTTTTCCTGTTTCCTAATAGTTCTTCCAGCAATCTCAGTTTTTTCCAATATGCCTGCTCCCATTGTCTGTGCATTTTACTGGTTGTATAATTCATGTTATTTAATGTTAATGCTAATTTTGAGAACTCCAAAAAACGCTTCTGAAGCATTATCCACTTGGCCGATTTTGTAAAGCATTAGCACTTTTTAATGTGGCCGTCCTGGAGGCAGCCATATTGGAAGAATACAAGAATTTTTCATGGTTTCATCAGTAATTTGTTAAGGTTATATCATGTTTTGAAATTTTATCCAGTAGATAAACAGAACATTTTATGTTTTTTTCGATAAACTATGTCTCATGATCAGGTTCCTCTTAGTTCTGTTAGGAAATTTCCAAAATCGTCAAAAATCTTTATTGTACGCTAAAGACGGCGTGAGCCATCACATAACTTGAGCGAAAATTTTGAGATTGAGGATAAAATCAAAAGAAAAATTATTAGACTGAGATTTGAAATCTAATGTTTAGGACTAGGAGCCAACATCTAATTCAGTGCTTCATATCATGTTTTATCCATTGGAATCCAAAAATCGAGAAAACACATAAAAATTAGTAGGTACCTTAAATTATTATTTTAAAATATAATTTCAAAGTTTTTACGTATTTTTGGATTATGGGTGTCAAAATCTTCAACTGATGTGCTTTTAATAAAGTGGTAAATTATAATGAATTGCGACTTCGAAAAGAATGTATAGAAATCGCAAATTCAAAAGCCATATGAAAAATTCGAATTACTGGAACGAAACTACAGTCAAAAAATTTCCTTTCATATTCATTACTCACTTCAATTTTCTGTGTAAACTTTTTCATTAAATATGTAACAATCTCGAGAAAAACTGCTTTTTTGTATATTATGGGTTATCACCATAGGCGAGCAGCATCAAAATTCTGGATCAGCGCCAAAGTTCTAGAGGTGGTGTGCAAGGTTTTTCATAGCTCAAAAAATGGTCTTAAAAATGGTGGTATAGCAAGAAAGCCACCATTTTTCCGCGTTTCTCATCGACCATTATCCGTTGGCATCAGAAATTGCGAGAAAAACTAAAAATATCAAAAATTGAATTTTGGAAGGGGCATTATGGTTTCTAAGGAAGTATTCGGCTTTCTGGAGGGCTGCAGACTCACCTGAAACCCCCGTCTCCCACGCCCACGATTGCCCTACAGCCGCAAAATCTCGAGTGCGTGAACACAGATTTTTGAGAACATATAAAAAAGGTAAATAGGTTTGGAATTTCTAAAGATATCCAACGCTTAGCGCCGAACTAGGGGCTATTTTGGTTTCTAAGGGAGAAGGGTATTCCGTCTTCGGGGGGGGGGTGCATACCGCGTTCCCTAAACTCCCCCTCCTATGCCCACGTGTGCTTATCACGTAAAATCATGATGAAAGCGGCATTGCTGCCAGTGACTGACATAAATTTCATATTTAAATAATTAATCTAGGATGTAAATTTCTAAATTTAGCTTGTACCTTTTTGAGTGTCTGTCAAAACGAGCACTTTTTGAATCTTTATGGCTCAGTGCAAAGTAATTAAAAGATATGAATAATTTAGGGAATAGCGAAGACAAATATTAATAAGAAAATATAATTTCATGCAGGTAATTGCAATGACTTTGTAAACATACACTACAGATGCTATTTTTGTTACTTATTTTTCTCCTTGCAATATTATCAAGTGAGAACTCATGTAGTGCAACATATAGATGCACCGCGTGGCCGATCGGGAGGTGGGGGGGAGGTTCAGTCGGTTTAAAGGAGTGAGTTGTCAAAAAGTGGGCTGCTTTAGGTTAAAATAACATCTAAAACTGGTATAAACGCTAACATAACATTAAAATACGTTATTACACAGTTTCTGGTCAATTTAAAGCGCATTTCAAAGAAAATTTTTACTTTTCATCCATTTTTGGCCCTCATGTTGCCTCATTTCCACCACAAAATTTTCCATTTTCCCATTTTGCGGGGTCTAGACCGCAAACCTCTCCACGTGCATGTTTGATCCCAAGCGAGTTTTCTAATCAAAAATGCATTTTTCTATGCATTATTTCTCTCCGGAATGTCATAAATTTAATAAAATCAAATAGCCCGGTTTTAACGGACGGACTGTGAAAGGCTACCCTTGTCTAGTGTATAGTTGTTGGACCTCTGCTAGAATTTGGTAGTACATTATAAATACATATACTTTACATATACTTTCTATCTCAATAAGGCCAGACTATTTTGATCATGGGAGAATAAAAATTGTACGAAAGTAATAATAATTTTATGAGCAATAACTGATAGCAGTATCTTTAGTTTCATCAAAGCGTTGTATGGTTTTGAATGCATTTTATTCATGTGAACCTGCGTCTTGCAGATATTTTTAACTCTGCGTACTTCTTTCTTTATGTTACTGCTGAAAACGTGCCGATTTTGACCTAGGTTTTGCAAACGTCATGGAAAAAACAAGCCCTTTAAAAAGAGGCAACAGTAAATATAAATGACACTAATTTTTGATGAGGAATGTGGACATTTTCATTTTTATAATGGTTTAAATCAATATTTTACTAAGTTGCACCTTTCTTGCAAACGCCGTAACCTGTAAGTAATAGTTTATCATACATGTACATAATATGTATATGTCATATATATATATATCATATATATATATATATATATATATATATATATATATATATATATATATATATATATATATATATATATATATATATATATATATATATATATATATATATATATATATATATATACATATATATATATATATATATACACATACACACAAACACACACACACACACACACACACACACACACACACACAAACTCACACTCACACACTCACACTCACACTCACACACACATACACGAATTTTCGCCATTTTTCTCAAATGCTTTTTAATATAAGTTTTAATCCAGGAGTTCAAATTTCCTAATAAAATTGTTTGTAATATATTTTTTAAATTCAAAATTGATGAAATAATTTTTAGCCGCTTTATGTCCTACTTTGTAAGATAAGGAACTCCGTTTATGTGCAAAGCGGATAGAAAGAACAACATACGTGAAATAAAGAATAAGGTAATTGCCTGAATAGCTGCAAAAAAACTTTAACGGTGACGTCATTCATTTCGCGTCTAGAATTTGTCTTCCTAATTCTCAGAAGCATTTTTATGGTAATATAATCTTCACACTCTTATTTTTCTTCGCTAAAAATAACAAAAAAACTCATCGCTCGTATCAAATATAAGCCCGCATTTTTAATATGCAAAACACGCACAGCTGTTTCTGAGCTGCAAATGTCAGAATTCATTAGATATGCAAAAATAGCTTATTTTCAACTCGGTGCTGCAGTTAGCCATGCGTAGACTAAAATTGCGATTCTATCAGTTCAGTCTGACAGATGATGAGAAAAATTTATTTTTAGCGAAATCGTGCATTTGGATCATTTGTCTTGGAGAGCGCTGGAAAACCGTGATCTGAATTTCGAGAAGTAATTATAATAACTTGACTTTAAAATACACACTGAGTTTAAATGATTATAACAAAGCGATAATATATTTAAAGAAATTGAAAAAAATTAATCTAATAGTTATCTTGTTCTAATAATTTAGCACCTATCAAATTATTTTTATAATTATAATCAACATAATTAGAGCACGGCTTAATCTTTATAAATTATTTTCTTATTTCATCAAATTTTTAGAATTTTGTAATGAATCGTACGAAAAGCGAAGTGGAAGAATCGGTGTCGACCGTAAACGATGCCGAAATTGAATTACTCTTGCAGCAACTGACGGAAGAAGAACTTGAAAATTTTGACTTGGAGATTGACCCCGACGTATGTGTAGTCTTAAGACTGCATTCTTATGACTTAATTAAAATGTTTGCAATACGTGTGAGTAATGCGGTCAGTAAGCGGCGTTTATCATTTAATCATACCTATCACTTTGTCACTAACATGTTTGCATCACCAGAAGCATGGCCAGTCTGAGGATCAGACGCACTAGAGCACAGCATGGCCGCTCTGAAAACAAGTTAGCCGGTCTGGGGGTCATTCAAAGAGTTTTTTGAGCCAAAATGTCCTCAAAAGTGGTATAAATGCTAAAATCACGTTTTTACAGCCTTTAATTCTTTTTGGTACGTCTCAAAAATTATTTTGATTTCGAGACATTCCCCCTTCATTTCGCTATTTTGTCTCCTATTCTGTATCGTTTTTTTATCGTTTTTTTACTATTTTTTGCATGACTTATGTTTCTGCGAAATAAACATTACAAAACTCGATTAGTTTACAGTTTCTACCGATTTCTAAAAGTAGAAACTATCGTCTCCTGCAATTTTTGGCATCCTTCTCTCCTGAAATGAATTCTCCTTATTGCTTGAAGGAATTAATAAGTCATTCACATGATAAAATAGTATACTAGGAGGACTGGACCCTCAGATTAAAAGAAATTTTCTGAGAAAATAGGACAAAATAATAGCCAAAAATGGATGAAAATCTAATTTTTTTAAAGTGCTAAAAATGACTAGAAACTACGACTGAACCTTAAACTCTCACTAAATGACCCCCTCCAATTCATCTAACCCTCACTTGTATCGGCCATGCTGTGCATCTATGTCCAGGACTATTAAATCCCACTTCCTTATTTAACCTCGATCCAACCAGCTTCATAATTAATGTTAGATTATTTTGAAACACGAGATTCAATTTTTTGTTCATGAAATAGAGTGAAAAAATTATAAAAAGCAAACAAATCGTAGGAATTAGCTTAGTTGATGTATATTTAATTTTGAAGCGGATTGATTATAATTGCATCATTAATATTAAATATCAAATAAAAATCTATTATTGACCTAATTTTTTCTCTTCAATTTAAATTAGAATTCACTTTTACCCGCTAATCAACGCTGTCGAGATCAGACGAAGAAAGAGCCTACAGGTCCACTTAACCGACAAAAATTGATAACATTTCTGGAAGATAAAGCTAAACAAGAAGCCGATTGGGAGGAACGAGTGCCGTTTGAACCTGGTGTCAAAAGAGGTACGCATTTTAGAGACACAGCTTAAATATTACGCATTAATCTGCAAATATAATTAAAGTTAATACATGATGTAAGTTATAAACAACATAAATTGACTTTTTCGTTTGTTATAATAATTGGTATCAAGGGCTCAAATAATTTAATAAAAAATGAATAGCACTATAAAGATCACGATTAATTTTAAACTTAATGACTGTGGTTTAGGCTATACTATGATATTACAATTGATATTTACAAATTTAATGGATTAAATTATATTGTTATTCAGCAAAAATTGAAGTAAATTAGCATTTACTTGCTAATGAAAAGAAGAATATTAAAAGAAAGTTTCGAATGAATTCATTTCTTGAATTGTTACAATAATACGTAAGAAGATAATCAATTGAGAATAGAATATCTGGGAAATCGAAAATCTGATTAAGAATTACTATAACTTATTGACTTGAATCAAATTATAATGTTATTAAACCCTAGATTAGTGATTCAGAATTGATCGACAGATGAAAATCAGTAACAATTGATCGACTAAATTCCTATGCGAATCTGATCACTAAATAAATTTATCTAAAGCGATTACGAAGGCGCTTTACACTATGGCATAAATGAAAGATTACATTCGGCTATTCGCGAGACTTGAGAAAGTTTTCAGTTAATTTTGGTTTTGTCAGGAAATACTTGGAAACAACCCGATGATTTGGTTAAAAAGGACTACGAAATGGACGACAGCATGAAAATTGAGCTTGACGTTGATGACGAGTTTGCTGAGTCTTTAAAAGAAGCGAATGAACGAGACTGGATAGATTTGGCCGGTAAGCGTAAAAGTGTAAATATAAAAGAATGTACACAGGGTGTAAATATAAATTATGCAAAAAGTAGGTATACATTTAAAAAATATAAAAGAAGGTACTCTTAAAACATAAAAAGCGAATCACTGCCACAATAAAAAGTTTTCTGTCTGCCTTTAATCCAGTCCCAAAAGAGATGGACTTTGAATTTTTCCTCTGGAAACAATTTCTTAAGTAATATAAAATGATAGAAAATGAGACATTCGGCAATTCTTTATAAAAAATCAAATGTGAGTGCAGCAGGCAAATTTTTGTTGCTCTATTTTTTTAAATTAAATATATTTAGGTATTCGAAAAAGCAACATTTAGAATTTTTCAGTTCGTAGAAGAGAATTCAGCTCTATACTGCCAAGTCTTTATTTAAAATTGACATCGTTCAACATGGTAAGACGTTGTTAAAAGTGCATTATTGTGAATATAGGTTCAAATTTAACATAAGCATCAAGCATGATTACAAAAGAAAACAGCATTAAATACGCTTACGGTATATTATAATTTCAATAAAATTATATTAGTTCTGACTTACTCGCTGTAGCGACATGTAGCGTGGAGCGGAGTTTTAAAAGAAAAACCCATGAGGTGGTTTCACCTGAGCGTTCAAAAATCCTCACAGAAATCATTTGAAAAATTAATAGCAAAAGCCAATATACCATTTTTTGAATTTATCTTCAAGGTGTATCCAGCATGCGTGGGCAGCAAGAAAATTCTGGGGGGGGGGTGCAAGATTTTTTGAAGGTCGAAAAATGGCCTTAAAAATGGTGGTATGGTGATAAAAACACCATTTTTCGACGTTTCTCATCAAGCACTATCCATTGGCATCAAAAAATTGCGAAAAAAACGAAAAAATTTTCAAAAATTGAATTCTGGGGGGGGGTATTTTGATTTCTGGGGGGGAGGGTATTTTGGTTTCTGGGAGGTGCATACCCCCTCCCCCAAACCCCCCACGTTCAGGTGTGGTATCCAGCAGGCATGTACTTAGCATCCTGAATTTAGCAGAGAGGATAATTTTAAGTCAAATACCTTCGACGTGCAAAAAGACGATGAAAACTGGAATTTCCCATTTTATTTTGACAAACTCTGTACAATGTGAAAAAGGAAAATTAGATAAAATCAAAAAAATTATACCTCATGCAAAGAATCCGTCTTTCAAAACAGATATTTACATGAGTATAAAACGATTTCCATATTTCCATATGAGATTGACATTTGAAACGTTGTTGGCTAGGCTTTTACACTCAATTCTTGTGAATTGCAAGACATAAAGGTAATAATTCGGCATAATGTGCTAAAAATACTAGATCGCTTTCTGAAAGGCGGTTTGAGTCAAACACATACCTGGGCGTGGGGGGTTTGGGGGTATGCTACCCCATAAATTGAAATACCCACCTCCCCACGCAGAATTCAATTTTTGAAAATTTTGTTGTTTTTTCGCAATTTTTCAGTGCCAATGGATAGTGCTCGATGAGAAACGATGAAAAATTGTCTTTTTCGCCCCTCAAAACTTTGATGCCGCCCACCTATGGTCAAACACCGTCAAACCAAGTTCGATTAAACCAGGTTTGACAGTGGTCTGAAAACTGTTCCATAACGAACTCTTGATGATGGTTTTATTAAACCGTTGTCTGAGGTTTTCAAACCACGTATCATGGAGGAATTTTTTAACCTTTTAGGCGTAGACTAAAAATGACCAGAGCGCAGTCTATATGTGGGTTCTGCGAATTCATAATCGATTTTTTCATTTTTAACCATTTTTTTATTGAAAAACTTTCGTTACAATCTTCGTCCAATTGTTCCTAATAATTTTAAATTTATTTTTGGTCAAAAATAAAGTTTTAATTTTAATTAATTTTATTTATTTTTTAAATTTTGAATGAAATTATAATTAAATTTTTAATTAGACCGTATTCAAGATTTTTAGGAGGAAGCCGAAAATCTTGAAGTCAGATTTATCAATACTTCGTTATACACAAAAAATCTATTGTTCAAAACCTAGCTACGCAACTGATTTCTATCCAATCCATGAACAATTTTTTAACTGTTGTCATTGTACTCAAATTGCTTGTGCGAATATACACATAAAAATTGAGTAATTAGGCGCGAAGTGTCGTAAAAATTTGACGTTTCTCCCGGTCTAACTTAAATTTGATTGGTTTCGAGCCCTTGAGAGGATGATAAAAAATGCATAAAGAATAGTAATTTTGCGTTTACTGGCTCCAGAGTACGCTAAAAATCTGTTTTGGCGATTTTTTTGAACGAACTTTATGAATTTCTCATTTTTTGCTTGGAAGACCCTTAGGAAAAACAAACATTTTTTATTTTAATGAGAAATATTTTTTCCTTTTCTCTACAGTTCTCTATTATGTTAGTTCAAAATTTAGTAGAAAAATTATTATTTTTACGAAGGACAAAGCAGTCTCATGATACGTGGTCGAATCGTCGCTATCTTTTGGCTGCACTTTGTCCTACTGGCTCTCCTGATCACCACAAATGCTGAAGGGAATTCAAGAATTTTAGCTCTTGTTAAATATGCAAATTTTTCCATTGCTGGCTTGAATAAAAGTCATGTTCTAAAATTTTTGAATATAAAAGGAGAAAGAAAAAATATATTGTCACCTGGCGGATCATTCCTTTCGTTCTAAACAATTTCCTACTAATTTCTAAACTTTACTAGGTTAAAAGTATCCAATGTTCTAATCTAGAATTCGCTACCGTTTTTAAAGTCTAATTGAAATGAAATTGATGGCAATAAACTGAATTAAATGAAATTATCGAATTAAAGACTAAAATTCTAATTGTATATTAAAATTGTTAAATGTTAATAAATTGAATTGAATTAATTGAATTATTTCTTGAGCGGCATATTCCTCATCCACTTCTGCTGCCTGATTCGAATAGATTTGATTTCCGGAAAAAAAGCAAAATTTACGAAGTGAAATGAAAGTTTGCTAAATAATGCAATTTGTATAATTGGAAAGTCAAAGTCCGATTAATAATTTTGATTGTAAAGATAAGCAGTGAAAGCTTTGTACGACGCAATATTTGAGCATCTTAATCCCTGATAAAAATTTTCGATTAGCAAAAAAATTCTCTGACTACTAATTTCTATACTAAAACAGTGGACTGAGTTTTCAGACCTACCCTTTTGATGATTTGAAAACGCAGTGCTATTTTGAAACCTCGTTTGAAGGCTTAAGGCCAGCTTTAAAATCAAAGCACGTTTATGCAACGAAAAAATTTTTTGCAGACTATGGCTTGACCGACTTTCAAACCAGGCTTCAGCTCAAACCTCCTTTTAGAAACCGACCCATTGACTTACTCCTAAGCTTAACGTGCGTTCTTGTTAAAGAGGTTCAGAAAACAAGATTTACACAAAAATAAAAAATCCTGCTGAGAATTGTTTAGGTTTATTAAGCAAAAATTGTGAACCTATTTTGGCAGTCTTTTAGATAAGCTTAGAGAATTTCTAATTTTTGACCGCATAGAAAATCAAATTTTTCTGCTAGGTTGTAAAAATTACTGAATTTGAAAACCTCAAGACTGCGCTTGGGAGCTTGGCTCTTCAAAACTTTGCTTTTGAAACATAGATTCACGAAATGATAAGCGAAAACTTCCAATTTCTATTTTTAAAATTATTCATATTTTTTGTTATTCTTTGCATACAATTACTTTTTCCATTAATAAGCCACCAGAATCACGCAAAATAAGGATGTCGCATATGCATTATTTTCAGGCATTCTCGGCCTACACAGCTTATTGAGCCAAACTCAATACTACAACGCGTTGACGGGCAAGGGCCAGGATACGGAAGTGACATTCTCAGGTCACTTATTGGTATTTTTTGTTATCATTTTATTAATATTTTATTCTACATATTATTTGCATTTGGTGCATTCTAAAGCAATTTAACACAACAATTCATTTCTTATTATTTATTTTCCATTCAGCAGGGGCTAGCCATTTACGAGCTAAAGTTTTGAATTTTTGACTATTTAAATTTTAAATTTTTTCATTACTTTTAAAAATTTCTGAATTTTTGACGTTTCAAGCCAGAGGCATGTTCCTGAGGGTCAGGTCATAATCAAACTTGTACGTGAGGAGATTGAAAATTTTAAACTGGAAAAACAAAAAAGCTCATGGAAAAAATTGGTTTAAAATGAAGGTTAAATAAGCAAGAATTAGAAATTGCGTTTAAGTATCTTTGAAATAACTACATATAATGTATGTATAGATTAACATGCTTCATACTTAATTTTAGAATTTGTCCCACCAAGGCTATTCTAGCTGAAAAATGTGCAGCAATGGTCAAAACAGATGCTTTTTACCTAGATGATACCAGGACATAAATTTTTTTGTGGATTTATAAATTATTATCAGTGATTTTCCAAATCTCAATTTTCTGCATTGATTTAATTCTCAAGCCCTAAAACTTAGCTTTATTTTATTTAAGGCGTTGTCAAATTTACCACTATTCCTACATTGCCAGACGAAGAACCAAATAAGACGAATATCGACGAATGTATAGAGAGATTAAGGAAGAACGATGCGACACTTACGGAAATTAATCTAAACAATTTAGAAGTAAAATTCAATTAATCTTAATAATTTTAAATAATTTAAATAATTTATTCGTATCGCTTAAATGCTTACTTTAAACAATTAAAATAATTTAGTAAAGATTATTTATCTGATGATAAGATTCAATTACAACATTTTATCATCCGAAACAATTTTATGTGATCCTAAACCAAGTTCTTACGTTAATTCTTAATATGTTTTAAGATTTTTCTCAACCCGTCTAGTTCTTGATTTATTGGGCTGTCACACATAACACAATTCGCCTGATTGGCGTGTGTTACGCAGTGCAAAGCAAGAACCATATTGCCAGCTTCGTATTCTTGCATCTAAAAAATTTCTAGTTTCTGAAACAATTTTTTATGCCAATTTCAAATCTGTTCTGTTTTCAGCAAAGCACCATTCTGTTTCAGAAATAAGTTAGAATTTATAAAATGAGCAAAAATCCTAAAATGTTCTTCAATGCAACTCCAACAGTGTAAAAACTTTCAGGTCTGGCCGACTGTATCTTCTCAAATGTGTCAAACACTTAGAATATACTTTCTCGAGTAGCAAAATGCATGGCAATGATTACGAGTTTTTCTTTCTTTTGAAAACATTTTTCAGAGAATAAAAAAGCGCCCTATTCCTAAAAACTATACAAGTCGTACACATGAATTTCTAAAAGACTAGACGTGCTAGAGAAAAATACCAAATAGATCTAAAATTAGCGTAAAAACTAGTTTAAGATGACATTTAATAT
Organism: Mermis nigrescens; assembly: GCA_036768485.1. Lineage (NCBI taxonomy): Eukaryota > Metazoa > Nematoda > Enoplea > Mermithida > Mermithidae > Mermis > Mermis nigrescens. The sequence goes on from JAVLUZ010000145.1 coordinate 2,331,264, forward strand.
TTTTAAGAACGTGAAGTATTAAGCTAGACACCTTTAATCTTTACACTGTATTAAATATGTAAATCAGGTGTAATATCTTACATGCTTAGGTATAAAACGCAACGTCAATGATATGAAAATTATGTGAAAGATCGTGTTAAGCATTCTGGCAGTTATGAGTCCATATATTATCATTTCGGCTGTTAGATTTATAAAACTTTGCTCGAAAAAATTCATAAGTTACATTAGTTTTAATATGCAAATATCTCAAAAACTAGACAAGCTAACGATAAAATTCAAAAGTCAGATTTAGAATCAGCGCAAAAAACTGATTTAGATTCTTTCTCAAATCTTTTAGAAGGAATGAAAAAATTGAAATGTTGTTGTTCAGTGTAATTATTTAGCTCAAAACAGAGGATTTCCCAATAGTTTGACATTCAAAAAATTAGTTGATTAATTAAATGACAATTTTAGTAAAATTTGAAACAATTTTTGACCTGTAAGTATTAAAAATATCAATTCATGAATCCTGACTGACTTGCAAACTTGAGACTTGACCTAAATCAATTTTGTTCTCAAAAGAGACGAAATATACGAAGTATAATTATGAACAAAAACGATCAAACTTTCGGTATTATGTCGAAAAATTAGCATAATTGCTTTTAATTCTGAATCCATTAAATAAATTCGATATTGATATCTCTATTCCTAAATTGCTATGTTTTACTTATTCAAATTTTTTCATCCATCACCTTTCTTTACGTTCTTAAAAAATACATAGAGAATAGATTATCGATTAATAATGAAATTTTATTATTAGAATGATAAATCTCGACTCGGTGAGCTTTTATTGGCCCTCGTTGATAATACGCACGTCAAAGATCTAAGTTTGTGCAACACAAACTGTCGTGATAGAGATCTCGAGGTAAGTGACTAAACACACTGTAAATAAAAGTCATCGAAAGCAACCGTATGTAGACTGCGCTTAAATTCTGGGGTGACTGGCATTCATGATATTAAAGCGTTAGGGGGCACGGTTCCTCCTACAGAAAATTTTTAACCCTCTGAGAATTGTTTTTACCCTCCCCGAAATATACTTTGTGTAAAAAGTTCTGTTTTAATCATTTTCTATCTCTTTGCTCGAAGTGTCGAAATTTCGGAGCTACGCGTCATGTGATCCTTTTCTGACTATATTTTGTCTAATTTGATCGCATTTTTCGATATTTCTTCAAAAGTATTTGTTTCTCAGAAAGAGAGTGTCGCAAGAAAAGCCGTAAAACTATATTTTTGATGCGTACACATTTTTTAAGCCAAAATACTTACTTTAAAATTTCAACCCTCACACCCCCCTAGAATTCCCGTGCTCTGCATGTCTGGTGCCTAGGGTATGTGGACGCCTGTTTACAGGTAGAAAAGGGTCAGAAATTGATATTCAAGAACCATGAGCACTATTTTTTGTCGTTTCTTTCGATTTCTATTCATGTTATTGGAAGAGAGCGAATAAGAGCAAAAAAATAACTTTGCGGACTGTGCGAGATTTTTTTTTTTGATTCCGGAGTCGAGTTTCCCCACGTAACCCCTCTCTCCCATTAGGTCTATGATGCAAGGATGTTGCATACGTAATCCCATATTTCGTATAAAAAATTGGGATGAAGGTTTTTTCCCCTGAACTTTGAATTCGTGGCCAGAGCATCTTATGTCTTCAAAAGATGCTCAAGTTTTATTGATTTCATTCTATCATGACATATATGTAAATCCTATTTTCAATCTTATTAAGTGCCTTGAAAAATTTTCGAGGGAATATTATTATAGGAAATTCGGGTTCTACGAAACCTTCGGTTAATTTATGTAGCGATCACTTATGAAATGATTACGAGCATACCTGGGCCTAGGGGGTTTGGGTATATACACCATACGTGGACAGCAAGAAAATCCTGGGGGGGTGTGCAAGATTTTTTGAAGTTCAAAAAATGGCCTTAAAAATTTTGGTATGGCGATAAAAACACCATTTTTCGACGTTTCTCATCAAGCACTAGCCATTGGCATCAAAAATTGCGAAAAAAACGAAAAAAAATTTTCAAAAATTGAATTCTGGGAGGGGTATTCTGATTTCTGAGGGTTATTTTGGTTTCTGTGGCGGTGTGCATACCCCTCTCCTCCCCCTTAAACCTCCCACCCACGCCCAGAGTGTCGTATACACCCCCCAGAAACCAGAATACTCCTCCTAGAAATCACAAAACCCTCCAGAATTCGATTTTTGAATTTTTTCCCGCAAGTTTTTGATGCCAATGGGAAGTTCTTAAAGAGAAACGTTTAAAAATGGTATTTTTCGCTATACTACCATTTTTACGGCGATTTTTTGACATTTGAAAAAATCTTGCACCCCACTCAAGAACTTTGGTGCCGCCCACCTATGATTACTAGCCGTTTATCACAGGGTCATCAGTTGGGCATTAGTAGAACGTAAAAGTAGATTATTTGCGATAATGCACAGATTTAATATCTCGGAATGACTTAAAGACTTCTCATATAAGAAAATTCGTTCTTTTTTGCTTTTCAGGCTCTATCTTACTCATTTGCTTTTCTTGGGGTAAATGCGTAGCTGATCTAGAGTATCATCCGTATCAACCTTAAGGACAACATCACTTTAACGGAATATCTTCCATTCAGAGTTTTTGCATAGAATTATTAATTTCTTCTGCTCGATTCACCAAACGCGATATAATTGGAAAAAATAATTACAATCTGTGTCGTTCAGCCGAGTTATATTCGACGCTCTAGAATAAAAAGAATTTGAAAATTATATGTAAAAGCTGAAGTTTTCTTTGTATCTTCTTAATTCTTTAGTCTATAATCTTAAATCGAAATTTTTAATTCTCGACCACGTCTTTTCTTCTTCTGAAATTTAGTTCTTTTTGAATGAATCGCTTCAACAGTAGTTTTTATTGCTGATTTTTTCTATTTAGTTGTCTGTTAGAGTTTGCTTTAATATCGAAACTCGGTAATCAGTCATTCTTAAGAATCTAGTCAAGCTGATAGAAAACAATGATACCCTGAAGGTTGTGAATATAGAATCGAACTACTTGAGTCCGGTTTTTCTGACCGTATTGGCGGCGGCCTTAGCAAAAAATAAATCAATTGTTGAATTTCGGGCCGATAATCAGGTGATGTTACTTACAAATTTTTATTTACTCTATTCACTGTTATTCATTTACGTATTAGTAATTCTTTTTGTTTATGCAGGTCTATAATTCAAATATTTATGTAATAAGTAATGTTTTAATCAATCTACTGATTTATTCAAAAATCTAAATGTTTTCATCTATTTGTATACAGTTACTCGATATTACCAAAATTTCATTTTATTTATTATATTAGAATATTCATCGGCTTTATAAATGCCTCATAGTATTCTGCATTTGTAATTATAGTTTTTGAATTTTTTCTCGCATTTTTTATTCAAATGTATTCTTTTCAGTTAATCAAATGCATATGTACTTATATTGCTTTGCATCATTATTACTAAGAATTTATTTTAGTCTTTACTTCTACACCAACATTCTTTAAAGCTTTTCATAAAGTTCTTAAACGTATTGAAATAAAATTAAATTCGTTTCAGAAACAGATTATTTTCTAAACTGATGTACCTAGATATTCTAGTATTTGAAATTCGGGGAGGGGAATGTTTAGATACATAGGAAGCAACCAAATTTTGTGAGTCTCAGTGGCGTACAATTGGTTGAAATCCCAAAAAACATGCCGAAAATTCAATTTTTGGGGGATCGATGTTGGAGGTCTGTCAAATTCTGGTGGATGTAAACCCCCTATCCTCAAACCCGTCACTCACGCCTATGTGTATATAGCAAAGGAAAATGCTCCGATGGAACATAAAAGGACGAGTATACTTGAAATCACGCATCATTTAGGACATAAAAGGAGGGGACTAGGGAAAAGTCACCTATAGCTGTGAAAGTTGTTAAAATATGCTGAAAAATTGGACTTCCGCTAAAAAACGCAAAACATCGACGTATATTCTGCGGCCTACTGAAGGGAGTGGCGCCCGTAGATGCACAAACATGGCCGATCTGAAGGGAAAGAGGGTTTGCCGGTCTTGAAGCTAAAAAATTGAGGTTTCTTCGGGCCAAAGTGACCTCAAAACTGTGGAGAAAATGTTAATTTGCGTCTATTTTTATCCTTCATTTTGCACCACGTTCCCGAGAAAATTTCCCATTTTGAATTCTGAGGGTCCAGACTACAGCTGGGCGTGTAGGTTTGGTAGTATACAGCCATTGAAACCAAAATATACACCTCACCAGAAACCAGAATACCCTCGCCCCTCAGGATTCAATTTCTGAATTTTTTTTGTTTTATTCGCAATTTTTTGATGCCAATGGATATTGCTCGATAAGAAACGTCGGAAAACGGTGTTTTTCGTCATACCACCATTTTTAGAGCCATTTTTCGACCTTTGAAAAATCTTGCACCCCCTTAGAATTTTGGTGCTGCCCAGCAATGGTCCAGCCAGACCCCTAACTTAACTTCTATCCCCACGTGCGTTTCTTGTTGTGCCTGTGTCGTAAAAATAAATAACATGAATAGCTTATTCCTTCTTGAAAAAACGATCACTAACTCAAAATTACATAATGTGCATTTTCACGCGAGTATAGCATGCAATGCTATTGGGCTGAAATTAACAATATGGTGTGCAAACCTTTGACGATTGAGTTCATATTAATTACATATTGCCAAAGAAATTTTAGTCTGATAAGAAACTAAATCGGTTATTGACATACATCAAAGCTTCTTCATAATCTCTTTTTCTGAGTCAGTGAAAAATGTTCAGTGAAAGCATGATTTTCAGAGGCCGCAGAAAGTACTTCGATTTTTTGCATTTTTTATCGGAAGTCTAATTTTTTAGCAGAATCCTACAACGTTCACAGCCATAAGTGACTTTTCCCTAGTCCCCTCCTTTTAAGTCATTAGTGATGCGTAATTCCGAGCATATTCGTCCTTTTTTGTTCCATCAGAGCATTTTCTTTGCTAGTAATCTAGTTTTAATTAGCAAGATTGAGTTAATCAGTCGGTTAATACATACGGTAACATGCCACAGTAATGACTGCAGTTCAAGAACGTAGAAAATAAGATTGTTCTGAGGATCAAAAATAAGATTGTTCTGAAGATCAGCATTATTTTTTTGAACATGACAACTTTACCTTATTTTAACAGATCAAATGTTTTCAGTGTAAACCTTACGCAACTATTATGTGTAAAGAAAAGTTAAACTCAGATACGCGATCATGACGTGACCGTGAATATTTTGAAACAATAAAGCTTCTGCGATGCTCTGGAACTAAAGTTAATTGTCAGGCTCATTACACGCTCGGTCTTGATTCTAAACAAAAAACAAAAAATATCTTTGAAATTTTTTTGATTGTCTATCTTTTAAAAAAACCGCACATCTCAGATGTGTCTCATTATAGTTGTGAGGGGGGTATATGTTGCGAATACCCAAGTATATTATAGGAAGGCACTAATGCACTACCTATGATTTATAGAATCAAACTTTCAAGTTAAAGTTGTACATAGTTGTCGACTAAAATTTAGCACAAAAATATGGGACTATGAGTTTTTTCAGAGTAAATAAAAGATCCATCGGTTGACTATTTATGCAAAAATATATGCTTTTACGATTGTATAATACTAATTTATGCCACATTTTTACTTGTTTTATCCATTAATATCTTTCAACATTTCAAATTTTTACTTTTAATTGCTAGGCCCAGTCGGCGCTAGGTTATGCTGCTGAAGTCGAAATAGCCAATTGCCTTGAAATGAATGATAATTTGCTCCGGTTAGGGTTAACGTTCAGATACATGGATCCCAGATATAGAGTGGCTGATGCCCTGGAACGAAACTACGAGCAATGTAAATCCACAATTTTTAAAAAAATCAATAAATATTTAATTAATTAAATAATTGATCAATTGTTATTTTATCCATTCAACGGATAAATCGTTTGACCTATTTAATAAGCTTTATTTCCAGTTTGATATTAATTTTCATTTAGTGCGACTCCGACGACTTGATAAGTGATATTGATAGACCATTGATCAAAAGTGCCTTATTCATCGCTAGTTGTATCGTTGCTTTCTATATTCTCCTAGGCAGTACAAATCATTTTTGTTCACCAGTTGATTTCCGAATTAATTGGTATTGTTTTGAATAAACAACTTTTACATCTACATATGTATAATTTTTTTATATTAGTCGCACTTCAAACTATTTTCAAGCTGTACTTATATAGATTTACAAAATCCCTTTATTTGTAAAGTTGTTAAAAAATGCCTGATAAAATTATTTGCGGAATAAGTTGTTTAGCATATGCTTGTCCTTGGCTTTTGTCTTTCACTTAACATTCGTTCTTTATAATTAATGCTGAACAACACGGAACAATAAATTTGAATCTTTTTTTATCGCTATAGAATTACAAAGTGATTTCATATCAGTTTTAACGCTGATTTAAAAGATCTAATTTCAGATTTTTCCATCGCATCAGTGTTTTGATCCATGGGCACTAACAATTTCAGCAAATTAATGCAAAGCATACAATGACACAATACAAAAAAGATCAGTAGAGCATTTTCAAATTATTCTTTTGAACACACTTAATTTTATAGTCTCTATGGAAATCTAAAGCACAATTCTGCGCAAGAATTTTTTTTATTCGTCATAAATAAAGTGCAATTACGCTTGTTATGTAACTTCTTAAACTTGTAGGAGGAGTCCAGACCAGTTGTTAAGTTAGGGAAATCAAGTCATTGTGAGTGTGACTAACTTTAGCCTACTTAACTGTTTAAACATATATACGATTGGATTTTATTTTTCATGCTTCTCAAATGACAAGATCTGCATTATACACAGCAAATGAGCAAGCAAAAATCGAATTTTCCCTGTTTTAATAATCTAATTCCATCCAATGCACATACTTCTCGTATGAAGAAGATAGAATGATGTATCAGAGTAAATAATGCTAGAAAGCAGCATTGAACGCCTATACCAAAAAGCAATCCTGACAACTTACTGGCGAATTGAAAATGGTGGTACTTTGCCCACTGGATAAACTTTATAGGACGCGAATGCATAATTAATTGTATAGTCAGTGATTTATCAAGAAATGACGATAATGCAGTTCACATATTATCAAAACCACTCAATCATTTTTTGAAGAAAACTTCTAGAGCACACTAATCTATAGCGTAAATGAATTCACTGCTCAATTTGACGAGCTATAATCGGTGTATATGACAGAAAATAAACTAATATTAGCATAATAAGTGAAAAAAATCAGCTTGCAAATCGAGTTTTAAAACATGATTTTTGATTATCCTTACTAAAATGAAATATATTTAATTTTTTTTAAAATTTAAAACTAAACGGAAAAACCGAAATTCCAAATAACTCAAGAATCAAATGTTGCTACTTTTATAACTAATATGTCATAAACCTTACAGTAAACTACTTGTTTACATTATACTGTGCTCATTTGAGAAGTGTAAAGTGAAAAATTATGATGCTAAGCGTCTTGTATTAATTCATGGTTCAGTAAAGAACTTCCAAGAAGTTCTATAGAAATTCACTAAATAACTTTGATCGAAGTTCTATAGAAGACCGTCAAAGTTCGATAAGACGTCAATTGAAGTTTGATAAATTTTTAATAGAACTTCGATAGGATGTACATTGAAGTCCGTCGAACTTCGAGACGAAGTTCGACTAATCTTTAATCGAACTTCGATGTTGTGCAAATCAAAGTTCGGCGTAAGTTCGACAAGCCATTTATAGAACATCTATAGTGAGCAAATCGAAGTTCGACAGATCTTTTATAGAACTTCAACAAGAACATACGAATCGAAGTTCTAAGAGACCAAGAAATGAGGTCATAGAACTTCGATTGAGCAAATAGCAAGGGTCATTTAAATTTAAATAATGGTGTAACTGCGAGAGTTACACGTTTAGGCGAACCTGCCTTAGCAGTTCGCAATAGCCATAACATAGCCAATACTAGTAGCTATCTATGATAGTGCACTGTGGGGTATGCCTTCGGTCTTCCCATTATTTCCCCAAATTTTCAATAATAAAAAACATTTAGATACTTGTCCGGTAGCATAGAGCTAAGTGTATGATAATAGTAATTGTTTAATGCATACCGCTTACGTGAATCGAGAACTTTCGATCTGAGATAAAAGTCATTTCAGTATTATGTTAAATTGATCGTTGTTTTAATTTACTGTAATGGCCCTTGAGGCCAGTGTACTGAAGGTCGTATTAGTTTTTTCTGGCTTTTGGTTTTTCGTTGGCCGGTTTATTCGACTGTACATTATCGTTTTTCTTGTATATTTTTTGTTTCCCGGCTATAGGCCGTGCGTTATTCGTCGAATAAAAGTATAGAAAACCAACCCAGTGGTTTTGGTTATACCAAGGGTTATGGGGTCGACCATCATCCCCATGCCGAGGACTTCTACCTTCTAGTGGACTGATAGGTAAACTCCGTATGATAGCCTTTTCTATTCGAAAATCATAATTTATTTCTCAAGCCAAAAATCGATCAAAATTATTATCTAATCTTTAAGGATGATTGATCAGCATAGAGCTCGTCGTTGTTGTTTTCATAGTTCAGCGTGCTACACAAATTAGGAACCAAAACATTTCGAATCAGGCACTGATTGAAAATAAGTTAAATTACAACTTGAGCTTGAGATAGGTCAACTGACCTCCGTGGCAAATACTATGACTAGGTAGGTAGCCTTAGGTCTTAGGGCAGCTACATGAGATCACCCGACATAGAAGCAGGAAGCAGCCAGCAATATTAGGGCTGAGGGGATCGAAGCCGTAAGGTCTGTAAGGGTCCAAAGATCGAAAGCCTTAGAGCCGCTGACCGCCAGCACGTTGACTAAGCACCTACGTACCTAGGTAAATCTCGAGGGTGAATGTTATATGGTTCGTATCTGTGACGACCGTGGTGACCCAGATCGAACCGCTGACATTTACATTGGACGCTCCCTCCCTTTAGGCTGCTAGCTACAGCCGAGCTGATCAATCATCGTAAAATTATTTTTCGATCCAAAAATTATCATTTTGGCCATCTAAAGATGTGTAACGTTTCATTCACCTTTGTTGTTGTATCGACCGCAATCGTGGCAGCGCGCAAAGAATTTAAGTAAGCGTCCGTGGTAAAGATTTTGTGTATCGTGGTAAAGCCATTGTTATTTTTCTACTCGGCCGGATCTCTACCGACGAAGGCAGCTCTCACGGCTGTATATTCATTCTTCTATAATCGTCAGCCCTCAGGCGACACCATCATTTTCTTCAACTGATTGGGACGAATTTCTGTCATTTAGGTTCTTACATACCTTACATGTTATACACATGGAACGGCACGAACTTGTATGGGTTAACGACCTATAATTTTTGGCCAAAAAACGGTCTGAATATTCGATTTTTTTCCAAAAATAGTGTGGTTAAAAGTTTTCCAGCTTTCAGGAAATGGGATCTGATTAATATATCACCCTTCGTTACATGTGGCGGCTGTAACGGAACGAACGAGGAGGGGTGCGGGGGCATTCGACTATGGGGAGAGGGTCCGGGCATATTTTAGGGGAATAGCCTAAATGCCAAAAACGGCCCAAGATAACTTTTTCCAAAAATAGGTCGAGATTTTATCGATCGGATCGATTTTTTTAATTTTTAACATTTTTGTTTGAAATCTAGATTTTTGCATTGTGTTACAAAAACAGAATGCGAAGCTGCTTCGAGTCATTGAAAAGTGAGGTTTCAGCCGCAAGTATTACTGTTTGCCATTTTCTATGACTTATCAAATTTCCAGTATTAGGTACTGTGATAACTACGCGCCTTTATTCACTAAACATTACGCTTCGAACAATTTAAATTACAAAGACATAGCCTACATGTTTAAAATTGATATGCTGTCCGATATTCTCATTTTAGGTCATCGGGTTATGCAGATGAATCTGTTACGTCGTGTGACGGATGCATCTCCGGGATGACGCTAACTAGCTGACCGGGGCGTACAAATGGCTGATTATTCGCCGATGCGCTGCATTGGAATGATCGAGGCGTGAAGAAAATGAAGAATATGCTTGAAAATGTAGTAAAAAATTTAATTTTTCTTCGTTTCTTGCTTGAGATTAAGGTGGAACTTATGAACTGATTTTCAATCTAAACTAATTTTAAATATTTTTGTTTGAAAAACTTTAGATTTTTGCATTGTAAGCATAAAAACAGGAATGCGAAGCTGCTCGAGTCAGCTGAAAAGTGAGGTTTCGTCATAAGTATTACTGTTTGCCATTTTCTATGACTTATCAAATTTCCAGTATTAGGTACTGTGTATTTCAACTTCTGGGGGTGCATACCCACCCCCCACGCCCATCTGTGATCCTAACCCTCGCATTTCGCCGAGAGCCATGTGCGTACTCATGAATGTTGATTCCATTCTCCATGTTGATTCTCCATTATCGTCATTGTCATGTATTTTCATTTTGGGTAAATTGTGTTTTCTAGATGAATCCGTTACCTCGCGTGACGGATTTGTCTCCGAGATGACGCTAACTAGGAGGCACGTAGGCGGCCGGCCTATTATGGGGGACCAACTTCGATTTTGGTGTGTCCAGGGTACAAAAATTGCACAAAATAAGGTTTAAAACATCCTATTTTTCCCGTTTTTTTCTGAATTTGAGTGATCCAGACCCCCCATTCCTCCCCAGATCTATGTGCCTGCTAACTAGCTGACCGGGGTGTGCAAATGGCTGATTGATGCGATAACATAGCTTCTCAACAGCAAATGGCAACCTGATCCTTTGCGTGGAGCACGCTGTTGTCTGTTACAAACAGGCTCTGCGGATTGCTACATGAGCAGGATAATAATTCCTGCGTCAGTGACTATTCGGAAATTGAAGATCAGGTATATGAAGTGCAGGTGTTGGTTAATTGATCTTTTTTATTAATTATTAATAGTTAGTTTATTAGTCATTGTTTTCATGTTCAAGTTTTTTGTAGAATTAGTAGAATTAGGTGGTGTGATCTTTTTCTTTATAGGTAAATATATTAAAATACAATGTTTTAAATATTACTAACCTAATAATATATTGTGAAATCCAATACAACATGGTAGAACGTAATGCAGTAAACTAATAAATTTAAATTTTATAAATATCTTATTTGCTTTTAGGATGCTGCAGTGTGGAGGTTCTAAGCGATTTGCGGTGGTATTTCTTCAAAATCAATTCCAACCAGCGGAAATATAAGCAGCGTGTGCGATTCATTTTCAATAGTGTTTTACTTAATATTTTCTTCAGTTGGTACATGTGTGCTGAATTGTGCTCATGGTTTAGAATACGTTAGTATCAACGTTTAAATCGCTTTCGGCTTGTGGTCATTGGTTGGCGGCGGTGCAAGATTTTTACAAATGACAAAAAATGGCCAAAATAGTGGTATAGCAAAAACACAACCTTTTTCAACGTTTCTCATCGAGCAATATCCATTGGCGTCAAAAAATTGCAAAACAAAAACAAACTATAAAAACATTTAATTTGAGGGGTACTTTTTGTTTCTGGAGGTGCATACCCCAATACTACCACGTCCAGTTTTTCAAGATTAAAAGAAGCAATTAACAGAAACTGAAAATGTTGGGTTTTCCAATTTTACCGACGCAATAAGAATGTTACTACAAATATCCCTCTATGATTTTGTTTGCATTGTTCGTGCGTACGTGGGCAGCAAGAAAATTCTGGGGGGGGGGTGCAAGATTTTTTTAAAGGTCAAAAAATGGCCTTAAAAATGGTGGTATGGCGATAAAAACACCATTTTTCGACGTTTCTCATCAAGCACTGTCCATTGGCATCAAAAAATTGCGAAAAAAACGAAAAAAATTTTCAAAAATTGAATTCTGGGTGGGGGTATTTTGGTTTCTGGGGGGTGCATACCCCCCGAAACCCCCACGCCCAGGTGTGATGCTGACTATCCCTGGAACTCTTATGCAGTTCATGCATGAATCGACATATGAACATATCAAAATATAGGAGCTACAAGTGAACATTAATAGAACATTATTCAAATAAGCAGGTCAAACTATTCGCAGCACGTATTCGTTGTCAAACTTAATCCACTGATTCGGTTCAGTATTGGATTTGCTTCCCACTTTGATCTTATTTGTTCTTTTTCTGCTTTGATTCATCTGAAATTTCACATGATTTTTATTAGTGCGGTAAGATAGAACATAAAGCTGTCAAGAGCTAAATCATTATTTGTGGAATTTGTGAAGCTATGAAATAGATACCACGAGGCATATTGGGAAGGTGCACTATGTCTTCCTTCCATAAAAGGGTGCAATCAATGAAAAAGCACAACGAAGCATTTGCAGTATGGAGCCCCCCAATTTAGCTGCTATCCATGAATGTAGGCTTTCATTTCTGCAGTTATTTTGAAACTTCTAAAAAAACAATTTGTTCAAAAACTATCAGCCTGACAAATATAAAATTACTGCAACTAATGAGAAAAGAAGGCGAAGCTGCTGGACTCAGCTAGAAAGTGCGGCCGCAGGCCGCACTTTCCTTTTTTAACATATATCAGAAGTATTTAAAACAAATTCCCCATTGTTTGGCACAAAGCACACAACCCAGTGCGTAACCAAGTAACCCCATGAAGCGCGAAGCGCATGGGGTCACAAAGTGACCCCATCGTTGGGCGCGAAGCGCACAACCCGGCGCGTAAGCGCTGGTTACTATATAAGAAAATAGGTAAGGGGAATTTTTTGATCGAATCGATTTTCTTTAAACTTTCCCAACGCATATAAAACCCCCCAAAAAAATGAGAATTCCGTCAGAAAAATTGGGGGTCCATATTACTGTAGCTATGTTTCAGCATGTGCGAACTATAATTTGGGCTCTAGCTCCTCGGGTATTGACTGTAGAAGTTTATGGCTAGAGAACTTTTTGTTCGCCATTGCCTCTTCTATCCAATGACATAAGTCATATTTAAATGGAGTGTAAACCCATAGAGTTACGGGCTAATAATTGTTAACCAACTTTAGCATGGGGTCAACTTTGAGGACCTTTTTCTAAAGATTGTCTCGTTCGTTAAGGAATTTTTTCTTTGAATATTGTTGCCGCGGGCCCCGGCTACCCAACGCGCCTAGCCGTATATGTGAGAAAAATCAAAAACCTGAAATAAATGGGTGTAAAGTTGGACCTAAAAATGGGCTTTAAATCATTCAATAGTGGGCTACCATTAAGCGCTGGGATGTTGAAGATAAATTCTTTAGGGGTAATCGGGGTCAGTGAATCCGAATTTATTGTCAACTATACCATAGGTATACTGTAGCCTATGTTATAGCACGTTTTTTGTCCAAAAGCTACTTTGATCGCCTCTAACTCCAAAAAGTTCTACACAAGTAGGGGTACTGTAATGGGGCAAAAATGTACAACTCTAAAAGCTCTATCGATTGACATATTAAGTGCCGTTCTAGGGTCAATATTGGGTAAAATCCAGAATACCCCCTCCTTTTTTCGTGCTTAAGCATTACAAAAAGTGAGAGGATTATATATTCGGTTCTAGCGCCCGGGGCATCGAGAGTAGAAGCTCGGTGGTATTGAACTTATTGTTAATCATTGTCTCCTCTATCCGATGGTACATTATGCGTCACTGGGGAGTGTAAACCCATAGACTTAAATTGGTGTAAGGTTTGGCAAAAAAATTAACTTTATAAAAACTAATTATATTCTAGGGTTGATTGTTACTGTTTTGAAAACAATGTATTTGGGGATAATTGAGGTCGAAAAAATAGAATCCGGAGTCAAAAAATACCTTAGGGTACTGTAGCCCATGATATAGCACGTTGTGGTTCAGAATCCACTTTAATCGCTTCTAGCTCAAAAAAGCTTTACATTAGAAGGGTGCTGTAATGGAGATAAATGTATAAGTTGAAAAGCTCTATCAATTGATATATTAAGCGCCCCTGTAGCCGAGATCCGGGGTACCCCCAATTCTTTGTGCTCAAGCGTGAGGGAGTATGAAATATTGAACGACGCTGCAGTCGTTCCAGTCAGCCATATTGCAATTTCTTCTCTATTCTGGCTATTCATTCTCATTGATATTTATTTTCCTGGCATGGTAAGGGTCTGGCTACGTTTTTTTCAGTTTTCCTTGGTAGCTTCCATGAAAAGCAGGGCGCACCGGGGAACCCCCAATTCTTTGTGCTTAAGCGTAAGTGAGTATCGAATATCAATTGGCGCAGCAGTCGTTCCAGTCAGCCATATTGGAATTTCTTCTCTATTCTGGCTATTCATTCTCGTTGATATTTATTTTCTTGGCATGGTGAGGGTCTGACTACATTTTTTTGCAGTTTTCCTTGGTAGTTTCCATGAAAAGCAGGGCGCAGCCCTGCTTTTCATCGAAGCTGAGCCAAGGTAGTTATTTTTATTGCATCTTCGCGCCGAAATTATTTCGAGTTTAAACTTTGCTGATATGCTTTAAAAGGTTTACTTTTCCGATGGCGGATTTTGGCTAAAATTTTTGTTTAATTGTTTTACCTGGGCTTTTAGTGGTATAAAAGTTGGTAATTCTAGAGTTTTTTGGTAACTGTTTGTTAAGCAGGTAAGTAGGAAAATGAGTATTTCAATGCGCGTTTTGCATTTATTGTGGATAGCTTCGCGGAAAAAAGGCTGAGCGCAGCCCCGCTTTTTGCTGATTACGTCTTTTTCAAATGTTTTTTTAATTTTTAAGGTCCCAATATTTTATGATGAAGCATTATATGCCTCCTAGATTCTGGAATTATTTTAGCTTCATGCGACGGGATGCAAACATAGATGGGCAGCACCAAAATTCTGAGGGATGGGGAGGGGGTTAAAAAATTTTCAAAGGTAAAAAAATGGTCTTAAAAGTTATTGTATGGCGAAAAAACACCATTTTTCGACGTTTTTCATCAAGCACTAGCCAATGGCATCAAAAACTCGCTAGAAGAGCAAAAAAAATTTCAAAAATTGAATTTTGGGGGGTGTGCATACCCCCAAACAGGGGCGGATTTAGGATGGGGGCGGGGGGCGGCTGCCCCCCCCATTGGCCCAAAACAGTGCGCAAAATTAAGCATTTTTGAGGGATTTTGGGTTAAAACGGCTAATTTTTCCGCCCAAGTCAGGGTTCCGCCCCACCCTTAGGGGTACCGCCCTCCTTAGGGAAATCCTAGATCTGCCACTGCCCCCAAACTCCCCATGAACACGTGTGGATGCAAAGCGCAAAGTTTAGGACTTTTCAGGTAAGGGTTCAGCATAATCTGACAGGCCCGTACGCATGATCTTGACAAGAGGGTTGGGGGGGCAGACCGAACCTGAAATGGTTAGAAACATGGAGAATCCATCCAGATTCTCACAAAAACCTTATTTTTTCAACGTTTTCCAAAAACGGGCAAAAATTTTATTTTTGTCCAAGAATCGTTGGGGGGGGGGTCAAAAATTTTCTGGCTTTGCCTGGGATGGGAGACGTCTACTTTTGGGAAGCATTGGCTGTTTGAACATAAGTTTTTTCAACTAGGGAGCTATCTAGGAACTTTAAAAACTTTGTGAAAAGAGTTCGAGGGCAGGATTTTCATTTGTAAGCTCGTTTATGTACTGCATTAGCGAACAAAGGCTTATCTTGACAAGGGTTAGGGGCAGACCCAACCTGACATGGCTAAAATTTTGGGTGATTAATCCAGATTCTCAAAAAACCTAACTTTTTAATCTTTTCCCGAAACGGCCGCGGAAGTTTAATTTTTTCCAAGAATTAGAGGGGGTGTTAAATACTTAAGAGCTTTAAGTAGGTTCAGTAGGGGCGGAAACGGAAATAGGATTCATGGAAAGCTGGGCGGAGCATGGCTTTTCATCAATTTAATCATGAATTCCCTATTTTTGGTTATTTGCCACTAATGGCAATAAATTTTGCGAACTTCTGAAAGTTTCCAAAAGCAAATTTTTCACTCATACATATTAATCATATCGCTTGAATTAGGTTTAGGGAGCGAAGGAAGTTTTTGAATGGTAACTGGCAAAGTTTAAATTAACGATCTTTGGTTAATTGCCATTAAGGACAATTAATGAAGTTTGAGACAAACTTGTGAAAGTTTCCAAAAGCGTATTTTCGAGTTATAATACGTACTAAGCGTAGTGCTTGAATTTAGTTTAGGTAGGGAAGAAACTTTTTAAAAGTATATATATGTAGCTGGCGTACTTTAAATTTACGATTTTTGCTCCATTGCCAATAAGGGCAAATAATTAACTTTGACAAACATCTGAAAGTTTCCAAAAGCGAATTTTATACTTTTTAAAGGATTATACATAGTAAGTAAGTACAGTGCAAGCCTTAGTTTAGTCAGGGGCGGAAGTTTTTTAGAGGTACTTGACAAATAGTAAGAAGTCATTAATACGAGAAAGGAGCAAAAAGAAATTATAAAGAGAAAAAGGAAAAAAGTAAATAAATAAATAAATAGATAAACATGCCAATATTGGAAAAAAGAGAAGAAAGAAAGACAGATGTAGAGTTGCAACATGCTATTAGTAAGAAAGAAACAAAAAGGATGCGTGCAATCGCCTAAGTGTACATAAAAATAATTATATTATGAGAGATTACACGTTTTATGACGCGCAAAAATCTAAATGAAACAGAAAAAGTGGGCAGGATTATAGAACGAAAACTTGCATGAAAAAGGTAAGAAAAGGGTAAAAAAGAAACGTAGAAGCGGAAAGAGAAGAAAAAACCGAAAAAGGTCATCAGAGAGGAACTAATGCTTTGAAAGTTTAAAGTTACGATTTTTGTTTATTGGTCATTAATAACAAATAAAGAAGTTTTGCGATCTTGCCGTTATTTGCCATTATTGGCGAATAATTCAGTTTGACGTTCTTCTGAAAGGTTCCCAAACGTAATTTTTTCGTCATTAAAAGATTAATTATACTTAGTGGAGTGTTTTGAATAAATTATGGGGGAAGGGAAAGTTTTTAAAGCTATGTGGCGAAGTTTAAACTTACGATTTTCGGGAATAAGCCATTGAAGGTCAATAATTATGTTTTTTGTCAATAAAGGATTATTTATAGTTAGTGGAGTGTTTCCAATAAATTTTGGGGGTTGGGAAGGTTTTCAAAGCTATGTGGCAAAGTTTAAATTTACGATTTTTGGGAATCAGCCATTAAAGGCGAATAATCATGTTTGGCGATCTTCTGAAAGCGTCCGAAACCTAATTTTTCGTCATTAATAGATTATTTTCAAATAGTGGAGTGTTTTGAATAAATTTCGGGGGTAGGGAAGGTTCTCAAAGCTACGTGGCAAGGTTTAAATTTACGATTTTTTTATTTGTCATTAAGCGCAAATAATTAACTTTGCCAAACTTCTGAAAGTCTCCAAAAGTTGATTATATTTTCGATTCTAGCGCCTGAGGCATTAAGGGTAGAAGCTTGGTGGTATTGAACTTATTGTTAGCCATTGTCTCCTCTATCCAATGATGACGCGTCATTGGTAAGTGTAAACCTATAGACTCATGAGGGTGTAAAGTTTGACTCAAAAGAGTAGTTTACAGCAATTAATCATATGCTTGAAATAAATGATGTAACCAATTAGGAAGGGAGGCGAAGCTGCTGGACTCAGCTAGAAAGTGCGGCCGCAGGCCGCACTTTCCTATTATTTAACATATATCACTAGAATTTAAAATAAATTCAAAATCTGAAATTAATTAAAATGCATGGTCATTGCAATTTCTCATTTTTGTCAGTTCTTTTAATTTAAATATCAAGACAATAACCACATGGGGTCACAAAGTGACCCCATTGTAGGGCGCAAAGAACACAACCCAGTGCGTAACCAAGTAACCCCATGAAGCGCGAAGCGCATGGGGTCACGAAGTGACCCCAGCGTTGGGCGCGAAGCGCACAACCCGGCGCGTAAGCGCTGGTTACTATATAAGAAAATAGGTAAGGGGAATTTTTTGATCGTGTCGATTTTCTTTAAACTTTCCCAACGCATATAAAACCCCCGAAAAAAATGAGAAATCCGTCGGAAAAATTGGGGGTCCATATTACTGTAGGTATGGTTCAGCATGTGCGAACTATATTTTGGGCTCTAGCTCCTCGGGTATTGATTGTAGAATTTTATGGCTAGAGAACTTTTTGTTTGCCATTGCCTCTTCTATCCAATGACATAAGTCGCGTTGAAACTGAGTGTAAACCCATAGAGTTACGGGCTAATAATTGTTAACCAACTTTAGCATGGGGTCAACTTTGAGGACCTTTTTCTAAAGATTGTCTCGT
This sequence comes from Mermis nigrescens, assembly GCA_036768485.1. Lineage (NCBI taxonomy): Eukaryota > Metazoa > Nematoda > Enoplea > Mermithida > Mermithidae > Mermis > Mermis nigrescens. Next base: position 2,349,581 of record JAVLUZ010000145.1, read on the forward strand.
TCGTTAAGGAATTTTTTCTTTGAATATTGTTGCCGCGGGCCCCGGCTACCCAACGCGCCTAGCCGTATATGTGAGAAAAGTCGAAAACCTGAAATAAATGGGCGTAAAGTTGGACCTAAAAATGGGCTTTAGATCATTCAATATTGGGCTATCATTAAGCGTTGTAATGTTGAAAATAAATACATTGGGGGTAATCGGCGACGCCTAATCCGAATTTCTTATCAAAAATATACCTTGGTGTACTGTAGCCTATGTTATAGCACGTTTTTTGTCCAAAAGCAACTTTGATCGCCTCTAACTCCAAAAAGTTCTACACGAGTAGGGGTACTGTAATGAGCAAAAATGACAACTCAAAAAGCTCTATTGATTGACATATTAAGTGTTGCTCTAGGGCCAATATTGGCAAAAATCCAGGGTGCTCCCTATTTCTAGTGCTTAAGCATTACAAAAAAGTAAGTGGATTATATTTCCGGTTCTGGCGCCCGGGGCATTGGGGGTAGAAGCTCGGTAGTCCTAAACTTATCGTGAATTATTGTCTCCTCTATCCGATGGTATGTTTCGCAATACCATTGAGTGTAAACTCATAGAGTTATATGGGTGTAAAGTTTGGCCTAAACATTTAATTTACACAAATTAATCCTATGCTAAGAATAATTGTTATCGTTTTAAAAACAATGTGCTTGGGGGTAATTGAGGGCAAAAAATTTGAATCCGGAGTCAAAAAATACCTTAGGATACTGTAGCCCAAGATATAGCACGTTCGTGGTACAAACGTCACTTTAATCGCTTCTAGCTTTACAAAGCTTTACATTAGAAGGGTACTGTAACAGGAAAAAATGTAAAACTCAAAAAGCTCTATCGATCGATATATGATGTGCCGCTCTAGGTTTAAAATTGGTTGAAATCCAGGGTACCCCCATTTTTAGCGGTTAAGAATAAGGGAGAATCAAATATTGATTGATGCTGCGTTGCCCATCTGTGATTGGTCCACGTGTCCCAATAAAGTAAAGTCAGCCATATTGCGATTTCTTCTCTATTCTGGCTATTCATTCTCATTAATATTTATTTTCCTGGCATGGTGAGGGTCTGGCTACGTTTTTTTCAGTTTTCCTTGGTAGCTTCCATGAAAAGCAGGGCGCAGCCCAGCTTTTCATCAAAGCTAAGCCAAGGTAGTTCTTTTTATTGCATCTTTGCGCCGAAATTATTTCGAGTTTTAACTTAGCTAATAAGCTTTAAAAGGCTTCGTTTTTTCAGTTTTTTTTTGCAGTGTCTGATTTCAATGCGCTTATGCATTTATTGTGGATAGCTTTGTGGGAAAAAGGCTGTGCGCAGCCCGGCTTTTTGCTGATTACGTCTTTTTCAAACGTTTTTTAATTATTAAGGGCCCAATATTTATTGATGAAGCATGATATGCCTCCTACATTTTGGAATTATTCCAGCTTAATGCGACAAGATGCAAACATAGGTGAGCAGCACGAAAATTCTGAGGGGGGAAGGGTTAAAAAATTTTAAAAGGTCAAAAATGGTCTAAAAAGTGGTTGTATGGCAAAAAACACCATTTTTAGACGTTTTTCATCAAGCACTATCCAATGGCATCAAAAACTCGCTATAAATGCAAGGTATTCCAACTTCTGGGGAGGGTGTGCATACCCCCAAACAGGGGCGGATTTAGGAGGGTGGGGGACGGCCGCCCCCCCATCGGCCAAAGTAGTGCGCAAAATAAAGCATTTTTGAGCGATTTTTAGCGATTTTTGGGTTAAAACGGCGGATATTTCCGCCCAAGTCAGGGTTCCGCCCCCTTAGGGATACCGCCCCTCTTAGGGAAATCTTAGATCCGCCACTGCCCCCAAATCCCCCCATGCCCACGTGTGGATGCAAAGCGCAAAGTCTAAGACTTTTTAGGTAAGGGTTCAGCATAATCTGACAGGTCCGTGCGCATGATCTTGACAAGAGGGTTTGGGGGAGGCACACCAAAACAGAAAATTCTCACGAAAACCTAATTCTTTCAACGTTTTCCAAAAACGGGCAAAAATTTTATTTTTGTCTTAGAATTGGGGGAGTCAAAAATTTTCTGGCTTTGCGTTGGATGGGAGACGTCCAATTTTGGGAAGCATTGGCTTTTTGAACATTTTCAACTAGAGAGCTATCTAGGTACTTTAAAAACTTTGTGAAAAGCGTTTGAGGGCATATTTTCATTTGTAAGCTCGATTATGTACTGCATTAGCGAACAAAGGCTTACCTTGGCAAGGGTTAGGGGCAGACCCAACCTGACATGGCTAAAATTTTGGGTGATTAATCCAGATTCTCAAAAAACCTAACTTTTTAATGTTTTCCCGAAACGGCCGCGGAAAATCAGAGGGGGTGTTAAATACTTGACAGCTTTAATTAGATTCAGTAGGGGCGGAAACAGAAGTAGGATTCATGGAAAGCAGGGCGGTGCATGGCTTTTCATCAATTTAATCATGAATTCCTGCCCAGTTTTTAGGCTTCTCATTTACAATACATAGTAAGTAAGTAAAGTGCAAGCACTTAGTTTAGTCAGGGGCGGAAGTTTTTCAGAGGTAAATTATGATGAGAAAAAAGGAAAAAACAGTAAATAAATAAATAAATAAACATGCAAATATTGAAAAACGAGAAGAAAGAAAGACAGATAGCTTCATGCTATTAGTAAGAAAGAAACAAAAAGGACGCGTGCAATAGCCTAAGTGAACCTAAAAATAATTATATTATGAGAGATTACACGTTTTATGACGCGCAAAAATCTAAATGAAACAGAAAAAGTGGGCAGGATTATAGAACGAAAACATAAAAAAGGTAAGAAAAAGGTAAAAAAGAAACATAGGAGAGGAAAGAGAAGAAAAAATCGAAAGAGGTCATCAGAGAGGAAGTGATTCTTTGAAAATTTTAAGTTACGATTTTTGTTTATTTGTCATTAATGACAAATAATGAAGTTTTGCGATCTTGCCGTTATTGGAGAATAGTTCAGTTTGACGTTCTTCTGAAAAGTCCCCAAACGTAATTGTTTTCTCATTAAAAGATTATTTATAGTTAGTGGAGTGTTTTGAATAAATTATGGGGGTAGGGATATAGCTATGTGGCGAAGTTTAAATTTTTAATTTTCGGGAATAAGAAATTAAAGGTGAATAATAATGTTTGGCGATCTTCTGAAAGTATCTGAAACCTTTTTTTGTCAATAAAAGATTATTTATAGTTAGTGGAGTGTTTCGAATAAATTTTGGGGGTTGCAAACTTTAAATTTACGATTTTTGGGAATCAGCCGTTAAAGGCGAATAATTATGTTTGTCGATCTTCTGAAAGTGTCTGAAATGTTTGAACTATATTTTGGGCTCTAGCTCCTCGGGTATTAATTGTAGAAGTTTATGGCTAGAGAACTTTTTGCCCGCCATTGCCTCTTCTATCTAATGAAATAAGTATCGTTGAAATAGAGTGTAAACCCATAGAGATACGGGCTAATAATTGTTAACCAACTTTAGCATGGGGTCAACTTTGAGGACCCTTTTCTCAAGATTGTCTCGTTCGTTAAGGAATTTTTCTTTGAATATTGTTGCCGCGATCCCCGACTACCATAGGTGGGCAGCACCAAAATTCTGGGGGGGAATTAAAAAATTTCTGGGGGGGGGGTGAAAAAATTTTTAAAGGTCAAAAATGGCCTTAAAAATGGTGGTATGGCGAAAAAAACACCATTTTTCGACGTTTCTCATCAAGCTCTATCCAATGGCATCAAAAAATTGCTAAAAAAGCAAAATTTTTTTCTGGGGGGGGGCTATTTTGATTTCTGGGGGGTATTTCAACTTCTGGGGGGTGCATACCCCCCCCCAACCCCCACGCCCATGTGTGCCGACTACCCAACGCGCCTAGCCGTATATGTGAGATAAATCGAAAAACCTGAAATAAATGGGCGTAAAGTTGGAGCTAAAAATGGGCTTTAAATCATTCAATAGTGGGCTATCATTAAGCGCTGGAATGTTGAAGATAAATTCTTTGGGGATAAACGGCGACGCTTAATCCGAATTTTTCATCAAAAATATACTTTGGGATACTGTAGCCTATGTTACAGCACGTTTTTTGTCCAAAAGCCACTTTGATCGCCTCTAACTCCAAAAAGTTCTACACGAGTAGGGTACTGTAATTTTTAAAAATGTAGACCTCGGTAAGCTCTGTTGAATGCTACATTGAACGCTGCTCTAGGGTCAATACTGCCTGAGATCTAGTACTTAAGCATTACAAAAAGTAAGTGGATTATATTTTCGGTTCTAGCGCCTTGGGCATCAACGGTAGATGCTTAATGGTAGAAAACTTATTGTTAGTCATTGTCTCTTCTATCCGATGGTACATTACGCGTCACTGGCGAGTGTAAATTCATCAATTAGTCAAATGCCAAGCATAACTGTTGCGATTTCAAAAATAATATCTTTGGGGGTAACAAAGTCATAGCATCCGAAACCGAAGTCAAGAATATATGTTTAGTATACTGTAGCCTATGTTTTATAGCATGTTTATTGTCCATAACCAGATGTATCAATTGCTGTTAACCATATAGCAATCGGTACAGTATGTCAGAAGTTTAGAACTGGCGCTTCCGAAACGGCAAGCTATTCCATTTATCGTTATCACAAACAGCCCCAATTGCACGCATTAACCCCAAGAATCCTTGAGAACCTTGGGTTATGCCTGCAGATTCGTATTTCTCCCAATACTTCTACCATAAAAATTTAGGAGGACGAATCGGGTCGTTTGTCAAAAATGTATTTAGATCACTCTGTCAATATATGTCTTATCTGTGTAAACGGACCATGTCATATGACTCTGTATACAAGTTATCTAATTTGATGTTTGATGAACATCTAAGCAAGCAAGTGTTATACTGTCGTTCTGTTGAGGTGGTTAGTTGTGTTGACGAAGGACGAATGGTCGCGTATTTTCTCATTGCTACGGTGGGCCAGATAACTAACCTTACCCGAGGTAGTTTTTTATTGCATTTTCGTGTCGGAATTATATCGAGTTTTGACTCGACTAATAAACTTTAAAAGGTTAAGTTCTTCGAGGACGTAGTTTGGCTAAAATTTTCCATGCACGTTTTGAAGTTATTGTTGGTAGTTTTGTGGAAAAAGGGTGATTGCCACCCATTTTTCGCTGCATAATTTTATATGTGCTTTATTTTTTCAGGTCTCAATATTTCATAATGAAACATATTCCTTTTACTTGTTTTTGGATTTTTGGAATTGTTCCAGCTTCATGCGACGTGATTCAAAGCGCAAAGACTACGTCTTTTCGGGTAAGCGTTCAACTTAATATGACAGTCCCTAATGCACGATCTTGACAAGAGGAATGAGGCAGACCTAACCTGAAATGGTTAAAAACATGGAGAATCCATCCAGATTCTCACAAAAAACCTATTTTTTTCAACGTTTTCCTAAAAGCGGGCAAAAATGTGATTTTTTTCACAAGAATCGGGGTGAGGGTCTAAATTATCTGGCTTTGCGGCGGATGGGAGACATACGATTTCGGGAAGCGTTAGCTTTTTGAACATGAGTTTTCTCAACTAGGGAGCTATCTAGGTATTTTAGAAACTTTCTGAAAAGCGTTCGAGGTTGGTATTTTCATTTGTAAGCTAGGAGTAACTTAAGAATATGGTATTTCCAGAATATTAGAAATAAACTTCAGAAGAGCGGGTTTTTTCGCTCAGTACTTAGAACATGTTGAAAGAAAGCGCGGAAAAAAATTTCATCCGTCTATGATCAATATTCCTAAAGCTATGGGTTTCTTTAATTTGCCTCTTCTCGACCTAAGCAAACATCTTCTCGACCTAAGTATTAAAAGATTCAAACAGCTGAATGCAGGATCACATGTAGATACCCAATTTACGTCGACCTAAGCATCTATACATCGACCTAAGCATCTCTAAATCGACCTAAGCATCTATACATCGACCTGAGCGGGAGCGACCTCGTCCTAAGCAGCTTGAAACACCTTTTCAGATATACTAAGCCTAAGCCTGAGTATAATAGAAGCAAAAACTTAGATTTTCGTATATGTATTTTATCGAGTAAAACCGAAAAAACATGCAAAAAGATGATAAAATTTTTAAGTTTTTTAAAATTTCAAACAGCTTTCCGCGCCTTTTTTCTTTTTTCTCCTTCATTGCTATGCTTCCTTTCGTAATTTCAGCCCATATTATTTATTTCTGACAAATGTGTAAGTCCTTGGCTCGAGCCATTTAATCCTACCACGCAACACTCAAATCGAGAGTTGCCTGCAACTTTGCAATTATGGCTCAGATATTCACCAAATTTTTTTCCGCGCTTCAATTTATCATGTTCTACCATTTTGGCTAAAAAATTTTGACATTCCGTATTCGTTTTGCGCTTTTTCCAAACGTACCATATTCTTAAGTTTAGCCTGTAAGGGAGTAACTGATCGTTTTTGTGTATTGTGTACTGCATTAGAGAACGAAGGCTTATCTTGACAAGCTTTTGAAAGGTAACTGTCGAAAATCAAATTTGTAATTTTTTGTTCTTTGCCATTAATGACAAATAATTAACTTTGAAAACTCCAGAAAGTTTCCGAAAGCAGAATTTTTAATTATCATACAAACTGAGCGTGGTGCTTGAATGAAGTTCAGGGAGGGGTGGAAGTTTTTGAAAGGTAACTGGCGAAGTTGAAATTTATAATTTTTTCATCTTTGCCCTATATTTCAGTTATTATACAAATTAAGCGAAGTGCTTGAATTCAGGGAGGGGAGGAAGTTTTTGAAAGGTTACTCACGAAGTTTAAATTTATTATTTTTTCTTCTTTGCGCGATATTTCAGTTTTTATACAAACTAAGCAGACTGCTTGAATTAAGTTCAGGGAGGGGCAGACCCCACCTGAAACGCTTAAAGTGGTGGGTTATTCATCTAAATTCTCACAAAAACCTAATTTTTCGACGTTTTGCAAAAACGATCAGAAATTTCATTCTTTTTCAAGCATTGAGGAGGGGGATTAAAAATATTCTGGCTTTTCGGGAGATGGAGGAGTTTCATCATGAGAAGCGTTGGCTTTTTGCACTTTGGTTTTTTAACTTGGGAGCTGTCCAAGTATTTCATAAACTTTCTAAAAAGTATTCGAGGGCGGGTTTTTTATTTGTCAGCTCCATCATTTACTGCATTACAGAACAAACGCTTATGTTGTACTGAATTATTGTTAGAGTGAGGCTTTTAAAGAAAGATTTCCTCCATTCGGCTGCTCAGTATCGAAAATCATGTCTCATTATACGTTTAATACGAATTTTGTTGGCTAACGTATTACGGCCATGGGCCTATACATCAGGATTTATTTAAAGATTGGTCTTTTGAACTTTGGTTCTTTCAACTAGGCAGCCATCAAGGTATTTTATAAACTTTCTAAAAAGCATTCGAGGACGGGTTTTCATTTGTAAGCCCGACAAATAATTTAAAGTTTCCGAAAGCGATATTTTTTAATTTCAGTATTATATAGTTTGTGGAGTGCTTCGAGTAAATTGCGATTGGGGTCAAAGCGTTTGAAAGCTAGATGGCAAAGTTAAAATTTTACAATTTTTGCCAAAGCTTAAACTGGCGATTTTGCCATTATTCGTCTTTAAAGGCAAATAATTAACTTTTCCGAAATTGTGATACTTTCCAAAAGCGATTATTTTTGATATTGGAGGATTATATATAGTTCGTGGAGTGTTTGGCGTGAATTTTAAGAGGTGATTAAGCTCTTGCAATGACAAAGCTCAAACGGTTTTGGGTTACTTGACGTCTTATTGATTTGGCATATTGCACGCTGAATCGGTACATTTCATTGACTCAGCATTATCTGTGGGCCGATGGTTGCTCTCAAAAACGGGTAGGCGACAAAATACGTTCAGTTGATTTGAACAATTTTGGACGAATCGTCATTGACACATCCATGGGGCGAGTGAACGTTGCCTGGCTGAAGAGACACACGATGGCTGCCTGAGCAATGAAGCTGTCTGCGCCAGTGATCGTAAAGAAATTACGTGTATTGGGTGAGGATAATTTTTGTACCTTATAATCGTACATGTCAGACGGGGGCTGGGGGATCGCCGCGTAAAGTCAAATATCACACCATCCCTAAGCCAAGATAATTAATGACCCACGATCTTTAGAAAAATTTAGCCGTTTTTTAACGTTTTGTACCGTTTTCGGCCAAAAATTGAAAGGTATGAATTTTTGATGGACATTGGTAAAACAATATATGTTTCAGAGTGAGGTAGTGCCGTACATGTAACGGCTCAAAATTTTGGGGTAGTCTGGGCCATTTTAGGGGGGGGTAAAAGACTTAAACGGCTAAAAATCGCCGTTTGATGTTTGCCAAAACTTGAGCGAGGGGGATAAATTTTTTGGCTTAGTTGGACGGTGGGTCATTCGTCTTTAGGAGGTGGGTCCGAGCCTATTTTGGGGGGTTAATGATCTAAACGCCTAAAATCAGCCCACGCATTTCAAGTTTTCCTAAAAAAGAGGGAATAAGTTCGAAAATGTACTGGCTTTGAGAGAAAAAGTGGCCGTCTAAATTTGCCTTGCGGATGCCCTCCAAAGATTTTGACTTATGAAATAGGTTGTTTTAATCGTGTATACTTTGAAATTGAAACATTTACAACAATTTAGTGCAAATGGTCGCCGGCTCATCGATGATGGAAGTAAACGTTGGCCGGCTGGCGATACACAAGATTGCTGCCTGAGCAATGAAGCTGGAGTGTTTGTGAAGAAGTTGGACGTCCGTTGGGTGAGGATCATTTTAATACCTTACAATCGTTCATGTTAGAGGGGAGCTCGGAGATCATTACGCAAAGACAAAGGGCCCACCATTTACGAAACCCAGAAAGTTTATTACCCTCCCCAGTTTTTGGAGAAGAAAATAAATTTTTTTGACCGCTATTGATCAAAAATTGGAACTTATGAATAATTCATACAAATGGGTAAAACAAGAAATGGTTAAGCATGAGATAGTGCCATACATATAACGACTTTAAATTGGGGAGGGGGTCCGGGATGTGGAGTTCTTCAAGTTAATACAAGAGGGGCCCTAGCTTTGAAAGCGAGATGACAAAGTTAAAATTTACGATTTTTGGCAAAGCTTAAACTGGCGATTTTGTCGTTATTTGTCTTTAAAGACAAAACATTTCCGAACTTGTGATACTTTCCAAAAGCGATTATTCTTGATATTTAAGGATCATATATTGTTTGTGGAGTATTTGCCGTAAATTTTAAGAGGTGAGGAAGCTTTTGCGATGTCCAAGCTCAAACGGTTTTGGGTTACTTGACGTCTTATTGATTTGGCATATTGCACGCTGAATCGGTACATTTCATTGACTCAGCATTATCTGTGGGCCGATGGTTGCTCTCAAAAACGGGTAGGCGACAAAATACGTTCAGATAATTGAACAATTTTGGACGAATCGTCATTGACACATCCATGGGGCGAGTGAACGTTGCCTGGCTGAAGAGACACATGATGGCTGCCTGAGCAATGAAGCTGTCTGCGCCAGTGATCGTAAAGAAATTACGTGTATTGGGTGAGGATTATTTTTGTACCTTACAATCGTACATGTCAGACGCGGCCTGGGGGATCGCCGCCTAAAACCGAACATCCCACCATCCCCAAGCCCAGAAAATTAATGACCCCAATCTTTGAAAAAAATCGTTCGTTTTTCTACGTATTTTTACCATTTTTGGACAAAAATTGAAAGGTATGAATTACTGATGGAAATTGGTAAAACAATATATGATTCAGAGTGAGGTAGCGCCGTACATGTGACGGCTCGAAATTTGGGGGAGTCTGGGCCATTTAGGGGGCGGGGGGTAATGACCTAAACGGCTAAAAATTGCCATTTGATGTTTTTCAAAAATTGTGCGAGGGCAATAAATTTTTGGGCTTAGGGGGATGGTGGGACGTTCATCTTAAGGTGGTGAGTTCGAGCCTAATATAGGGGGTAAATGATCTAAACGCCCAAAATCAACTCACGCATTTCAAGTTTATGGAAAAAGAGGGGAACCGTTCGAAAATTTACTGGCTCTGAGAGGATAAGTGGCCAACTAAATTTGCGCTGGGGATGCCCTCCACTGATTTTGACTTACGAAATAGGTTGATTTATTGGTGGAGACTCTGAAATTGAAACATTTACAACAATTTAGTGCAAAACGTTGCCGGCTCATCGATGATGGAAGTAAATGTTGGCCGGTAGGCGAGCCACATGATTGCTGCCTGAGCAATGAAGCTGGCTATGCCAGTGTTTGTGAAGAAATTGGACGTCCGTTGGGTAAGGATAATTTTTAAACCGTACAATCGTTCATGTTAGAAGGGGGCTCGGAGATCCTTCCGCAAAGTCGAAGGTCCCACCATCCCCCAAACCCAGAAAATTTATTACCCTCCCCCGATTTTTGGAAAAAATCAATTTTTGTTAACCAGTAATGATCAAAAATTAGAAGTTATGAATGATTGATGCAAATGGGTAAAACAAGTTGAAATTGGGGTAGGGGGTTCGGGCCACTGTTAGGGGGGGGGGTAAATGATCTAAAAACGGCCCAAGCGTATGATTTTTTCCAAACATCGTGTGAGGGAGGTGTCAGAAATTTTCTACTACAGTGGTATGAGCAGCACACACGATTTTGGATTGTGGATCTTCCAATCCCCCTTAAACATGAGTTAAAACTTGGGAAGGTGTGGTCGCGGCCATTTTAAGGGGGATTGGGAAGACCTCCAATTTTTTGTCCAAAAAAACGCCCACAAACGGCCAAAAATTCGAATTTTCTAATGATGGGTGGGAGATTTAAAATTTTCTGGCATGGTTGGGATGGGGACGTCTGACTGTGGGTGGGGGATGCCCCTAACTGATTTTGATTTACGAAATCGGTTGGTTCATTGATGGGTACACTAAAAATTAAGAATTTTTCAACAATTTAGCGCGAAACGTCGCCGATTCATCCATGAGGGAAGTAAATGTTGCCCGGCTGTCGCGACACATGATATCTGCCTGAGCAATGAAGCTGGATACCCCAATGATCGTGAAGCAGTTGGACGACCGTTGCGTAAGGATAATTTTTGTACCTTAATCGTTCATTTAAGACGGGAAAGCTGCGAGATACACACTTAAACTCAAAGGACACACCACCCCTCAAACCCATAAATTATATTAGCCCCTCCCCCGATTTTTGGCAAAAATCGATTTTTGTGGCCTTTTTTGATAGTTGTCGATCAAAATTGCAGGTTATCAATCCTTGATGCAAATTGGTAAAATGACCGTTATTTTATCGTTGTCGATCGAAGTAAAAGTTATGAATTTTTGATGCAAATGGATAACATAAGGGATGGTTACGCATGAGATAGTGTCATTAATGTCAGGGTTTGAAATTGGGGGTCGGGGGCCATTTCCTTAGGGGGTCGGGTAATTCACGTAAACGCCAAAAAACATCCCAAGTATACATTTTTTTCCAAAAATCAAGGAAGGGGTCACAAATTTTTTAACGGTTCAACCTTGAGAGTGTGGGGTAGCGGCCATTTATAGGGGGATGAGTGATTTCCAACTTTTACGCATAAAACCGCCTACATATAAATTCAATTTTGTCTAAAAATCGGGTGGGTGTCAAAAATTTTCTGGCTTTGAGACGATGAGTGAAGGTCTAACTTTGCTTTGGAGATATTTTCGAGTGATTTATATCTATGAAATACATTGATTTATTAGTGGATACACTGAAATTGAAGCATTTTTCAACAATTTAGTGCTAAACGTCGCCGACTCTTCGAAGAGGCGAGTAAGCGTCGCTTACCTGGCAAGACACATGATGGCTGTGTGAGCAATGAAGCTGACTACGCCAGGGATCGTGAAGCCATTGGGTATGGATAATTTTTGTATCTTGTAATGGTACATATACATGTAACGGCTGGACCTTTGGGGGGGGTTAAAGCCCTCAATTTTTGGCCAAAAACGGCCTAAAAATTCGTTTTTGCAAAAATTTGATGGGTGAAAAAATTTACAGCTTGGTGGAAATGGGGTATGTCCGTTTTCGGGTGGGCGATCCCCCATCCCCCTGTTACATGGGTGTATGTAACGGCTGAAAATTTGGGAGTGGTACCGCTCATATTAAGGGGATACCTTTCAATTTTTGTTCAAAAATGGAAAAAAGGACCAAAAATGCGATTTTTTCCCCTAAAATACGGGGGGGGGTCGAAAATTTTCTTGCGTGGGCGGATGGGAGGACGTTCGATTTTGGGTTAGGGAATACCTCCCCCCAGTTACACGTGTGGGTCGTGCATTGTTCACGTTTTCTCCGTGTACAAGTTAATTAAGGATTGGCATTTTGTACTTTAGTTTTTGCAACTCGGTAGCTATCTCGGTTTTTTCGTAACTTTATAAAACGGATTAGAGGGCGGATTCGTTATTCGGAAGATTGATTATGTACTGCATCAGTGAACGAAGTGTTACGTAGTTGTCGATATTGTTGGAAATAAATGGCGCATCGCGAAACGTTATTATTCTGAGTTATAAAATGGCTATATGTAAGTCTAAAAGTGTTTTATGGCGGAGAAAATGGGTTATGATAAACGGTTTTGGGGTAGGTACATATATTTAGCTTGATTTCATATAAACGCAATGAATGTATAGTTAATAGCGGTGAAAGACTTAATGAGATAGTACATAAATTTTATCGCAGGTCCAAAATTTCGTTTAAGCTCAGGATTGACGCTAATTTTATGCAGAATTTTAACTTTCTAGCCGTGCAACTTTGCCTTAAAATTTCAGGTTTGGAAAACAGGAGATCAGATTATTCAATTTATAAAGCGCCATTGTTACTTAAAATTAGTTAAAACGTTTTTCTTCTAATTTATAGTACGTAACTGAATATTATTATGTTATAGAAAATTAAAAATATATCATAAATGTAAATTATAATTAAATTCATAAGCATGTATACGTACATTCTAGGGTCCTCAGCCAATCTAGGAAAGCAAGGGCCTCGAATTTTGGGCCCTAAACCGTTTAAGACCACCAAAAACTGTCCAGAAAATTCTTTTTAGAAAAAAATGGTGGGGATATTAAAAAATTTTCTGGCTTTATGAGGATCACAAATGGATAACTTCGAAAGGGGGAACATTGTCAATCGGGAGACAGCCGACCTTGGCTTCAAAAATCCGGCATGTTTACCCTAACTGACTCGTACATTTAACATACATTGCTAAAATGAAGTTTTTCCCTTAACATTACTCATTCAAACCATGATGATTTAGGCTCGCATTGTCAATATAGTCTCGTCCTGGATATTGATTTCTTGCGATCATGATTTTTGCGTCATTTCTCATCTTGCGTATTATTCGCATCTGTATATTCTAAGAAATTTGGCAACATATTAACTTTTTCTCTAGCAGTCATTATGAAGACTTATATAATAGAGATTTATCAAAAAAGGGCATTCCAAAGATTATCTGAATGGCTTTTAAACTAATGTGTTTAGAATCATGTTAAAATTTTTTGTATACGATTCCACAGTTTCTTTTATTGTTTAAACATTACTCATTTTTAATTCTATTAATGACCCAATTTATTGAAGGTTCTGACATATGTTTTTGTAAGAATTACAGAGCAGTACCCCTTTTATAAACACCTATGCATACATTTGCAGCACCATACTTCTGGGGTAAAGATCAAAATATCCTCCCCACTTCCAGGTGTGTTTCCATGAGACTATGTATCACTTATCAAACAGCGGGAATGAGTGTGTCACTAGATCGACATTACAAATGTTTACTATTTTATGGAAAAAATTTATGACAAACAATTGATCTCGAATATAAGACACCCCGGACCACATTTAAATCGTTTTATAGATGAGTGGGCCTTGTAAATAACGTATTCGCATGTTTTGAATGTCTTGTGAATTTTCTAACCGTCCCATCAGCGCTTATTATATTTAGCATTTTTGATGCTACATAATTTATCGCCAATCAGCACATCTCTGTATACCAAACAGTCATTTATCCGCAAGAAACTATCCTGCAGTACTACGTTATTCATATGCAATGAAATCAGGTTTTTGCATTAAGTTTTGAAAATTTATCTATTCATTCTCTAATCTTTTATCACTTAAGTGTGATCTTCATCATCAGCAACGCTAACGCTTAGCAGACAAGGTCAATGAGACATGGTAGACATGCTTCAAGACTCGTTTGATCCTTCCCGTTGAGTATAGATGTTTTAAAAATGAAAAATGATAATAATTATCACCACAACAACTACTTCATTTACACATAGCCCTCCAGTACCATATGTGTCTGTTTATCTCACTAGTGCAGTAATGCGATTCCATTTCCAATTGCCGTCATGTACTTGAATTATTGCCAAATCTAAAACACGTGTCAAACTTATCCAACTACTTCTTCCTCTGTTTGAGAGGATACAGCTGACGATCTACTTATCACTCAAACGTATAATACGAATAACCCTGATTACCATTTAAAACCAATTGACATCCTATTTCAGACTTGTCTGTGATTTGTGAGTGACTGTGTATTGTGTGTGACCTTTTTAATAGCTTTGTGCATCAAAAATGTTGCGGGTATCTGTAATATAAGGATAGCAGCTAAAACTTGAATTTTTTAACTAAGATCATCAGCATCTTCTCACACAACTTATATGTGTTCTGCAGTTTAATGCTTATTTCATCTACCTACCCAATATCAATTATTTACTCTAGCCTGTTCAATCAGCAACACAAATAAACACATAACCTATATGTCCATGCATTTAGTACATTGTTTATACTAGCGTACTTCATTTATCTAACAATATTAATTTATTCAAAAACTATTATACAGCCGCAGTGCCATTGTACAATGTGATAATTGCAATAGTTGGCTACTGCCAATTATTCCCAGTCATTTTTAACAAATTTTTAGTCTCTATAAATTGGTCGGCTTAGGGTAGTCTGTGCTGCTATTTGTGAAGTAAACCAATTCGTAAAACATTTAGATCACATATGTTCAAACATTGAAAAATTGCATTGATGGGTGGAGGTTGGGGAGCAGGTGGTGGTGGTGGTGGAGGAGGAGGAGGAGGAGGAGGAGGAGGAGGAGGAGGAGGAGGGGGAGGCATTCATTTAACATCAGATGAAAATAGTGAAAAAATTTGCTTCCAACAATTGGTTATTTAAAATTTATTAAAACGATATTATGCAAGGGCGGCACAGCCTACTCGTGGCCCACCCTGTCCAGCTTAAGAAAATCTAACGACTGAGCTAATGTGCCAAAAAATTACACAATACCTGCAGTAGAGTGTTGCAGTGGGGTGGACCCCTTGCACGTTATTCATAGCTATTATTTACGAATTGAGCATTATTCTTTGCAAAACATTGGAAGCATAAACGAAGATTAAGATGAGCGAAAATAACAGGTCCACCATTTCTCCCCTTAATGGGGAACAAGCGGAGTTGGGAGAAAGACCCAGCAGGTCTATCTAAAACAGTTGCGCGCACGATGTGAATAAAAGTTGCAGTTTAAATTTATATAATGTTCACAGAAGTGAATGAATTATAAAAAAAGCGTCGCTAACAGATAATTTCTTGTTTAAATTTGTTTACAATGAAGAATAAGAAGAATTCGGCACAAATAAAATAATGTAACTAAAGAGCTGAATAATGGAATATGCCTAGACCGTATGCGCGATATATTGTGATAATAGGAAATATTAACAGACTCGCTTATTTAACATTTTACGGTTGATTATATCAAATCACATGTACATTGTGATTCAGTCGCACTTTAGAAGTAATATGTTTCTAGGTTTCTAATTCAATTCTTAGCACATATTGCATAACTGCAGTGCTAATTTTCCATTTTATATTAGGGGATTCGGGTACCCGGGTATACCCGGGTACTCGTAGGGTACCCGGGTAGTAAAATCATTTTCTACCCGGGTACCCGGGTACCCGTTCGGGTACCCGCGTGCAGCTCAAATTCCCAAAAAAATTTGTCCTACATACCTTTAAAATGGCAGAATTTGCATTTAGAATGAAAAAATGTCAAATTATATAAGAAAATAGGTCGACTTTTTGATTGATCGTATCGATTTTCTTTAAACTTTTTCCACCTATATAAAACCTACGCTAAAAATAATTTTTCGTACAGGGGGGTTTTTGATTGCGTATTACTGTAGCCAAGCTACAGCATGTGCGTTGCGTATTATAGGCTCTAGCGCCTCGGCTATTGCTCGTAGAAGCTAGCGGGAATAAGGCTTTTGTTCGCCATTGTCTCTTCTATCCAATGGTATTGCTCCCGTTTAAATGGAGTGTAAACCCCTAGAGCTACGGGTCCAGAAACTTTAAAAAGCTTCAGCATATGCTCAACTTTGAGGCCCTTTTTCTCAAAAACTGGCCACGTTATGTTTCTGGAAACTTTGGAGGTTGTTGCCGCCGGCGCCGGCTACCCAACGCGCCTAGCTGTATATCTGATATAAATCAAAAACCCGAAATAAATGGGTGTAAAGTTGGAATAAAAAATGGACTTTAAATCATTCAATAGAGGGCTACCATTAAGCGCTGGGATGTTGGAAATGAATTCCTTGGGGGGTAATCGGGGTCGGTGAATTCGAATTTATGGTCAATTATACCGTAGGTATACTGTAGCCTATGTTATAGCACGCTTTTTGTCCAAAAGCCACTTTGATCGCCTCTAGCTCCAAAAAGTTCTACAAGAGTAGGGGTACTGTAATGGGCCAAAGGGTCAACTCAAAAAGCTCTATCGATTGCCCCATTAAGTGTTGCTCTAGGGTCAATATTGGCCGAGATCCAGGGTACCCCCCAACTTTGGGGTGGGGCTTCGTTTTTTTTTCGTTTTTCTCGCTAGCTTCGATGAAAAGCAGGGCGCAGCCCTGCTTTTCATCGAGCTAAGCCAGGGTAGTTTTTTTTAATGCCTATTTGCGCCGAAATTATATCGAGTTATGAATTAGCTAAGGTTTACTTTTGTTGAGGGCGGATTTTGGCTAAAATTTTAGCTTATTCGCTTTACGCGGGCTTTTATTGGTATAAAAGTTTGTAATTTTAGGGTTTTCGGATCAAAGTTTGTTAAATAAGTGAGTGGGAAAACGAGTAAAACTTTTTTATATATTGTTCTCTTCCTCCAACAACGGAAGGGCATGCAGAATCATAATGTGGCATATGATTTCAATGCGCATTTTGCATTTATTGTGGATAGCTTTGCGGGAAAAAGGCTGAGCGCAGCCCCGCTTCTTGCTGAGGCGGGCCCCTATGCACGATCTTGACAAGAGGGTTGAGGACAGACCCAACCTGAAATGGTTAGAAACATGGAGAATCAATGCATATTCTCACAAAAAAACTAATTTGATTCGCAAAAAGCGGGCAAAAACTTGATTTTTCCATAAGAATCGGGGGGGGTCAAAAATTTTCCGACTTATCTTAGAAACTTTCTGAAAAGCGTTCGAGGGTGGGACTTTGAATTTGTAAGCTCGACAAAGGCTAAGTTTCAATTTACGATTTTTGGCTCTGTGCATTTAAGGACAAATATTTAACTTTGGTGTACATGTTTTTGCACACTTCTGCAAACTTGATATACAATATATCACTTGCAGAAAGTTTGAGTTTATTCACATAAGTACTTAATCGGCAATTGCTGAATTTATATCACAAAGCAGAGAAGTTTCATTGTGTACATAATGCTATAACGCTAGAACAATTGCTTAAATGTGTAATCATGCTCGCTTCAACACGTGAAGATGAACTATAACATTGAGGGCGTGATTATTACGATTGCTCGTTTATCGACGCGTTTTTCTATTGGCCGACTAAAAAATTTGAATACTACATCTCACCATTTTTTGCTATCACCTGGCGATTTTTCGTTTCTGTCAGTCTTTCGCTCCGCTCCGATCGTTTATTATTTATTCGACTTTGGCGACCTTTTCGATCAATTAGCCTGCTGTAATGAGCAAAAATGACAACTCAAAAAATTTTATTAATTGACATATTAAGTGTTGCTCTAGGGCCAATATTAGCCAAAATCCCGGGTACCCCCTATTTCTAGTGCTTAAGCATTACAAAAAAGTAAGTGGATTATATTTCCGGTTCTGGCGCCCGGGGCATTGGGGTAGAAGCTCGGCAGTCCTAAACTCATTGTGAATTATTGTCTCCACTATCCTATGGTATGTTTCGCAATACCATTGAGTGTAAACTCATAGAGTTATATGGGTGTAAAGTTTGGCCTAAAAATTTACTTTACACAAATTAATACTATGCTAGGAATAATTGTCGTTTTAAAAACAATGTGTTTGAGGGTAATTGAGGGCAAAAAATTTGAATCCGGAGAGT